>JAHLJT010002406.1:146732034-147133419 GCA_031308135.1 Acheta domesticus | reverse complement strand
TGCATACACAATGTGTTCCAGTTGTTAGGACTGTGGCTATAAAAAATAAAAGCATGTATTATGTTTACAAAATCACTTTAATTATTCAACATCGTCTCTCCCTAAATCAATGCACAGTTGAAATAGTTTTAAATTTTTTTTCTCAACACCCACAGTAGTCCTGTTTTGGAACTGCATTTAGTACTGCTGTAGAATTTTGTTGGATGTCCTTAACAACGTAACGGCGACCTTTCATTGCCAACTTCGTTTTTCGGAATAACCAGATGTCGACTGGGGCTAAATCCGGCGAATACGATGGGTGATCAAGGACTGTGACCCGTTAGCGGGTGAAACACTTGCGCATGATCTTAGCTTTGTGGCTGGGTCTTGCAGGAGCAACCGTGATCCTGCCTCTCGGTTTTCGGGTCGAACTCGACAAATTCTCGCCCACAAATCATGGAGGACGTCGAGATAACATTCAGAATTTTTGAAAGGCATAAACAGTCTTTACTACAAACACTTTTCATCATAAATGTTTCACTGGCTGATTTCCCTACTTCACACAAAACGTACTATTGCATCGCTGCCCCAACACCATTTTTCCAAGTGTCAGAAGTGTACTGTTACATTCGCGTCCAGGACGACTGCTGAAGCGATGCTAGTGGTTTGAAATTCATAACAGCTGTTGTTGAAACTTCGATGATATTAACGCCATTATTGACCAAACGATACAATTGTTGTGAGGCATTTTACAGAAGCAATCCTAATGGAACTGGGACACACACTGTAGACTATGGGTTGACGAATCAAGAAGGCAAAAACAGGATGTCTTCAGAGTAGTGGTGCTACGAATACGCCGATAATTCGGACAAGTAAAATTACCTATTGCTGGTAGCGTTAAATTATAAAACGGAAACTCAATTTTATCACCTACTCCTCCACATTTTTACACTAGTCTTTTACGTATTTTTTACAATAGTCACCTTTTGCCTATTTTTACATCAGTAGCATTTTGTCCATTTTTATGACGCATTTTCTTATTTTGTCAGGACGAACTGTCTAACAATACGTTTGCTCGTGTAACGAAATGGCCGGAGCTTCCTTGATAAAATACAAGGCTAATCCCTGATAATTAGCCAATTTGTTTCCAAAGGAAATCCTTTGGTATCACGTATACAATACAGAAAGTAATGTATGATTGCCCAACATATGCACGGTGCTAATTCAACTGTGAAATGAAGTATACTTCATGCTTAATTGGATGACGGTAAAAAAGATACCTCAATAAATCTCTTGGAATTATGACTAGTTTGGGTCAATATACTGCAAAAGCTTGGATTTGATTTTACTTCCTGTAAGAAAATGACCCATTATTATAGTACACCACTATTAGGCTATCGGTATTCTCCTTTCCATTCAAAACTGTAATTTACATCTTTCTCCGAACAAAGAAAGATTAGATAGTTCATTATTCCTAAGAGCGAAATGCACTAAACATGACAAACGCCATTTTGATAGACTTTTATTTTTCAAATATTACATATATGTAATTTTTGAAACATCTGACGTCATTAATATTTACTTTATAGGCGTTTTCATAACGTATTACATTTGTAAAAGAACAGAGCCAAGACAGGCCCATGCCTATTAGGGGAACAAGAATGAATGCATTACTGGAAAGTCCCTAGTGAAGCGATAGGAACCGCGAATGGCACTGGTAGATCATAGTAGATAGTAGCTGGTACGAGGGTGGAAGCAAAACCAAAAAGCTAGCCCAGACTCAATAAAATAGGAAACTACATGTACGAGAAAGTCTGTGACATTTCGTAACACTAGTTATGCTACATTTCCCACTCTCCTGGGGAAGTCGTTTTAAAAATCTATGTCTCCCCACTATAGCGTATCAATACATCACAGAACAAAGCTATATTCCCTCCCTCGTGACATACTGTCTACAAAATAAGTTTTACTCTCTCCTTTTCAGTAGTAGACTACAAGAAAGTAAGCTGTTTCAATGGTGTACTGTATAAACAGCTGTTCCATAATACACCTTTCAAAGCACTTGAGAAAGTTTACCATGTTTCTTGAGTGTACAAAACAGGTCTTTCAAATTCGCATGTAGGTCAGGCCAGGGGCGGATCCAGCTGGTCAATTGGCGGGGGGGGGGGAGAGAGAGCATAGTAGATTTTTGTTAAATAATAAACATATGTTATTACATTATTTAAGTCCTATAGATGTTACTCTACACTATTATTCTTTAAATAATTACATAATTCGAACACAACCTTTAAAATAATTTTGTCAAATAAAGGTAAATGAAAACTCTAGGCCTTTTGAATCCCTTCCGACCCTGGATCCGACAGTGGGTCACGCAAGGTAAATTCTCATCAGCGTTGAAAACTATCCCAAACTAATCAATAAGAAAGGAATGATGATTACAGGATATGCTACAGTCCACGGAATACTTCCTTTGCGAAATTACTCTTAATACAATGCCGAGTGAACAAGCTAAAGACCTTTCGAATTATTAATACAAAGAACTTATGTTACGAAGTGCGTTATCGTCCCTCTTTATCAGAAATGCAGCCGCCAAGAAAACAAGGAAATGTATTATGATAATTTAAAAATTTGTAGCGAACCCTAGTTGAATAATGATCGAATCAGTGAACCTGCACTTCCGGCAAAGGCGAAAGGTCCCGGCAATTCAAACATGCTCAAAGGAAAATTAGTGGATTAAAAACAATCATAAAAAACCATGCTATCTATCGTAACGCCATTATCCAGTACGAAGGATTTCCCACAATCAAACTTTCTTAACGTATAACATCCAACATTGAAAAAGAACTAAGAATCTTTTGCCCGCTCGAGTGATGTTGCGCCGCCCCTTGGCACTGTCCGCGGAGCAGCGGCCATGGAGGCATCAAGAGAGCAGTGATGCAGGGCACACACCTCCCGAGGAAAGTGTTGGCCGGCATCCATGGCCCCCCTGCTCCCGCGCCCGCGCCCACCTGCCGCCCGGAAGACTCTACCGCCGCCAGTGTTTGGCGAGGCCCATTCGGAACGTCGCGTCGCACGGTCGATTTCTCCGCCTTGTCACACCAGCAAATACTTCCATTCCGCACGGTCTCCAAAGCCTCTTCAGCGACCGCCTTTATTCCGGCAATGTCTGCCTTTCTTTCCGCCCACTCACGATTAGAACGTTAGAAAGGGCGAATCTGCACGGTTTAAACACGGCGAAAACAACTGATGGATAGACTCCAAAGAATGAATGAACTATTGACATACAACTGAATAATGATAAACAAACTTTTGTACATAAATCGAAAAAAAAGGAAAAAGAATCTACTGTAATTCATTTAAATTCCATGATTCAAAACTTCAATTAAATACCCCACAAAATTACCGGTGATGCATTAATTTAAAAAATGTAAATGTATTAATAATAAATGTACTGCTTTATTATACACAATCCCTAGTAATGAACGGAGTACACATCTACATTCTTCCTAACAAAAAAAAAAAAGCCAGAAACATTCACTACAACTGGAGGGCAAAAGACCTTACCCATACGTTTACCGCTCCGACGACGCCCCATGCGAAGCATTGTTTTACGAGCGTGATCATCAAGTCGCACAACACTCCCCACGCCATTCATTGTCAGGTCGCTTAGGTCAAGGAATGAGCTTTTGAAAGGTAAATGCTAGTGAAAGCCGAGGGGGGGGGGTTCAGAGACGCAACAATAATGAATTCGCGGCCGAAGTATAGCTCTCGTACCTGTAATATCCACCGCACGCTGAACCAGCAAGTGAAAGGAAAGGGAAAAATAAGTCACATAATCAAGTCAAGCGAGTACACTTATAGTATATTACGTGATGAACGACTAGCGCTTACAGGACCGCTGAGATAGCACTCAGTAACGCGAGAAAGTTTATTTCAATTTCAGTTTGCAGATTTAATATGGTACCTGATATTTCGTAACGATGCTAGTTCATAAGTGTTGGAACAAATAAAAAGAAAATTTCGCGAAATGAAGGTAGTTTTGATGGATATGCAACCGGCAAAACACTACTGTATTAGAAACGTTCCGACTTAAATCTTGTACTATTAGTCGCACTTCCTTCTTAATTTTCTACTTTTCATGTGCAATGTGATTTGTGACAGCAACAATTTTGAAATCAAGCAAATTTTAATAAGAGCCCAAACTGGTACAATGTCAGCTCAAGAGCTCCAATTAAATTTTGTAGTGGATGTCCAAATAAATCCTGACAAAAATATCCGGACGTATCAATTTCTTGATAAAATGAATCTATTGACGTAAGTTTGCATGGATGCAAATGTTCATAATATCTTTAGAGACATTTCGCAGAAATACTGAAAAATATTGCTGGAAAAACAATAGTTTTCATTTTAAAAAATTGAAAATACTATATACTACAGAATTATACTAATTTGCAACTAGGGAAAACCATCTATAGTGTTACCATTTTGAAATCTGCGAGATTTAAAGAGGAATTCCGAAAAATTAAACACTTTCGAGAGCCATTGAATTGCATCACGACACGGTCAGTTGGCGAACAACTTCGCGCTGTCTCGTGACTCGTCTTCCGGAATATCAGGAAACCCAGAACAATGATTAGCTCTTGGAAAATAAGCCCATTTTGAAGAGGCTCGCGGCGTTGGGAGCACACACTTCGCGTCTCCACACTGGAGAGCTTCGACAAGTGCGGACGAAAACTGATTTTCAATTACTGCTCCAGCATCGCCCTCGATTGCTCACAATTGACGTTGAAGGATAACTTTGTAAGAATCTTTTCGGGTTCTCCGGCCCGCTTCAGGCCACGCGCTCGTCGCTCACACACGCTTAACGCTCGTCAGAGGTTTTCAACATCAGTGGGACAATTGGGAGAGGTGAGGTGAGAATGCCAGGCGATGGAGAGGAGGAAGCAATGCAGAAACAATGTAAACCAAAACGCACGAAACACTTTTACTACCTGAAATAATGCACTATTATTACGCGTTTTGAGGGCTAGAATTTACACTGCATTTCTTAGAACTGTATACGTCAAAGTTGTAGAATATATATGATCTTATATATACATAGTATTTCACTTTGAACAGAAACTATTTTCAACGATAAACTCGCCTCTTTACTCCTAATATTTTCCAGAATAACATTTTAAGTATGCAAGAATCTTCCAGTTCATTATTACTCATGTTCAGTATTTACGGCAAAGGAGACGAATAACGGAAGCAATAAAAAACATGTGGAGGAGATGAAACAGTGAAAATAATTTATGGGACAAAGGTATTGGCAAACATTTGCGGTTTTTCATTCTTAAGAAATCCAAAAATTCGTCAGCAGTTAGTACGGAAGATAACAAGGAAATCTAAATGAAATACCTTTTAATTTGACGAGTCGGAAAAGTCTTTTGAAATATTCATTGCAAAGTAGAAAGTACATATTTAACGCAGAGCCTTTGAAATTTAATGGAGGACTGGCACTTCAAGAAATGTAGTCTCAGCATTCTGCCGACCTCCCACTTTCTACTTTAGTCAATTCTTCCTTGTTCTAATGATACATCTCCCTCGATCACTTCTTATGAAAATAATTCGGGAATATTAGGAAGGCATTCCTTTAATCATTTATAGCGAAGAAAAATGTACACGTACATTAATGACTTATCGTTCCTTCCTTCCAACAGTAAAGTCTAGGACAGGTGCTCACGTAATAACTTCCCATGAAAGAAAATTACTTATTTCAGAATCCCTTTCCGCAAGAACAAACTGAAAAATTTACGTATTACGGAGAGATACATTTTCGCAAGAAAATATAATACTTTTTCAAGTATGCTTTCGCGAAAAACACCGTACTGCAAAGATTTCCAGCAAACAAAAACTAGTGTTGGTACAAATCGCATCAACTTTCTCGTAGTTAGTTTTCTGATTTATTTGGTCTGGGCTTGCTTTTTAGTATTGTCCCGCCGTATTCCCAGCTGCTACTTATCGAGGCCAAAACATCTATCTTTTCATTGAAAATTTTGGAGCCGTTCTTTAGAAAATGTCATTGAGCGCGCAATTTTGAGATAATTGTCACAGAAAAGTTTTGAGTTTTTGAAGAAATTCATCAGAAATGATTTGAAGCACATGTGTTAATAAATTTAATAATGCATAGAAAAGGCCAGTAATGTAAATATCAACGGCAAGAGAGGTAATTAAAATGTGTCGTTTTTGAAAAACCAAAACACAATTTGAAAAAAAATGTACTTTGGGCGGCGATAGATGGAAACTGGCAAGAGTATGTGCCAATTCCGAATAGCTAGCCCAGACCCAAGGAAGTAAAAAACCAATACGGGAAGGTCTGTGCAATTTTGTATCACCACTAGTTTTTTCTTAATTTAGCAACTGGATTTATACCCTTTTTCTTGATCAGGGCCCGGCAATGAATTTTTTTCTGTCGAAAATTCGCCATTTTTTCGCGCAGCATTACATAATTTTCCCTATAATACGTACATATTCCGTACATTAGTACGTACATGGGAAAGTAACTAGTGATGCTACAGAATGGCTCAGACTTTCCCGTATTAGTTTTCTATTTCCTTGGGTCTTCGCTAGCTATTTCGAATTCCCACATACTCTTTCTTGTCAGCTACCATATATCACCGCCAAAAGTGCATTTTTTTGGTCTTTTTCTTAATTTTTTCGCTTTCCTATTGGTAGAACGAAAATACTAATTTTAGAATATTAAAGAACACAAAAACCTAGCCCTAAATGGCGATTTTCTGTTAAAAAGTATGTGCCGTTTTAAAGAAAATAGCGTTTTAGCGCTACTAAAAATGCGAAATTTGAAGCTCATTTTCAGAGAAAATTTTTGAGTTTTCAAAATACTTTATTTGAAGTTATTTCAAGCACTTACACTCACAAATATAATAATGTTGTGTAAAGATGTGAGAGATCCTTTAAAAAATTACATGTGTAATTTTTGAAAAAACGAAAAAAAACTCAAAATAAACATTACGTCATATTAAAGAGTGAAATTGGCACTATCCATTCGAAAAGTTTGAAGAAAAGATCTGTAGCATTTATGAGAAAATGGCGTTTGAGAGATTCTGAAAATGCGGAAATTTGAGCTAGTTTTCACAGAAAACGGTTGTGTTTTCGAGAAACTTTACTTGACATTATTTAAAGCACATGGACTCGTAAATATAATAATGTGAACAAATCGCCGCTAATGTAAATACTATCGACGAGAGAAACATGTGAAAAATGTACATTTTTATAATTTTTGAAAAAACCAACCCATAGAGCAATATGTCTTTTATGTCATCTGATAAGAGTACATTTACCACTATCCCTATCAAAAGTTGAAAGAAAAAATTTGGAGCCGTTTTTGAGAAAATCTTGTTTTTGTAATTTTTTAAAATTGCACATATTGCACGAAAACTACTAAAATTTTGAAAAACATTTACATGACCTTTGTGAAAGAACTCAATATGCAGAACAAATTTTGTTTGAAGAAAAAATCTCTGTCTTCAATTTTGTAGTTGGAGAAAGACGCCGCAAAAAATTCAAACTTTAACAATTTTCGAAAATTCAGAGTAATCCGTGAAAATCGGACCTATGCCATGTTAAAAAGTGTATTTTCCTCTATTCATACAAGAAATTTAAAGAAAAAATTTGGAGCCGTTTTTGAGAAAATTTTGAAAATGTCCGGGGGGCTACATGTATAGTGCCCCCAAATTTTGAAGAATCTTTTTCAAAATCTCAAAGCTTCGACTAGAATCAGATCGACCGGGAAATATCCGTTTTGGAAGAAATCGTACGTATGGTTTAGGCGCAAGCAGTGTTCACAGACGGACGGACAGACGGACGTTTTTTCTTTCAATTGGTTTTTCCATATCAACGACCCACAAAAGAGGGTTTCTGGCTACACCACGTGTTAGGGGATTTTTTTTTCTTAATTTTGCAACTGGTTTTATCCACTTTCGAGAAGCCAGAATAAAGAAAACATCCTTTATGACTACCATTGCCAAGTTCGGTCAGGAAGAATTGGAGCAAAACAACAAATGAAAATCGTAACAATTGAACGTATGCATTCAATACAAAATGCCCGCGTATTATTAATCACAGTCCGAATACTGAGTGAATGAAAGTTGTTTTCTAGTCCTTAGTTGCATCTTTTCCTTATCCTTAAGCCAACGCATGACGTTTTTCAGAATCTCTTCGCTCAGTATTTTGTCAACAAGAAAGGCATGATCTCTTGAAAAACTGCATTTCATTATTTGTGCATATGGTGTCAAGGATTTCAAAATAAAAGAACCAGGAGCTCAAACTTAGCACAGTGTTAAAATGTATGAACACGAAGTGTTGATCCCTAAAATCAACAGAACGACTTAGCATGAGCTACATAACTGGATTTAGTTGCACGACTTACTTCCACAACAGAATGCCAGAAGAAGGAAGAAATGTTTATTTTCAACACTCTACAAACACACATACAAGAAACCCTAAAAAAAAGTGACTCATTTGAATACTTTTAAACCTGATTAAAAATGGAGTTTACACACCAAAAAAGAAACCTGTCCATCTGCCATTCCAACTACGTAACAGGCGCACGTACGAACAGTGCAGACATCTTTTTATTAAACGATTTGATTTTTTTAAAATCAGTCATTCACCTCAATACTGGAACGCCAAAATTAGTCCACAATATTAGCACCAGGGAAGGAATAATGAAAAACGAATGGTGCTTCACGCATTTCCTCGCTTCAGTAACAGTTACTAAGGTGACCAATCTTCCTCCTTTTGTCGGTTCTATCGTTCCTCGAAAAGTGTCCTCCTACCTGTCCTCCTTTTCGATATTTTAAAGCTAATGTGTTAAATCTATTTGATCAGTTGAGAAATCACGATTGAATGTTGATGCGCCAGATGAAGCAGTTATCGTAAAACCCAATATGAAGGATTTCTTGCTCCGAAATTTAAAATATACTGTTACAAATTGTTACATTGCCAAAAACTATTCAATGGAAAAATACTTGTTTAATTAATTAAAAATCGTTTATTTTTTGTTTGAATAACTAAAATATTTTATTTATTTACGTTGCATTTTTTTCTGAATCTTTTCGTTCTCCTTTTCATTTTAAAAATTAATGGTGCTACAGAATGGCACAGACTTTCCCTTTTTAGTTTTCTGTTTCCTGTGGTCTCGGCTAGCTAATCGGACTTACCACATTCTATTGCCAGCTGCTATCGAACCCCAAAGTACATCTTTCTGACATTTTCTCAATTTTACGGGTTTCTTAAGAGTAAAACGGAAATATTATTTTAAGAATATCAAGGAACAGTAAAATCTTGTTTCTGTACTGTTTTAAAATTGCACACATTGCACGCAATATTACGCGAAAACTAGTAAAAATTTCAAAAAAATGTGCATGACCTTAATGAAAAAACTCACTATGGAGAACAAATTTTATTTGAAGAAAAAATCCCTATCTTCAATTTTGTAGTTGCAGGAAGACGCCGAAAAAAAAAAAACTTTTGCAATTTGCGAAAATTCAGAATTAACCATTAAATTGAGACCTATGACACATTTATAAGCGTATTTTACACTTTTTAGAATTTAAAGAAAAAAATTTGGAGCTGTTTTTGAGAAAATTTTGAAAATGACCTGGGGCCTTCATGTAAAGTACAACCAAATTTTATAGAATGTTTTTCAAATTCTCAAAGCTTCGACTTGAGCCAGATCGACAGGGGATTCTTCAGGGGTTCGACAAGGGATTCGGACGGACGTTTTGATTTCAATTTGTTTTTCACTATCAAGGACCCACAAAACAGGGATTCTGGCTACACCATGTGTAAGAAGTTTTTTTCTTCTTCTTAATTTAATAACTGGATTTCTCCACCTTATTGTTATGAGGGCCCGAAAATTCACCCTTTTTTCGCGCAGCATTACATAACTTTTCCTATACTACGTATATTACTCTGTATTAAAGTAGCGTTTATTGTCGACAGAACAATTTTTATAAATGGTGGTAGTTTGGCACTACATAATATGTATATATTGGTTGGTTGGAGAGTTCAAGATTGTTAAACCTTTCTTGCGTTATTTATAATAGTTTGAGGATTTTCCTCTCTTGTGTCACTGACACACCTCTTGTGTACGGGAAAGTAAAAATAGGTCACCTTACAGTTACGTACAATTATAATACCGTATTTTCTGTACATATGAACATATTTTAGCAAACACTTGTAAAACTCATTACCAATCGCAGTGTAACAGGCGCGAATATCTAATTTATTCACAACACTAATTCGACTAACAAAAACTCCGTACCATTCACTTACAAACACCGCCCAACAAAGAGAAATTATTCAGCGCATTTCAAACTGTCGAGTCGCAGCGTTCCCGTTGTATTGCAACCTGATAATTCCTGAACGATTCTAGCAAAAGAAGAGCGGGAAATCTGCAATTTCGAAAACAAGCAAAAATTACGCGAACCAACTCTGTTTAAAAAATGTACACTTTTAAAGATCTAATTTTGAAGAACACATTATTAAGCGAGAAATATAAATGGTTTGTGCGGAAAGTAATGTCAAAGACTTCAGAACAAAAACTGATCGGATCGGTAAAATCTCTTAATACTTTTCAAAGTACATCCCTCCTGCATGATACAGCGCAGTTAGCGCGATTTCCATGCGTCAAAGGCGGCGCAAAAGTCCTTTTCGGGGATGCCCTTCAAGGCACGCGTTGTAGCCGCCTTAATGTTGTCGACCGACCCGAAATACTTCCCTTTCATCGGAATTTTCAGTCGTGGGAATAAAAAATGTCTGGGGGCGGGGCGACGTTCGGGCTGCAGGGAGGTTGTGGGCAAAGCTGGTGTGAGCGGGTTCATTGTCGTGATGCAGCTTCCTGTCCGTGGCGATGTTGGGTCGGACACGTTGGACCCGGTTTCAACCTCTTGAGCACCTAGACGTAAAATTTGCTTGTTACTGTTGTGCCTGGTGGAACGAAATCGTGATGGACGATACCTCGGATATCGAAAAACACAATCAGCATTCATTTGAGTTTTGATTTTGACTTCCTGGCCTTTGTGAGGCGAAGAGACGATGTTTGCCACACGACACTTCGCCTTTTTGTCCTTCGTCGTTGATGTCTTCTCGGCCTTCTGTAGAGGCCTTGTGTCATCGATAAACTTGCCTATTCGACAGATAATCATTCCTAAAGGCAGTCTTCAGCATTGGAACAGTCTCAAAAGCAGTCTTGCCGAGTTTAACACAAAACCTTATCGCCATGCGTTGCTCGACGGAGCGTTGCATTTCGAACTCTGAGGCGTCACGAAAACGACTCGCGCGAAAAAAATGCTGTCTTAACCCTGCAGCAGTTCCCAGGCAACTGTCGTAAAGACGGCATTGTTCCCGAAGCCCCCCCCCACCACCACCACCACCATTCACGCGCTAGCGGAGCAAGCTGGGACGTACAGTCGCGTCGGAAAAAAATCATTGACATTACTTTCCGGACAAACGTATATTCAATATTGAACTTTTGCAATTTTTTGTTTTGCGATTCCCGAAAATACGTTGTGTTTGCCGCCAAGAGAACCACCCCAATTATCCTAATCCTTTGATGCATAGTACAACAAGAAAATGTACAGAAACGAGTGGTGCTACAACAGCGCGTACTTTCTCGCCCGTATTTTCAAGCAAAAATGCGTGAAACTAACGATCCACGATGCGTATTTTTGCCGTAAATAAAACTGTTAGTTTATATTAGTGTCAAATAAACGGCAGCAGTCATCAAGACTTTCTGTTATCAGCGGGGCGTTACAACACTAGTTACAAGCAACAATGATGGCTATACCTATGGGATACACATTTTGTCAATTAGCATTGTTGATACTGCTAGAAAGAAAACTAAAATAGACCGAAAAATATAATAACTAAATATAATATTTTTAAACACATCAAAATTACTAGGCGTTTCCATGCATTTCTTTTTATTTTCACATTATATTAAGCAAAGCGAAATCATCTTTTGCTTTTCACATTTAACTCAAAGAACGCAATTTAAAATAGGTTTGAAATAATTTCTAAAAGATTAATTTTAAAACATAACAAAAGCTCGAAGAAACGAACAAATAAATATGAAATAACATACAAATTCTAATTTACCATGCATCCAACTGCTTAGCAGCATTATTCATTTTACGTTCAGGAAGAGCAGTAAATTGGGAGCGGTCGACGTTTTGTCGCCAAATTACTAAAACAACTCGTATTTACGTAAAATTCAACATGACATCTGTTTTTGATGAACACATTTAACTAAGAAAAAATTGTATCTTCATAAATGTTTTAGGAAGATGTCGAAAAAATTTTGAACTTTTTCAATTTTCGAAAAATCAAAGTTTTCCACCAACATTAGACCTGCGTCATTCTCTTAAACGTTCTTCAGACTATCCAACACCAACATTTAATTAATATTGTAGGCGCCATATTTTTGAAAAATTTAGAAATTATCCAGGGGCATCATGTTAAGTACCCCCTCCAAATTAAAATATCTGTTTCAAGGGGCCGCCTCATCAGTCAGATCGATCAAAAACAAAATACGCATGTCCATCGTGTTTTTAGTGCACTTCGCTCATGATAAACCCTTTGTCTTCCAGACGTCTGCAAATTGCGACGCCCGGGAGCGACCTCCACTCAAACGAAAACGCTTTAACAAAAGCTCTGCTGTCGACCACGCGTTAAATCTTTTTTCTCTTTTCGGAACATATCGGGGCGTAACCGTGGCCTTCGACTGAACGGTTGGTGCGCCCCCGCCTTCCACTGCAGCTCCAGTTCCGCTCCAAAGAACGAGGGAAAGGGATATTGATATTTCGCACAGAAAGAGAATTTGTAGTGTTCAGAGTTGCTGAATAGCTGTCCAATCAGCAGCTTTAATAGTTCACAAAGCGACATAGAAGTATCAGCGGAAATCCTGTCATATTGACAGGTAAAACACAAACCAAACCGTTTCATCTCGGGTTGACGGTGCAACTTAGTTTTGGCCTTCTCCACTAGTATACGAGTGAGGAGTATCACTTGTCTTATCATGCTCTCTACGTAAGTTTGACTTAGTCCATGGCCTCCAGAGTCACAGCCTGTGATATAGGTGGCATAGGTAGTATCAATAAGCGCAGGACCAGCAAAAATGTATAGAATGTCTAGTAATGCCTCACTCTGTAAATTACAATGAGAGGAACGTAATTTTTAAGGCCAAGGCCTCAAAATTTTGAGTCTTAAGACCCCCAGAAAGCTTCCTTTATGAGTTATTTAACTATATAGATTTTTACAATTCTGTTGAGTGCTGCGGGTTCATTTGGCGTATTTAGAAGCGTTTTTTAACACATCCTTCAAATTTTTTAAGTCAAAGTGCAATTCGTCAAGACAAAGTGAAATTCTTTCAGAGACCTCTTTTATAAAGATTGGTTGCGTGTGAGAGCCGCAGAGGAAAGGTATGCTACTGAAATAATATAGAAGACGATTGTCTTAAGAGCATATTTTCATAGTTTCGACGTTACCTCCCTGGACATTGTGTGTGTGTGTGTGTGTGTGTGTGTGTGTGTGTGTGTGTGTGTGTGTGTGTGTGTGTGTGTGTGTGTGTGTGTCCGTCCCTCAAAATGCCTACATTTTCTCAGCTCTCTGAATGCGCGTCTGATCATAGTCTTTTATACACGTCATTGGCCATTCTACATTATTCCTTTTTAAGCAATAAAACCAATTCCTAGAAAATGATAATTAGCTTCACATAATTTTTCATGCATCAATTATATGAAGGGAAGGTGGTAATATAGTAGATTAAGAGCTAGAAGCATTAGTCATTATGCAACTGAAAAATATGGAAGAATTTCGCAATAAACAGGAAACGGATGAATAAGTTAGAATGCAAATGCATTCATATGGGGCGGAATCGAACACGAGGTCAGCGGTGCGGGGTCGAGAACAGCTGCAGGGCGAGGAGGTGACTGCGGAGAAGGCTGGTTGCGGGGCCAACGTGGAGATAGGTCATCGCGGGGACGGAAACCCTGGGGTGGAGTCCGGCCAGTAGGGCTGGCGAAAAAACAGATAGGCCAGAAACAGGAATTGGTGGAAGGGAGAAGGTCGGGAGGTGGTGGCGGAAGTGACGCTATATGAGCTCCGCGCGAGGGTTGGGCGCGGATCAATCAGGCTTCATTAGAGTGTGGGCACCTGCGGCGCCATAATCCCTGTATCGTTTCCCGCCCGAAACATAACAACTTTTAAGCAAATAATTAAAGTTGTTTTGTATTCTTCAATATTTAATACAACATTCAAACACAATTATCAACAATATGTAACGCGACTGATTATCCTTGAATCCGTTCACGGGATTTTCAAATATCGAAGAAACAATAAATAGGTAATAGAGTGCAATGGCAGTTACTACCCTTTAATTAATCATGCAACACATAGAAAATAAAAATCCTGACTGGCCATTTAGGGATTTCGAAGGTGTCTGCGGTGTGGGAGCTCCGTTCGCAGTGCAAGTGCAACACAGCTTCATGCGGGAGATTCGCATCCCGTGCCGCCTGCCCGATCCCAGGCCCCCTCAAGCTAACCGCAGCGACGGGCAGACGTGCGAGTCGGGAGGTCACTGGTTGCGGCGGCGGCGTGGGTTCGGGCGCTGGCGCTAAGCGACTCTAATATTGATCCGCCCGCGCGGGCGGCGGGAGGCGAGCCCGACGGCGCGGGCCGAGGAGCAGAGCGAAGTGGGAGGCGAGGAGGATCGCGGCGCCTCGTCCTCACAGGTCGACCAGACGCGCGCGGGCGGCCGGCTGCGAAGGACGCCGCGCCGCGGCAAGGCGAGGCGAGGCGAGGCGCGCCAAGGCAGCCACGAGGACAGGCACGGCCGCCCTCACCGCCTCAGCCAAGCGCGCGAGCTCACTGCTTCGCCGTGGCAAGCACTCGACGTACACCAGAAGCCCACGAACATTTTATACTTCCCACCCTCCCTCTGGCACGTTGCGCACGGCATTTCAACCCATTCAGACAAATGTTGGAACAAGAGAATTGGCATGTCGGAATGAAAACTCAATCCACGCCTCTCGTCGTCCGTAGTGAATAACAGACATAACACACGATTGTATTCTTTGGAAAACAGCTTTATGTATTTCAGAATCTTCATAGTTTCGATGGTACCTACGTTTCCGCTGATAATGTCGCCAATAACATTTTGTCTTGAACATTTGTCTTGAACATTTTTACCACTGTAACGTACCTACAACTGTATGAAAATTAACTTCACGTGAATCGAGTATTAAAGACAATTGAAGACCGAATGATTTTATTGATTTATAAAATTATCTACAGTTTGGTACAGATTTTCTCGTTCTAGTTAGTTTCCTTCTTTCTTCATTCTGCGCTATCTCTTCAGTTATGCCCCAAGCTGCTCTCAGCTGCCACCCATTAGCGCCTAAAACACATTTTTTTCACGTTTTCTCAACATTTTGGGTCCCTAATAGCAGAATTGAAATATAACTACGAACATCACAAACTGGTAAAATCCGTCTTATAGGCATATCTTGATTCCGTTTTGAGAAAATCCCGTCTGAGCGTTTCTGAAAAATTTAAAGCTTATTTTCACCCCAACTTTCGATTTTTCGTGAAATTACGCAAGAAATTATTTGAAGCAATTGTATTTACTTTGCGTCTAATCTCACAAACGCAGAGAACAGATGAAAACAAACCAATGTTTTTATACAAAAGTACAGGAATAAAGAAATTACAATTGAGAAAGTTTATCCATGTCGAGAACAGAACTTCTAACAGCTACATAAGTCACAGTTATCCAGATAATTAGGTTCAAAGAGATTTCAAATTAAAATAGTTTAAACAGAACAGTCATGCCCTTGACCTGCTGCAGAGAGAGAGAGAGAGAGAGAGAGAGAGAGAGAGAGTGTGTGTTTAACATTGAAAAACCTCACTTCTACATAGAATTTTGCAATAAAATCGTATCATTATGTTTGGAAACGTCTAATTTCAAGCTCAGGTTTTAAAAATGACAAAATTTTCACATTTTTACTCAGACTCCCCTTAAATAAAAGTTCGCACAAATTTATGGTATACAAATTTTCAATTTTTCTGTCGTATTATATTTCAATCGTATTTTTAAGAGAAAATCTAATTGGGATAATTCTAATTAATGTTAGCGGATTGCTTGAAAGAATATATATCAATACATTGAGAATACAAATCTATATCTATACTAATATATAAAGACAGAACTGCACTGACTTACAGCGCGATAATCTCTCAATCTACACGGTACAACCGCTATCGCTGTTTACAGACGGATGAACGTTTTGTCGATAGATTTTTCGGTACCAAGGACCCACAAAACATTAATACTGGCTAAACAAAGTGTTAGAGGAAGTAATTTACTATACGTAGGGACAAGATTTATCTTTTTCGTTAGTGTCACGGAAATAGGAATTTTCTGGCGAAAATTCGCAGTTTTTTCTCCGCAGCATTATAATACTTTCTCTACATTGCGTAAGCAGTAGCGAGAAAGTAAAAATTTGGAGCTATTTTTCAGAAAAGATTGAAAATATAGCAGGGGCTTCATGTAAAGTATCCCAAAAGTTATTTTTTTTTTTTAATTGCAGAGCTTCGAGTCGGGCCAGATTAATTTTCAAAACATCCCACCATAAACTTGGTGGTCAGCGCACAAATCTATGGATAAGTAAAACCAAGTAATCTTGCACAATAAAAATTGTTTTGGAGATTAAATGAAATTCAAATATGTTCATTTATTACAAGGACTTTTCCGACTGTCTTCTTGAACGCCTAAGTTGGAAGCGACGCGCCTGGCGGCAACAACCGAAGCAGGAGGCGGAGCAAAGCGCGTGTCGGGTGATGCAACGCGTGCAATTCCTCGCGGATGGGTGCGCGGACGGGCGCGCGCAGGGCAGAGGCACGCGCCGCGCCGCCATGCCTCGCTCCCCGTCCCCAACGTCCCCGCTGCGTCGCGTCCGGCGCTTTCGCCCCTCGCTTGCATTCCGGCGCGGGGGCGGCGACCAATGCACTCGGCTGCGGCCGGCGCAGGTGCGGTGACGGTGACTGGGATGGCGGGAATGGAGGCGGCGCGGCGGTGGCGGAGGGTGGCCGCACCCCAGCGCTCTACACTTCTCTTGTGATCGCGCTACGCCATGCCCAACGATCCCGCAGGGGAACGGGAAGGGGGATGCTGTTGTTGCGGGCTAATTGCACAATGCTTTCTCCGCGGGGCGACCGACTGCGGCAGCAAGGTCGAGCGGTGCACCCACCGCCTGCTCTCTCCTCCCCCGGGAGCTTTTCCTCTCGTTACTGCATCCGACGATCCGCGAGCCCATTCTTAGTTGTGCGAGCGCAGCTAATGTGGAACCAGTTAAAATTTCCCTTCCTCTGTGCGAGGAACGAACACAAAATTTCGCGCTGACGGACGAACAGCAGATATTTCGTTCAATCAATATTATTTCAATGATATTATGGATTCGATTTCAATGACATTCTTATTCGAGCACGGCTTGGTTCTACGACCTATGAATTGAAGGAGTTAATCCTCCCAAGCTACGACATCTCGCACATGTTATTTTAATATTCGCATATATAACTTACGCCTTATTACAAATTCACAACATGCTTGTAACAGACCCGCGGTCCCTAAAACACACGCAACAAAATTGAAAAATACGTTTTACGTCCAATACTTTTAGATTATCAACACTGCTTATATTCGCTGTGACCCAAAGCATCACCCTGTTCCCAAGACTGCGTTCTGATTGCCAGGGGAATGCCGCCATCGTCCATCGCGGAGAGGACTGCAATTTTGTTTTGTTACGGTTAGGGTTCCGGTCGCGCTCGGAGAGAAACCAGATCCTGCAGCGGTCGCAACTCTGTCATTATTTCCCCCTCGCAGAAAAGCGGGCGCTCTCTCCAGAAATCGCCGCAGGATCGTCCAACACGAGGTTTGCAGACCCGATGGATGGTAGTGGTGGAGGGGGCAGGCGGCGGACTTCCTGTGAATCGGCGACGACCACCCGCCGTCTCGAGCGACGCCACACGAGCCGCCGAGCGCGCGCCACGCGGCCGTGGACTTGCGAAACGCTACGTATTTCTTTTCCCCTTCTCAAGTACGTTCTCACCCACTCCCGTCGACGTTGGCATCGACCGACGCGGCGAAGGCGACGATGAGGCAACGGAGTGGCTGCAGGGTGGAAACAACAATGGCAGAGGCGGTACCACCGGTGGGTGGGGGAGGGAGGATGCTCGAGGTGGCGATGACAGAGGCGTGTGCTGCTGACACTGTGCTAGGGTCTTCGCGGGAGAAAAGGAAAGAAAAAAAAAGAGGTCAGACGAAAGTTGGCGTCTTTCGCTCTTTGAGGAGGATCTATTAAAAGCGAAATTTCCAGCTCGTTGTCGTCTTTTGAGAACCTGCCGGCCGCGCGCTTTCTTCATGCGGCGCGGGAGTGCCGGAGCATGCCAACGCCCCCGCCGCCGGAGCGACGTTGCTTGGAGGGCGACTGCAGTCACGCACGGCGTCTTCACGGCTTTGTTTACACTCAAGGACGTCGGAAAGTAAATACATCGAACTGTTCAAATGTTATCGGTGAATCACAGAGAAGCCTATTTCCACGGACACGATTCTACGGATCAACTACATTCTCGAATCCGAGTTAATGTCGTGTGATATATATGCATGAGTGAGTTTTGGGTCTTATATTTTTGACCAATGCATATTAATGTTATCAATGTTTCTAGAATTGAATGAAATTAAGAACTCTTTAAGGTTGTATCGCTCATCCATCACTGTTGCGTGTAAATGAATGTAAATTAATTATATCTTACCCGTTATCTACTCTTCACACTTATCTAGATGCTATTGCGTTATGAATAATCATTATCTCCCACGTACACATCAAACTAGGTCCAAACAAACTACAGTACGTGTTCAACATAAATCAAACAAGTTTCCTTATCACAGATGGCAATATTCTAAAAGCCTTTTCAACGATCCTTAAATGTACAACTAGCTATTGCAGCAGTTGAAATTGTGAATTAGAACAAATAACAACCGCACCTTCTTTTCAGAGACGTTATCTCTGGAGTGCAAATTGAAGAGTCAAGGGCAGCAAGGTAGCTAAACCGGCCACGTTCCTCCGTGAAGACGCTTTTTGACTCTCCGGGGAGAAGCGTGACGAGAAAATTATTGGCTTGTATGCCAAGAACGTGATGCTCATAATGTACGGGAAATCTGAAAGATTCTGGCGCAAAATTCCATGCGCTTTGGTAATTCCCACATCGATCAGCACTATCATTGACAGTAGTTACACATGCTTATTGAATAACCACAATTCAGCGACTGGACCGTATCACAGACAAAAGCGTAAATATATGAAAGTATTTTATGCTGTGGCATGTCTATTTCCAAATTACTGTTCACGTAAAATAAGCCTTAATCAGCAATAACCAAGCGCTTGAAAAAAAAAAGAAAGAAAGAAAAAAAAAGAGCATTCATCAACAGTCCCCATGACGAATGTTAGTTCTCATAGTGAAGATTTCTAAGAAGGGCGCGACCTTTTATACATGAAACAATTAATAGCTTAAACATGATATATAATCTTAATGAATCATTGAAAAATGATCTGACGCAATGATGTTTTGTGACCACATGCCAGTGCGATTATATTTTCGTATCACACCAAGCACTTCCTCGATTTCAATCCTCGAATCACTTTCCTCAACACAACGAACACGTTGGTATTCTTAATAACGATTTCCGAAGAAGAAAGTGATATCAATACTGATTTGAGTGATATCACCACTGACAAAGAGTGCACTTCATCACGCACTGATACACTAACCTTCAAAATGATCTGCTATGTCAGTAGTGTAAAGGTCTTCTACTGGTGGCGGTGGCACGGTAGCATGCCACGAGAATCTCTGTGCAACTAGGGAAAGGACACTTAGTAGTTCCTGCCGTTTTACAATAGTGATGGCGCTGTCTCTTGTGGAGGGGTTATGAACTGCGTGGAGGGGCGAGATCGTCGTGCCACTCTTGCCACGGAATAAGTCAGATTGGAATAAGAATACTGAATGACAATATGTTCACCGCGGTCTTCTGGTACTGTTACCATTAGAACAATGTTCCTCATAGAAAACCCGCAGTCCGCTCGACCTCCCTGGACAACCGTCTCCAGGAAACCGTCCAGGATGTGCAACGACCAGGCATTCGTCTGAGGGGCCAAGGGCGGGCAGGGCATGGCCCAGGAGGTCAACGGCCAGATCACACCTGACACGCGGTCGTTCACATCTGCCCACGGCGCCTCGTGCGGGGCAGGAGAAAAAGAAAGAAATGGCTGCGGAGCAGTCGCCGACGCCTAGCGAGTCCTGGCTGACGCCCACTTGCGGCACCCTCACGCGCCCGTCGCAAGGTCACCGCTTACAAGCGGACGCGCGCGCGCAGACACCGCCCGTGTGCGGCGCATGACTGGACGCTTCAAGCGCCCGCGAAAATTGCCGCTAACCGGAGGTGGGCCGGGGGAAGGCCCGCCGGGAGGCCTTCGAGTCTCGACATTGGCTACTGCCGTCACGGCGATGCCCCGGTATCCCCCAACGCCATTCGCTTATATTCTAGTCTCCGCGCATCACCTGCGAGGAGGTCGGGCGAAATGCGACAGTGTTTTGCGAGGCAGGTCTTGACGAAAAATGATGCTGGTGCGAATTTTAATTGTTTCTATCACTACATCTCATTCGCATACGCATCTCGTACGCATTACATTCTTCACTTCCCGAGAATGAAATCTCTTAGTGTTTGCTCTGGTGTGAAATTCCTGGCCCATCTTTTTCTTTAGGCTGAGTGTTACAATCGGATTGTATATGTAGCATCCTATCTTGTAACCATGTCTTAACCAACGAAACAAATGTCCCAACCAACGGACGAATTATGGCTTTTGGTCAGAAAAACGAAGATGCTAAACTAATCCATACCTGGTAATGATCAAAAGAGTGACGATACCCGTTGTTGAGTAATAGCCATAAGTATGCAAAAAGAATCAACTGCAAGAACTCACGATATTTTAAAAAAATGAATAGCAAATGTGTGTTGAGAAATGTCTTAACGGTGTTTAACTGAAACTTCCTTATATTAATTAACGGGAAATTAACTATGTGTAAATGGTATAAAAAGAGTTAACGCAGATAAAGAAAATCAGCTTCCGAACCATCAACGCGCACGTCGCAGAATATTTTATTGGGCAAGTTTATGGAGACCCAATCATATTTATGAAGACCTCGGGGCAATAACATGCTATGCCACAAAAGAGAAAAAAGAGAGTAAATGATTAGACATTGCATTCTACAAATTGGAAAAAAGATCATTAATTTATGAATTACACTGCCATCTTAAAATACGGCGAATCTTTAAAATAAAAACCCAACATCTAGATACATCTATGGGGCATGGAAAAACACTAATTTCTCAATTTCACCACAAATGTGGCATAGCATGTTATTGCCCCGAGTTCTTCGTATTATTTTTCTTTCACTCTGGCCACCATGTGTTTTATATATTTCCCCGCCTCCTATACAACTTCCCAAAAATATTCGATTTTCTTAAAAATGATGACATTCGAGTAATACTGAATAACTATGTTGAATGAGAATCTTTGCGAGATTCCAGGGCAAATTCCAAGAATTTTTCGTCAACGAGTTTCATGATTGAGCACTCCCAGTCAGAGCTTGACATTCGCAACCATGTTACATAAGCATGTTAACTCACCACACAAGCCGATACACACAAAGCCAAGGAGCTTCCGAAGACGAAAGTTGTACGACCAGCAACTCACCTGAAAGGTCAAATATTCACAAAATTAGTCTTTCATAAAAAGAACTGAACTGTGAACAAAAAACAAAGACACACTTTGGCAAGAATTAGTTTTAGCACGTTACTAAGAATAACATACGGAGAATCATCCTCACATTTATTTAATTCTTAGGTGTATTCAATCGTAGCTCGCAAATATCACCTTCATTTTTATTATTATTATTATTATTATTATTATTATTATTATTATTATTATTATTATTCCATTACATCACGACTAAAGATCTTATGAGTCGGTTGAATATAAAATCTACTCCAGGTTGCAACCAGCTACCTAAGGAGCAGATGCGGTGTGTATCAGTGCCTCTACAATACTTTACGCAAAATGTGGGCTGTTCCAAATAAACTAATTTCTTGCACTTCCCAGACTTTTGAATTACCGGGGATTTTAGACAAGTTCTTACTCAAATTTTGCGGAACAAATCCCAGAGCTCCGATAACTATCGGGGCGACCTGTGCTTTTACGCCCCACATTCGGCTGATCTCGATTTCCAAACTCTTGTATTTAAGACGTTTCTCTGCCTCCTTGGTAACGACGTTTTGATCGCAAGGTACAGCAACATCGATAAGTAAACACGATTTTTTCGTCAAATCCCGGATAACTATATCCGGTTTGTTTGCCGCTATCGTGCGATCAGTTTGAATTTATTATTATTATTATTATTATTATTATTATTATTATTTTCTCCGCCTTGCTCATCTCTATGAGTTTGTGCTACGAAGTTTTTAGTGCAAAAACCGGAATTTGAGAGGGTTTAAATTGAAATGAGCAAAAGCTACCAGATTCTGGCACTCTCGTATCTTTACAGACTTCGCTCTGGAAGCTTTAAATCGTCTTGGCAGCTACACGTCAACTAACTGTATGTTAAACATCAGATAAAGAAACGACGAACGAGCTGCATCAAATTACCGAAATAATCGGGAGATGTAGACCGCGGCGTAAACAAGCGGCGCGGACTTGGGTGGGGTGTGGTGTGGTGGGGTGGGGCGGGGTGGGCGGGGCGGGCGGGGCGAGAGGAGCGCAAACACACTCTCGCCGGCGTGGCGCGGCGCGGCGCGGCGCGGCAGTGAACTTGGGCGCGCGGGGGCAGACCCACTTCCCACTGCGGGCGCAAGTGGTCCGTGCGGCGCGGCGCGGCGCGCTGCGGCGCGCGCCTCGTCCGCGCGTGGGAAGACGTCGCGCAGATGCCGCGTCGGAGAGAGCGCGAGGCGCGACAGCACTTGGCGGCGCTGTGCAGCTTTAGCAGCCCCACGGCCCTTCTTTCTCAACGTCCCTTTAACGGGGAAGCTTCTTGGTTCGCAAACTGAAGGAGTGATGGGCCCTACCCAGGGAAATCGGAAAACTTCGTTGGAGAAGGGTCTTCGGCAATTACTCTTCCCCTGAAATCGTTTCGGAAATAATACACTAAGCGAGGACCATTGCAGAAATTTCCTATGTATTGAATTTTTCTGAATTAAAAATGGGGGGTAAAAAAGAATGGGGTAAGATCTATACAAATCAACTACATTCCTTTACTTACTTTTCGTTTGGACCGGGAGGGGCCGAAGGGAACGTGTCGCTCATACAGGCTCTTGGGGGGGAAATATGTAACTTTTTTCGACGCGCCCGAATACAAAGTTTATTGGATTCGGTGTGAAGCGAATAATTTGTACTAGTGAGACGCTGTGCGAAGGTCGCAAAATATTTTAAAGCACATTGTTACCATTTGATGAATGAATAAAATTCATTAAATACTTCCTACGACTTCATTTAACAGAAAAACTACGCGAACATGAGGTTGGTTAGGGTTGCCATACGGCCTGAATTTTTAGTCTGTTATAATTCCACTCAGTCCTACAAAATAAATATTGCATTTTGGGACTACTTGTGAACTACATCATAGAACCTATGCACTACACAAGAGAATGCAAAAGGCCAATTTCGTTGTTAGGCAAATATTGTTATTTTTGTCTTTTTATAGAACAATCTCATAGCTGGTTAATAAAAAAAGGTACGTTGGTTTTGAATCGAAATGCATCTTTTCTCTCACAATGTCTTAGTGCAAGAAAATCTGGAATGCGAAGGGGAAAAAGGATTAGTCACAAGTTTTAATATCGACCAAAGTCATGATTTATTTAATATTTTACTTAAATACCTTGAAATACTTCACATATTTTGTCATGGAAAAATAAGAAACTGGACCTGAATAACCCCCAAAAATCAGGGAAATTCGTCCGGGAAAAAGAGTGGTCCTCCTGATATTATTGAAAGTGTGCACTGTAATTTATCTTTAACTACTATTTACTTGTTTTCTTTATGTACTATTTCTCTGTTATCAGATTTACTTGATGTATTTTTTAGTTGTATAAAAATAAACAACTTACTCTAAAATATTTCGGATGTCCTGAATTTCATTGTTAAGGCAAAACTAGGGTAGGTGGTTTTACAACACATCGCGAAAATTCAGAAACAGAATCGCGTGCAACGAGCATGGGCACACAAAATAGTGTGCTTCACGTACCATCCATCCACTTGTCAATGGATATTGCCTAATTCACACCGAACTTCCAATTTTACATAACCTTTTTCATAGAAAAGTGACCCTCAGATGCAAGCCGAATGTGTTGTGAAATTATTACGACTTCCATTTTTCAGTCAATCCCGACTGGAATTCCTAACAGAATATGCATTCAACTACAACAATCTTTAGCACATTGCAGCACCTACAGTAAAGATTAAGAAATTGTAAATAACGCATCAACGTAACACGTGACCGACAATATACCAGTAACTTAATTGGTACGAAACGAAAGTGAAACAAAGACTACTAAGCATCACTCACTCCCGCTCACTCCCTGGAGAAGAAAACATCCTTATGGAATAAGCTGCCTTTATCTAACGCGGAGCTATTGAAACATCATCTACCACACAAAGTGCTAGATGGGAGAAAAAGTTCCTAGGTTTACAGCTTGGAAAAAGTAGCTGTCCTCGCCACTCCCCCAGGCCACATCATTGCCTAGGTGAGTGCAATGACTAAATTTGGGTGTGGTCATTTCCCCTAAAAAGTATCCCGGCCCAACCGCGACAGCTGCAACCTGTTGTATTGAACGATCACTTAGTTAAGGTCTGCCATGTAGCAGCAATAGTACCACTACCACTGCCACTGCCGCCACTATCGTAATGGCGCGGCAACCCGCAGGAATTCATAATGAACTAGCGCACGAATGAACTTCTGCAAGACAGGAGAAAGTTAAAGTGCACCTGCACGAAGTGTTATGACCAATTCTTTTAGGTTAAACAAGGAAAGGTCCGTGCAAGAACAGGCTGAGGGCGGCAGTAAAAGCTCACCCCTTGCCGATTGATGGCAGCGCTGGCGTTGCAATAAGGAGCATCTAAGCTGCCGTTGAAACTTAAAGCTTAAACAAGAACAAAGAGTTTGAAACCGGAGGGTCGTTTGAGGAACGTGAAACGGGGAAGGCAAAGAGAGGTTGATGACACATGCGAGGAAGCTAACGGGGCCACTCTGTAGAACGTCAGTGGGCATAAGGGTTGCATAAGGGAAATGAAGGCATTTGAAAATCACATTGCAAGGAAAGGAGAAGTGAAACATGAGCGTAACTTGGATTCAAAGTTCGTTTGAGTGTGTGTGTGTGTGGGGGGGGGGCATGTAAAATATTCAATTGAAGAAATTTGAAACATTTATAAGATTATATTATTTTTATTACTGCACATTGCAGCGATTTGAATCAATTATTGCATTTCTGGGTGTAGTGCTTCAAATGACTTCGAATCAAGTTTTTCGAAAACTCAACAGATTTCTGGGAAATGTGATTCAAATATCGGTTTTACAGTAACGGTTAAACGTCATTTTTTAACCGCCTATGCACCGCGTAAAAGGTACCACAAATGAGGCGAAGCAGCAAGAAGAGGCATGAAGGGAAAACAACCTTCAAGGAGAGCCTCGCGAAAACACGGTCATATCTCGAAGGCAGTGGCGACAAAGAGGAAAGACGCTCCAGCGACAAGACAGCGCCGTCGCATTGGGCGCGCGCGGCGCCGCCTCCTGACGCACCAAGAGGCGCCTGAGGACGCCGAGAGCGGAACGGTGGAACCGCCCGCCGGGGACGGATATCCCTCCTGCACCACGTAACACCTGACGAAATCTTCAGCGAACTTTCGAAGCTCTGGACCCCTCGATGATCACAACGCACGAGCATGTAATTCGTTATGATTTGTTATTACCAATGTGTCAAGTGATTTTGCCAAGGGTCTGAAACTATAAAGATGAGTTAAGGTCCCTCGAGGGTTTGAATTTGACAGTTGTTATAATCAAAAACATGAATAACTGAAATAATGTCAAGAAGTTGTCAAGTAAAAAATCAACAGAATTATCAGGACTCAAACATCAATAACAAAAATAAATAAATAAATAAATAAATAGTTCTTGTCCAACGAACTTTTAAAGTACTTTATTTAGAGAGATACTTTACAAAAGCAACTCTCCTTTCTTAATTTCGGAGATCCTAAGTCGATTACCTAAAGAAGACCTAATACACGTTTCATTTTCAAGATAAATTTTCTTCTTTCCGTATACACACCACTTGTGAAGGTAGCAACTGTGCCCCATCATTCTCACAAGGAAGCTAATCCGTCAGTTTTAAATCTTTTTTTTTCTCACACACTTAATGGCGCAATAACGAGAACTCGCGACAATGCGATAAAAGTGCGGTGGCTTCCCGCGACGCGACCTCGTCTCCGTTCTCCGCCAGTCGCGCCCCGCGGCGCCCGCAAACGCCGAGGACGCGCGACCTGCGGCTGGGGGGAGGCGCGCTCTTGCCTAACGCAGTGTCGCCTCTCGGCGTCTCATCGCAGAGAACGCGATAAGCATCGCCTCAGCAGATGGCACTGCACTTGCCCTCAATACGATTCGTAAAGGCGCACATGATAATCATTGATAAGTACGGAAACCAAAATGAATTCATGTTGTGAAGACTTCAACCCAGTTTATGTTCACTTCTGTATACAAGACTTTTTTAAGTCGACTATTACATAATATTTACAATTAATGTTTGGGCAACCTACATACAAATTTAATTTCAAAAATATTGTTAAACATTTCCATTTCGCACCAATGTACGGAAAATTATGTCCTTGGCCCAGTATTAGCAGATGGCAAGTGTCATCCTATTATTATGAAACTACTACCTTACAGGAAAAAGGTTGAAATATTTCAAAATATAAATGGAAACTTGCAGGTAGTAGGAAAGTAATTAGTGAATACTTAACCGTAGATTAGCAAAACTGAGAAAATTTATTTCAAAATTTCATCTCAGAAATGTATGGTCATTTGACGATGTGTGGTCATAGTGGACTCCGGTTACAGTGAACTTCTGGAGACTAACATGTTTGGTTTACTATATCCGATGTAAAATTAAATCTAATTTCTCCACAATTATTCATTTTATTAATATAGAGATACAGCAAAATTCATTATCATGAAATGAATATTTCAATATATTTATTTGCACGTAAAAAATTATTTTGAATTGTTTGCTTCGTACATTTTTCATTAGATTCTTCTCCAGCGTTCTTGCTCTCTCCATACTTGATTCTGCATTGTCATCTGCTTCTAATTTTCGTAATGCAGTCTTGACACCCGTCAATGCCTCTTGAACTCTTGGAACACCACCCCACTCTCCGAAGGCCCTTTTACTCGCCTAATAACATGCAAGATCCAATTAATTGCAGGACTTATTTCCTACATTCACTACAACCGAGGTTCAGATTCTCTATAACCGAATCTTATGCTTATTTGCAGTGTAAGTGAAACGGAAAGTACTTATTTGCAGTGTGACTTAAGTTCACTACAACCCACGGTTCACTACATCCTAGTTCACTTTAACCGGAGTGGACTGTACCTCACAAAGAAAAAGACGCACCAACAGAATGTGTGAAGTTGACACGCTACCTGTAAATGGCGCGTAACTTTGCAATTTCTGAAAACAAATTGCAAACTTATACTTAGATTATTATTTATATTTAATTTTTTACTTTCCCGCATTCGTAAATATACACGGAGTAACAAACATAGTATAAGTTACGTAATGCTGCGAAAAATAGATTTCGAGATTTTAACCGAAATACACGTTTTGGGCCCCCCTAATACCGACAAAGTTGAGAGAATGACTGAAGATAACATGATATACCAGAAAAGTACGCTTAATAACACGGTTCATTTTTAATATTTTTGAATCTTCGTACTTGCTTCAAGCATTCCAGATATTTTCATTTTTGGAATTTTGAAGATTAGATAATTTTGCAATACAATTTAAAAAATTTACTCAGTATTAGTATTAAGGATCGTAATAGTTTTCTCACCGATCTCAACTGTTACGAGATATCCGGATTTTTTTTTTCAAAACACAGATTTTGTTTTTTATCCTTAACAAAATTTCAATGAATAGATAACATCATTTGACTTTACCTGTTTAATTACGTTTGTTTTTTAAAATCTTAAAAAGGTTTAAATGTTTTCGAACTTTCCAACTAGTCTTGCGTAATATTAAAATAGGACTGTATCCAATGATTAAATGAATCCACAGTTATAGGCTCTCGCAGTAATGTCTGATGAATACAATGAATATGAAGACAATGACCGTTTAAGCAGTTTCTCCATTTGTTAATTGTGAGCATTAACTTAGCAACATGTAACAGCAATAAACGAGAAAAATATCTTTATTTTTTTATGCTCACAAAACACAGATTTAACGTTATATTCACGTTTCTCCAAGGTTGTTTCGCTTGATGATTATCAAAATATTCCTTAAAATTTTCACCGACTGATACACCCTGCCATCGACGGTTTCAATTACTCCAACTGTGATGCGCATCAAACGCGTACACTATATTTCGTTGACTTCGTTATTTTACTATTTAAGAGGCGCATGTGTGATATACCCGAACGTTTCCTTAAGCCCTGGAATATTTACCCTCACTTCTTTACTAACAGTTTAATTATAAGTGATAGCAACGAACATTAACAAAATCAAACAGGAATGCTTCTCCCGTACAATAGAAACTTATTTTGCATCGAAAAACGAGCTACAAATTTGATATTAGTCCCGTCTTCAAAATAATCAACCCCCACTACTCTCTCATCTAGCGAAATGAGGGCTCCGGAAAACACGCACTGATATTAATTAAAGGCTTTAAACATCGTTTACAATTACCTATGTTTTTCATAGAGTATTAAATTGAAATTTAGGTGTAAATAAGAAAAGTATAGTAACGATGTTACTAGAGAAAGAAAACGATGGTCCATTGTTTAAGATGGTCAATCTTAAACAACGGTATATTTCTAGTCTCCCACGGACGCCTCGACCGACCCCCCCCCCAGGTCTGTCAGGCGCCCGTCGCGCACAGACACACTTGTCAATGGCTCAATTGTTCCACGAGAATGCATCTCCATTCACACTAACACACACACGAACACCAATATTACGACAGTTTTCGCCGGCACCGCCAGTCCCGTTTTCGCATAAGCGACCACCGCTCGCTTCAAAACTATCGTGGACGCCTGATCGCTGTTAGAGGACTCACTTCTCGTGAGCTGCTATGAATATTGAACTAATTGCGCCGTTCTAATACGTGCAATCTCTTGTAAACTAATTGCGATGTTTTTACACGTGCAATACTCTATAAACTAGTTGTGAACGTGCGTAAATGGCAATCGACAGCATTGTGATGCATAACAATCTGAACTTTGGAGTGCTATACAACTATTGATAACTACGAGAACTTTGAGTATCTTCGGAGAACTTCTAGAATTCTAGTATACGTAGTCGACGTAGAACTTAACGGCTTCATCCAGAATTTGCAGCCAAATGCCACTTCTGGCATTCACGTTCCCGACCTGCCAGTAAAGAACGACTGCTACTATTCTGACTGCATAGATGACAACTTTCTTTAACTGAACATCTGGTGAACGTTCAATACCTGAATTTCTCACAGCAATACAACTTCGACCGAAAATTTCAATTACCAAGTACAGTTCAGGTAATAATTGCACTATAACAGAACTCTATCAACAAACAACTTCATTGGTGCAAATAAAATAAGCAAATTTCAGCTATCTTTGTTACTGATTCATTGTATATTATCAATTGTTGCTCTTCATTCATCCTCATCTAATTTCAAGTTACATACAAGTTTTATTATTGCATTGTTTTGCATTTGAATCCATTAAACAAGTGAAAATATTTCAATCTATTTCTGAGCTGCTAGTATCCATTCGCTCATCCGCCTACAATCAGGCCCGCTGGGCAGAATCAGCTTCTCAGGATAAAACAATGGGTGCAATGGACGAGTCAGCGCGCGAATCACGAAATGTTAACGGAGAATCGTTGTCCTTAAGTCCCGAACAAGCGATCTCAACAAACAAAGAAAATAATTTATATTTTCAAATTCCCGTTTTTTTTCGATTCTTCCAGGTTATTTCAAATTCCCGTTTTTCCCCGGTTTTCAAGGATTCTAGGTTCGCTGGCCACCCTGAATTAAACCAATCCCAGATGTCTATCGCCATATGATTATCAATTTTGCACTCCACTGCAATAACCGTTTACTTTTTTATTGTTATCAATAACAATAATTGTTTTGTTCATAATAGATTGTGAGCATCTGTATTAAAACCCGTCGTCTGTCTTGGTGATGTTTCAAGCTCTGACAGCAAAAGAAACAATGTGTATGGAAGCTATTTCAACTCACAGCACTCGTCGAAGAACGCCTTCCACGAATATCACACGGACGCGTCCCCACTACATCCGGTTGGAAGAACGTGTTGTTAAAGGCCCTCGGTAAGGAGAGGGTTTTTCTAAGGACCTTGCGGATGCTGTAGCGTGTTCATGGAACAAATTTTCAAGAAAAGACAATGACGGCAGCCATGGCCTTTCTTGTAAAGCAAGTTTCTTCATTTTTATTTCGAAAGTATAACAAATTTTACTTTTAACGAAGTTTAAATAACCTCGATTATTTACATTCTTATTCTATAGTTAAGTGGGCCCTCCCGTGTTTGGGTAAATATGTGTGTGCATATATATAGAGCAATATGGCGTTTACTTCACCTTCTGGAGTACATTTAATACTATCCTACCAAAAGTTTAAAGAAATTAGTAATGGTACAAACTTTCCCGTATTACTTTATTTCCTCCGGTCTCGGCTAGCTATTCGGACATGCACATACTCTTGCCAGCTACAATCTACTGTCGTCCAAACTTTTTTTTTTTTTTTTTGTTGTTGTTGACATTTTCTTAATTTTTTGGTTTCCTTATAGTAGAACGGAAAAATTTTAAGAATATTACAGATCAGTAAAACCATGCCCTAAATGACAATTTTCTTTTAATTTTTCTTGCGAAAATAGTAGTAATTACAGAAGAATAGTAAGTATAAATTGCTGTAAACGTGCATACTAACCGTCTTTCAAAAAATTACATATATGTAAAGTTTGAAAAAACAGACTCCGAAATAAACTTAACGTCATAATAAAGAGTGCAATTTGCACTATCCATTCGAAAAGTTTGAAGAAAAAATTTGGAGCCATTTTTGAGAAAATGGCGTTTGCGTGGTTCTGAAAATGCGGAAATTTGAGCTAGTTTTCACAGAAAACGGTTGAGTTTTCGAGAAACTTTACGACATTATTTAAAGCACATGTACTCATTAATATAATATCAACAAATCACCGATAATGTAAATATTAACGTGAGACACAAGTAAAAAAAATACATTTTTGTAATTTTTGAAAAAACAAAAGAATAGAGCAATATGGCGTTTATGTCATCTTACAGAGTACATTAGGCACTATCCTCACCAAAACTTTAAAGAAAAAATTTGGAGCTTTTTTTGCGAAAATGTTTTTGTAACTTTTTTTAAATTGCACATATTGCACGTTATATTGCGCGAAAACTACCAACATTTTCAGTAGAATGTACTTAAAGAAAGTCCTTAATGAAAGAACTCCCTACGGAAAACAAACTTTATTTGAAAGGAAAACCTCTATCTTGAATTTTGTACTTGTAGGAGACGCTGATGAAAATTCAAACTATTGCAATTTTCGAAAATTCTGAGTTCACCGTGAAATTATAACCTAAGCTACCATAATAATTGTATTTTACTCTATTCTTACAAGAAATTTGAAGAAAAAAATTGTAGCAGTTTGAGAAAAATTTTGAAAATGTAAATAGTTCATGTAAAGTACCCCCGAATTTTACAAAATCGTTTTCAAAATCTCGAAGTTTCGACTAGAGCCAGATCGACAGGGGTTACTTCAATCTGAAAAAAATCCTACGTATGGTTTAGACGCTAGTGGTGTCGACGGACGGACGTCATTCACTTGGTTTTTCGATATCAAGGACCCACAAAACCGGGATTTTGGTCACAACATGTGTTAGGGGATTTTTTTTCTTCATTTATCAACTGGATTTATCGACTTTCTCGTTATCAGGCGCCGGTAATGATTATCTACCGAAGATTCCTCGTTTTTCGCGCAGCATTACATAACTTTCCCTATACAATATTAGACCGTATATACGTCTTCCTGAAAGTAAAGAACAAGTTGGTGAAGTGCAATTTTATCCGCCACAAAAATAGTGTTGAAAAAAGAGGTGTGCTGAGCAGTGCAAGATATAATAATTGTACACGTTATTTTAACAGCAAAGGTTGTTTTTTTTGGGGGGGGGGGGGACTAACATGGAAATCTTTCTATTAAACCTCCCTTGCAACTTTAACGACAAACTCGCAATTTAAATAAATATCTTCGCTATCTGCAGTCATTATTGTCAAGTACTGTAAATATGAGAAAACTCAATACATCAGTTTCCCTAATTATTGAAGTGTTTAGACTGTTGCATCCCACATGAGAAATTGGAGTCGTCTCAATAGATACCAGACTTCCCTTTAAGAATCAACATTCAATAATGCAGGGTGCCACATTCTCAGAAAGAATATCACATGTTCTGTACTTCCGCGCGGCTTGAGTAACTGATGCCCTTGCAGCGCATGATGCACGATGCACAAGAGTAAAGAGCGAGATCCGCTTCGCGCAGGGCACGGCGCTGGAGCCATCGCCTGTCGCCTCTAGGAACGGTGTCCGGTACACCGCGCACGAGGCCATAGGCGGCACGACGCGCTTCAGGGCTTCTCCAGATCGTCAGCACAAACAATAAAGTTTCATGAATAACTGGAATGAGTGAATGGATTAATTTTGATGGGCTGTTGATTACACTGATGAACAAGCGGATAGATATCTGTCATGGACTTTTCTTTTTCCAATGTAGCTTTTTATGTTGATTTTCAATTAGAATGTCGTTTTGCTCTGTCACGTCAGGATTTTAAAATATCGACAAAAAATAATTTTCATGGAATACCGTTCATCAATTTTATTATGTTTTTTGCATTTTCCATGCAACGTCACACATTATTTTCGTCGTCTATGAAAATATTTACATTTCAAGGATTTTCGATATCGCATTACTACTCTTCCATTTATATTTTTATTTACAATATTTCACTCGCGCGGCCATTCGTAGTGCGAGTACTAGCACTACATCTAACGCACCCATTATTTAGTTTCCTTCGTCTCCTAGTATTTACGTTTGTGCGCAATAAAGACAAACGTATAAACACTTGTTAACACAACATTTGAAATATTAAAACTCTCTCAGATTACAGAAAAAATATTTTGAACAAGTATTCTAGAACACCGTTCCAAATCCTAGTACTCAATTGTTGGATTCTGTTCAACAGGTACAGGGATTTCACTTCAAAGTATTGCCATACTGCATAACTGAGCAGCACAGATAAGTTTATCGACGCTCTTCTCTGACATCATTAAAGATATAGAAGCATTGTTTAGATTCGTGGAAGGCTAACATTCCCTTCATAACCAGACAAACTTCTGTTTGACTCTATCCAAGGGCACGAGTGGCCGAGTGTTAAGGCATAAATTCGCCTTATCTATTTTGCTATGTGAGTGTGTGCGGCTAACAGGCAAATCCCATAGGAATAACTTTACATCGATGATGAAAGCACATGAACAAGCTGGATAAAAAATCAGTGCACCACAGTTCATCTGTTTGACATGTGCACTCAACTTTGCTCGATTGGATAAGGAAGGCGAAGAACTATTTTCTGGCATTCGGAGTACCTATGATATGGTGCGAATCAAGCAAGCACAAATTTTCGTATTTTTTGAAAAAATGAAAAGAACAGAGCAATATGACGTTTATGCCATCTTAAAGAGTACATTTAGCACCGTCTTAACCAAAATTTTAAAGAAACAATATGGGATAGTTTTTGAGAAAATCTTTTTGTATTTTTTAATTTGCACATATTGCACACAATACAGCGTGAAAACTACTAAAATTTTCAAAAAATGTACACGACTTCAATGAAAAAAATCTCTTTGAAGAACAAATTTTATTTGAAGGAAAAATCTCTACCTTTAATTTTGTAGTTATAGGAAGACACCAAAAAATCAAACTTTGGCAATTTTCGAAAATTCTGAGTTAATCGTGCAAATCGGACCTACGACACCTTTATAAGTGTATTTTACTCTATCCTTAGAAGAAATTTAAACAAAAAATTTTCTTTTCAAAAGTATCTTTTCTCAAGATTTTTCAAAAAGTCATTTGAGAAAATTTTGAAAATATCCGGGGTCTTCATGAAAATTACCCCCAAAATTTTGAATAAAGTTTTTCAAAATTCCGACGGGCAGACGGACGGACACAGACGGACGGACGTTTTGAAAAGAACCACTTTTTCGGTATCAGGGGACCCCAAAACGTGTATTTCCGTTGAAATCTCGAAATCGACTTTCGGCAACATTATATAACTTTCCCTACACTACGTATATTCTCCGTATATACGTATGTATACGGGAAAGTAAAAAGCGGTCAAAGTATTCCCTGGTTTACGGTACATGGTACATCAAGTTTCATGTACATTAATAAACCTGCAAGTGCGTTCGCGCGGCATGAGTATGTAACGAGTCAATTGCAATAGCAATTGAAACACGAATCAGCAATTGTGTACTGAAGATTTTTAGGTACTGTAATATTCTAGTTAGTACCAACATATTCCAAACCCACTCGACAAAGAGTAAACGTAATGCCAGCAAATGTACGAAAGACCAACTCATTGGCTACGGAACTAACAGAAATGTCGTATTCCGGCAATTCGAAGTACACGTGATCTACACGTAAACATACGAGTCTACATTCGTCCTGATCACTGCAGAACATCATTCCTCGGAGCTTTTCAATCATGTTAATTTCCAACAAAAACAAACCCCTGCATAAATGAAGAAAGATAAATAGACATCCCTAAACCATTTTTCACACTCGACTCCACAGATTCTCCCCCCGAACAATGCTAGTGAAGGACTATTTTATTCGTTACAAACTCCGCCTCAAGGTATCGTTTTTCATTCCTGCTGATGTATCCTAACTTCACGCACATGAACCCTACAACCTACACAAAGCCTCCATGAACCTACATGAAAGCCTCCACTTCATCACCGATCACGCCGCCCTTCCACGAATGCCGCCTCTACCGCCTTATTTCACCGTACTTTCGTCGCGTATCTCACCAGTCTTTCTGAATTCAGGTCAACTCTAAACAGCTCATAACATACCTTTCATCTCAGCATTGCAACCAAAATGAACATGGAAGGACTAGAAAGAGACCAAGAAGGAGAAACAAAACTTAAAAAATGTATTCATGCTTTAGTTCCAGTAAGTGTAGGTCACATTTCACAATTTCATATATGCATTCCCAAGACATTTAATTCATATTGTGTCGTGTCTGGTGAATTGCTCTACCAAACTTTACCGTATAGCTGACAATAAGGATATTAAAAATAAGTAGATAATTGAAAAAATTGTTCCAAATCTATACGTCTAAGTGGGTGAAAAGTAAGCATTACAAAGTCTCTCGCGGAGGACCTCTGTTTTTGGAAGTGGTGGGCTAATAAAAACATTCAAGGGCGGAGGCCAGAGTACGGCTTGCGGCGACCGCTGCCTGTCGCATAGATCGCGCCCGCGACCTCGTGAACCGGACCTAGCAGCGCGCCTGCTCGCATTGGAGCTAGCCCATGTCCATGCCGCTGTCGCTCCGCGCATCTCTAAATTTAGCAAGGTCTCAGCCAGCCTCCAGAAGTCGTCCTGACACTGCTGCTACCGCCGCAAGCGTCATCGCACGAAAATTAAAAAGCGTGATGCGTGCTTTTCGCTCGTGTTCGCGGCGTCGATTACCACAAGCGGCGTAAAACACGCAGCAGTCGCGCTCGGCAGAGCAAACGAGCGCGCTCTTATGTAAGCAGGACACGGCAGGCCGATGTGCCGAGCGCCCTCCTTCGCTCCCGCGTATGCTAATGCCCAATGGTTCGCGGTTTCCAGGAGAGCAAACCATGGCGGATTCCCAGAACGTTGTCATATACACAGTTCATCCTGAGAAAAACAGCCGGTACTCGTCACATATGATGGCGGCAAGTAATTACACGAATATCAAGACAAGCTGGCAATTATTGTTATAAATGAAGAATGTTCTTAAAAAAAATATTGAATCAGCAGTTATGCACCCGAGAGCGTATCGAAATTGAGTCGAAGTGTGCGTACATAGCGAAATATATACTTCTAGTAAACCAATATTTGCGGTGGGGAAAAGTGATCACTTTTGGGGCTAGTTACCACAAAAAGTTGGATAATGTATATTTGTATGTGTTTGAGCGCACGTGCAGGGTGGAATACGATGAAAAGGTAATGTATATTGAAAAAACACATTCGAATAAACCTAATAAACATACATGGAACTCTACGACGAAACGTTGCAAAATCAATATTGATTTTCAATAGACAATGTAAAGCTTTTTATAGGACGATTCAGTAATGTGGAAAGCTTTCGAGTCACGACTCCCGTCAGCTCATCATAGACAGCTCTGTTCTCCTGCCTGACAGGCAACGTGCATGTCCATTTGCATCTCAGGAGCACGCGGCACTTACACGAGCAGCCATGACGAAACGCGCCAAAACAAAGCTTCCTCGAGCGCCCACTACAGCAACGCCTTTCAATTGCGCTGGAGCATCAGCGAGCGCGTTGCATCGAAGGCAGGCCGCCGCAACCAAGTAGGGCTCACGCACCGCCGCTTACGTAAGGCCCCGCAAGCGGCGCGGGGGCGGAGGTCGGCAGAGGAGCCGGCGTGGCGCAGGCGGGGCAAGGCCGGCGAGGAAATCCCGCGCTGCCGCTGAAGCCGCCGCCGCCGCCGTCTCGTCCGATCGCTGTGCCTGATCGGTGTGGTGCGGGCGCGCAGCGGGGGACTTCCCGGCGCTCGACGTGCACAGCATGGGACGACGCCAGGCCCTGCGCCGAGCCACCTCGCCTCGCCTCATCGCCACGTGCCTGCTTGAGCACGAGGGACGATTCAGGAGGGGCTGATGAGACATCCTTAGAATTCTAATTCAGCAAATAATATTGCTCTAGTATAGTTTTGCGTTCACGATGTTTAATAATACCCAGGGATCTAATTTAGATCGTCTCGTCTCTCACTGTATTCCACATCATGTTCCCTAGGCATTAGAATACTTGTCTCACAGACGCTCTTCGGTTCTCCACGCACGTGCACAGCATACAGATGCATTTTGGTTTAAAATGAGATAATCTGTTTGCTAGAGGAGTACCGATGCTTCGTACCTCATGAACAGGATTCACATTTCCCACGATTTTATTTTTATATTATATCTTGAAGCGTCGAAAGCACGGAGGTATGGCTTGCAGTGGCCACCCACGCCGCCACCGCAGGGAAGCGAGGGAGCGAGTGCGCGCGAGGGCCGGAATGCCCGGGCGGCGCGACACGCATGCCGCTCATTTACGGCCGTACAATGCGCGCGCTGCAGATTAGCTTCTGGGAATGTCGGTGTGTAAGTGAAAGTCGCAGGATATGAAACGCCATTTACAACTGCTTTCTTTCCTTTCCTTCGCCCAAATAAGCTTCCTTCCACAAACGAGAAGTGTTTACAAGAGCTCCTTTAAGTATAGCGGAGATAATACTGTGGCTTCAAGCATAACTTCAAATTACTAAAGTACATTTTTTTCTTATCACGTCTTTACAATTCTGGACACAATACAAGGTGCCAGAAAGTTGGCGGCTCCGGCTGTTAAAATGGATTCAATGTGAGGGAAAGTGCAAAATCAGCTTCTATTGTTCATTAACTATTTCCAAGTATTCTGTAGGGAAAAGTTGCTGTTACAGTTTAGACACTAATCTGCAGGTAGGAAAGAAAATACATGTGAAAATATTTTTCTTGTAATCAGTAATTGGATTAGTAATCAATTGGATTCTATGCAATTATCAGAGAACTACGAAACCATACATACCATACCAATATATTCCAGACTCACTTCTCCCAAGTGTTCTTAAGAACGTTCAAAATCCACATTTTAAAAATACTTTGCATTTTTAACTCCTCCAGGAAATCTGCAGCCATACTCAATTATAACATTATTTCTAATGACAAAGAAAGGAATATTTCAGCAAAATCACGCCAGACCGATTATATTTCCTTTCACTGTTTCTGTCACTTAAATAATTATAGCTAACTCCCGAGGGCAGATGCGATGTCCGCACGATATTCTCGTCGAGCACTGAGCCAACCACCGATGCCCCGACGCGGCGTGCGACGCAGGAGCGGGGACACGCGCGGGCGCGCGGGTAGAAAGCGCTGCGTCGCCGCACAGCGCGCCTCCGGGGGCGGTGGCCGTGTGGTGGTGGCGAGGACGCAGCGGGGAGGGCCGAGCCGTCGGATGCGCGTGCACGCGGTCCCCGTGTCCGGAGGCGGGAGCGGGGGCGGCTCGGCACACTTTTGCGGAGGCCACCGCCGCAAGCGCCGCGACAAAGCAAAACGGGACACGCGCCTGCACCGGACGCTTGACCGCACGGCTTCGCCTACGCCTCCTGAGAAATATCAGAACGCCTGCCGGCATACCAGCCGTTCCTTGCAAATGAACAACCGTCCCAATTGCCAAATCTCGGTAGCTGTAGGCAATCTTTTACTAATTCCTACTCGCTCCGAACCGGATTCCCATTCCACGAATCACAAAATAATTCTAGATGTAACTGGACGTCCCTACTCTCAAAAGTGAAGATCTTACAAAATAGCTATTGTGCCTCTGCCTACAAATTAGATATATCAATGAATGTGATAAAAGAACATGAAGATGGGATTATTAAACCCAAGAAGATTTTTCAGAAAACATTGTACCACTAAAACGTCCCAATTTCACAAATACATGCTAGAGTTAATGATAGGACAAAATCATGAGTTAAAACATTGAGTAAAACTCGTACCCCATTCCACAAAGTTCGACTTATTATTGGAAATACTGCAAAATGCGAGAAAATGCCGTCAATATGATTCGTTATCTTTTCTCCAACTTGTTTTTCGCATACTCGAAAAATACGCAAGTTGGACGCACGACCATAGAATTGTTAAAGCAATGAGAAGTAAAAATACATTGTCAAGGACGTGACACTGTTTCTAGATACGTTTGTCGCAGCTTATACAATTCATACAATTCGCAAAAGAGAACCGCGCTCAAATTTAATTCTTTCCGTTTATGATAATGTTGCTTCTCATGGGATAGAAAACATGTGCCATCTCTTCCCCGGGCGAAGGCACCAGGGAAGGCGGCGTAGGCGAGAGCGATTGCCAATGAAGTTAGCTAAATGCCTTTCCTCTAACCGCCAGCACAAGCATCATTTGCTTCCCTTCTGCGCAATCGCTCGAACGGGTCTAAACGAGGACGTCGTCCCGCATTGGAGCGTCGGCACTAGGCGGCGCGGCCACCGTTACGACCATATGCAGAGAACACCGTTCACCGACTGACTGGCACAGCAACAAAGGCTGGAATGACTGGTAAAGGAACGAATTGGCATACGTAAGTACGTAAACGAACGAAAGATTGGGAAGTGTCTGAAGAGATCAAACTAAACTTCAGCTTGCGAGAACAAGCGGAAAAAAGTATTGTAGAAGGAAAGCCGTCGATTATATTACTCGTAGACTGCGACTGGTGCAGCTGCTTAGGACAGAGCAGAGAGGCTGCAAGTTACTAATAGCTACTTTAAATATAAACCTTTGATTAACTGTGAGAGTGCAAATTACACTCTCGAAAAAGAAACCAATCAATGTCGGAACGAAAAAAAGTAATTTGAAATAGTATTCTCTATATTGCTAATGTTATATAATGTGTAATGTGAGAGATCGTAAACATTATGTACACAACATCAGTCGTTCTAAAATGAAATTCGCCGGCACAATCATAACGGAACATTGAGGTTCACAGGACGACTCGTGCGCCCAACACGTGCTTAGGCAGGGAAACTCGCCAGAGGCGCGGGCAGCCGCGGGTCGGAGAAGCAGCGTGCGGAGCGGAGGCGGAGCGGCGGAGAACGATGTCACCCGTTGCGTGACGGCGCCGCTGGGAAGCCGCGGCCTCACGTTGCCTGCGCCTCCCACGTGGACAATCGGACGGCAGCGCAGCGCGCCGTTTGTTGTGCGCGTATGGGCGAGCGCGGCGCGGCGCGGCGCCCCGCAGCCTTCGAGCGCCGCCTCCGCCACCGGCCTAATTGCGGGGGGCGCGCGCGCCGTGGGAGTTTCCCCCGCGTGGTGAGAATCGGCAAAGCGGCGGCGGGCGCCGCGCACGCGCACGCGGGGCGGAGGGAAAAGAGGCGTATTCCGCACGGGCTCCGACGCCCGCGCCGCCCGGCGACTCCGATGCGCGAGCGAGCGGCGAACCCCTTGCGGTCAACACGATCGTGATACGTACAAGCAGCACCACAACAAATACACTTTGTATATTGTGGAGTAATCTACGGTGTACGAGGGTGAGCCAAATGAAAACCGGCAATTTTTATTACATCTCCTGCATTACCCAGTTGGAACAATTACACATTTTTTCAATGTAGCCCCCATGCTTTTCGATGCATTTCCGCTACCGAGTCGGGAGAGCGTCGATAACTCGAGGGGAAAATATTTTGGCAACGTATGCAGACACTCATGCACCGCATGTTTCACCTCCCTGTCGGCCGCGAACTTGTAGTCACCTGCTATACCCACCTTTCGTCCTTTAGTGAGCCAAAGATGTGGAAGTCGCAGGGCGCGAGGTCGGGAGAGTAAGGAGGATCGGGAGGCACTGCATACGCATGTCTCTAATAGTCGCCTAGGTCGTAAAGAGCAAGAGGTTGTGTGTTTTCATCCTGGATGAGAACGCCAAATGAGAGGAGTCCGTGGCCTTTGCTGCGTATAGCATGTTTCAAAATGTCTCGCACCCAATTTACTAAAGGTAGCACTAGTCACCGTCTTGCGCTTTTCCGTGTAATGTTCCACTATAGTTCCCTTGTGATCCCAGAACTAAGTCAACATCACACTTTGTGCGGATGGCTGTCTGCGGAACTTTTTCAGCTTTGGCGATGTCGGGTGACGCTTTTCCATATGGAGCACTTGGTCTGTGGTTGGTAGTGATAGATCCAGGACTCGTCTCCAGTCACAATCCGCTCCAAAAATGTGTCACTGAGTTCGTAACTGCGCAGCAGCTCCTTGTAGGCATCGACTCCATTTCGTACGTCAGCCGATAAGAGACCCCTCTTGCGGCCATTTTTTGGTATTTTAACTCATCATGGGCAACATGCTGAGCAGAGCCATGACTAACCTGTAATGTCGCTGCAATGTCATCGATGGCGACCTCCTGCGGAGGATATTCTGCAGAATCGTCTCCGCCGCCGCTGCAATCGCCTCAGCTGTCACAACACGATGTGCCTGCTCTGGCCTCGCACCGACGCATCGCACTTGTGCCGCTGCTGAATTTCTAACACTATTCACACCTGAGTCTGCGATAGACATGCGGCCCCATACCGCACCAACATGGTTCGATGGATTTCTATTGGTTTCGTGCCTTCACTGTGTAGGAAACTGATCACTTCACCCTGCTCTTCTTTGATACTTTTCATGAAAGGGGCCGCCGTATTGGAAATGCCCATATGGTGCCGCTGGGTCTGGTGGGGACGCGGGACCAACGCGAATTGACAGCACATGCGTACCGGGTACGATGGCAATGAGAGCGGTTTACGGATTTCTACTGCAATTTTCAGGTTTTCATTTGACTCACCTAAGTATCTAACAAGATTTTGAGTTATCTATCAAGCTATTCAAAGCTTGTCAGATGTAATTCCAACGTCACTTAGCACAGAAAATAGTGAGACAAAAAACTGTTTCTGGGATAACTTCTGCATTGTTTTAATATATGTAAACAAGAAAACTAATCATTTTCATTTTTCACTGATCTTCAATTTCAACTCTCATGAAACCAAAACAATGTACGCGTATCTGTTCAAATTTAAAACTGAAACTTACTTTTGATAGTCGGGCAGAACCTTTGCCTCAAAGTTATAGCATCTTCCAATGAATACGAAGAAAACTATTTCCTAATAGGGAAAATGTTTCGATTTTACTTGTCAATATATGCGACTTCGATTACTAATATTATGAAGATATTTAAGTAGCTTCTTGACCTTACAGCCAGCGTAGTAATTTGGCTCACTTCATTTTGGGTCATCGAACCAAAAAAAAACGCAAAGGTCGTGCGTACGGTAGCAAGTAACCTTGAATATGGAAGCGCCGATACTGTTAAGTCTGGCACGTCTGACCTCATTTTCAAACTTACGATCAGTTTTATATTGCTTGCGAAACTAAAAATCCCGTGAACATATATTTGAACCATATATATGGAATGGACATGGAACATGGACATTTGAACCATATATATGGAACCATATATATGGAATGGTGCATATATGGAATGGACAAGAAAAAATCGAAATAAATTCTGGACAACTGATTACATAGGCAGTATTTTATTATTTTCTTAAACAATTGCACATCGAGCCAAAAATAATTACGGCACTTTATTTTCCACAATATGCACAAGAATACTGCCTCGCAGACTGTCGACCACTACCCATTCGCTTTCTTCTTTTTGCTGAGCAGAAAGTGTCTCTGCGTTCTGCGTCGTTGTGACGACGCCGTGGGAACCGTCACCTTCACAAAAGAGTAAGGAAGAACAAACGAAAGTTAAATGAGAGACGGCGGCCCAAGAAACCACTGTACCGTCATGCGTCGTTCGCCACTTTTTCGCCGTTTTATCACTGATGAATTTTGGTCTCGCTTTTTGAGCTTCTCTCTTTCACGTCCAAATGATGGGAGGTATTAGAGCACCAACTTCACTTTCTAGAAATCTAGTTTGCCACCACACTCAACCGCTAACAAATATGTTTCAAACAGTGATTAACCCCAGGATCCAAATAAGGATCACGTCCCCATCATCCGAAAGAGCAAACGCAAAATAGGACAAAAGCGAAATAGTCGACCGCATTAAGAAAAGAAAATACTAACTGCCGGGGTTCGTAAAAGATACATACTTCGACATTATCTATTATACGTAAATGAGCATGAAAATAGCTTCAAATTTATTTGTGATGCAAAAACTTCTACACAGTCGAACTTTCGTTTTCATTCACATAAAACGAGACATGACCACGAAATAAATCATGAAAGTCGCCAGTGCCGCCTCATCGCATCCAGCAGATGAAACGCATCATCGGGTTGCAGAATCGAAAGGGAAAAGGGAGCAGACGGGATCGCCGTTGCGAGATCCGCGCGCCGCGATGCCCGAGGCACGAGGCCGCTGCACAAAACGAAGAGCGCAACAGTGGTACGGCGAGCCGAGCCGCCAGCACCACTTACTCACGCCGCGCGGCGCCGCAGCGCCCAGCGCCGCTGGCAGTGCGTTTCCTCCCTTCGAAGCGAGCGCCAAGACGCTGACGTCAGGCGGAACCTTTCCGCTCGCGGCGGGCGCCGCCCTCGCCCACTCACCGCCAGCTTCCGCTTACTCATGTCACCGTTCTTCGACGGAACCCACCGTTGCCTTCAGCCGCTCGCATTTCCGCTTCCGCTTCTTTAGAATTTTCGGGTTGCTTTCTGATACATTTGGTCCAAACGACAACGGCGTTCCCTTACTTCCTGATACTGTATGTTGGCGGCTTGCATTTCCCCTCGCCTTTTAATATGCTTCGTATTCTCTTTGTTTCCCTCTGATTCCGATTCAAATTTTTTATATTTTACGAAGCACATGTATTCGCACATTTTTATGTTCCCGTCGTCAACCATGTTACTCGTACATACATTTCCCTGTTGGTCCAAAATTCATTCTTGTCCAATTCATCATTCATCAATATTTAATCCATTTCGGAGCGCTTTTGTTTTTTTCTTCTAAGGCGCCTCTATATTCACTCACTAATACGTAGACATGAACTCATCAAATAGATATATTTTTCAACTTGCCAAGCGTGTAATTTATACTGCCAGCTCTGCAGCTGTCCCATTACGTTTAACTCCATCTCCAATTTCCTTACGACACAGAACTTCATACCTGCTGCATCTATTCAATCTTTTATGCGAAGCATAATGTTACGCCTCAATGATTTGTGCTTACTCTCCTACAATACCGAGCGTTTCACCCCAGAAGTTAAGACCTCGCTTGCCTTCCCTGCTGCAGTTCATTCCTTGCCGCCACAGACCAGCGGCTTTGTTGCTCGGGTGTTGCCACCCACCGCGAAATGCCGATCACCCCGTCTAGGGGTTGCCTTGACTCCGCCACAGCCGCAGAGCTCGTTTCGCCATCCCTAGTGCAGGCCACAGCTTTCGTAGCAAAGATCTATGGCGCAGCGTTGACTGTGTAGACATCAGTTCAGAGTTATCCAGCGGAACGAGTCCCGCCTGCACAGGACGACGATTTTCTCCGCTGCAACTCCTCTGGGCAAAATGCAAACACTAAGACAGCGCAGCACAGGTCAGCGCAAACTGTAATCCGCATTAAATGAAAATTGAAAGCCTGAAAAAAATGAACTAGTTTCATTCACTTATCACCGTTCTTCAGAGATAGAAATGTAATCGAAATACAATAAATCAGAATAATGGGAACTGAAGTTGCTGCGCTGGGAACACCACGGACTTGGTTCAGTGCAAATCAAAGAATATTTTCACGTATGACCAGAACATCCGCATTAACTTTCAGGTTGTCCTCACATTTCCTGAAACAAATTGTCCAGAAAAACTGGGAAAGGTCATGGAATTTTTAAATGTTTTCACTGAAAAGACTGGTAGAGTATTTCACACTATTTCTTAAAAAATATGAAAGCAAACGTGATACTAAATTGTCAGCTCACTGATTGCACCGTGAAAAAGCATTTTTTAATCTCAACAAATAAAAATTGAGTCACTACTTTTTGCTAGTCTAATTTGTTTGTGGAATAATATCTATGTACATAACCGTCTCCAGTTTCCCCGACATTCCTAGAGAAATGAAATTCCCAGATTTTTTTTCGGTTTTCCCCGTTTTCCAGAAAGTGGTCACCTTGCAGTTAAATGGAAGATTCATTGAGGCACAAAACTCTAAGGGATTAGCAATTTATCGTTTTCTTAGATACATATATATACATATACAATCTTGTATAAAGAACAACAGAATTTATTACGGCTACCCAGAGACATCACGAAATGTTTCTTGCATAAGATTATATTTATGTCTGCGTTCCACTAGGATGGTAATTTGCGTGTACCATGGAGGATTTGAGGAATCCGGAGTGGGCGACTATGGTTGAGTTTTATCCTTACCGTCCACAAGTGTACGAATGCAGCTTTGGCCTGGAATGAAGATACGCAGAAACACACCACTCTTTAAAGAAGGTTTTTCCATTTATCTGAGTGGTCCTGCCTCACTAGCTTGCAACGTCGTCATAGTCCACTCACATGCGTCGGGACGAATCCCTTCTTAATTTCCCCTGACACCACGACGAATTAAAAGCATAACTGGGGGCCACCAGGGCGTTCGGATCCACATGGTACGAATTTCCTAACCAGTTGCCTCACGGGCGCTCACACTAGTACTAACGATATCCGTCTCTAAGAAACCGGGCACCCGAGTACGAGTTTCTTATTCTCCTCTGGATCTTTATGCGTGGGACCGAGGACCCAACCCTGGCCGCAGACTATATCAATATAAAGAATTCAACGCGTTTCCAAGCGGGAAGGCCGGGAATCTCGCGGCAACTACACCTGTGTGCACCGTGGGCGGGGACGCGTTGCGGTGCGAGCTTCATCACTCGGGGCTACGGCGGGCAAGGAGGGGAAACCCGCACGATTTGCGCGCGGGCCTGAGCTGAGGACGCGGGATTGCGACCGCTGACGCGAGGCGAGTGACTCAGGGAACGCCCACCCACACAAGGACGCCGTTGACTGACCAGTTCGCGACATTTCAAGAGCGATGATGTGTCGTGCGCCGCAGCGAACCTTTCGTGACAAATACCTACGACGCGCTCAAGAGGCGGCTTCTCCGAGCAATCGTCAGTAGGATGTTTCTCGAAACACGCCTGGAGGTATAAAGATCCAGTGACTAATATAATGTAGAATAGCCATTGGTGTCCATATGAATATGAAATAGGAAAAACTAGCAAGAATATTTAAATGACTCATTTAAAAATTACGCATCGGCAAAACTGGGCATGACAGTCTTCTGACAGGATGAAAAATGCAGAATGATCGAAGGAGATGAACATTTTTACTCAGATTTCAAAATCGTACATTTAAGAGACATCAAACACATTTTCTCTCTTTCCTGCTCTCTATACTTGGGTTTTTATTTCTTGGCGCATGGGGTCTTGTCTTCACGATGGAATATCTCACGGTATTTCGCGTCATTCTCGGACGTGCCACTAGAGTCAAATGATTGCGACTGTATCGAGCAATGCTGGCGATCATGCGCCTCCTAGCGGCACAACCAAGAACGACGCGAAATACCGTGAGATATCCAATAATGAACACCCCCCAAGTGCCAAGAAATGAAAATCCAAGTATAGCTTCTTGCATGGACTTGTGCATGTGCACTCCTTGATACGTAACTCCCAACACAATGACAGCCAACTGCCTACAGGACCCAACTCATGGATGTAATACCCCAAAGAAAATATTGAGAAATTCGAATTCTTACCCTCGTAACACTCGAGCAATATTTTTATTTTATGCTTTGAAAAACTACATTTCTAATGAATTCATCAATAAATACATTGGAGCGTTGTTCCATGTATTTTTTCTGTAACTGTCATTCCAACCCTGGTAATACTCTCACTACGTCACAATCAATCTGATCAAAGCTTGGAAATGTGTCTTAAATTAAGAAATTAGTTTACTGACATCACCACCACGAAGTCCTTGCATCTCTAGGATTAATCAATACAAGTTTAATTAGTATTGATCTCTCTATCTACAGGGGTACATTGAACGAATCGGTAGAGAAAGGCAAAAGCAAAAAATAGAAAATCTTCCATGGCCTTCTGGTAGCGAAGGCCAGGACACAGCGCACAACAGATGTACTCAATTAGCCGTGAAATTTAACTGTCAACATCCTCAGCCTTCCTAGGACAAACACTTGTTAAACGGGTTGCGCTCAGGTACTGCGCCCTTGCGAAAAAGAAATGGTCTTGCACACCCAGTCTAACATGCTACTGGAAAAAGGTACTGCCAAAAAATAGAAATAATACAGTAATACAGTCCTATTTATTAATAATAATAATAATAATAATAAACCAGTCCACAGCCGGTCCCGCTAGCCGATAACGCTAAGCCAGTGATCCCTTGATAAAATTACATGCACCTGCTGTAGAGATAATGATACCGAGCCCCGGTAAATGCAGGGTGCATGCACGCGTGGTCCAAATCGCCATATTCGCGGGAAAAGAAGTCCACAACAAAAATTGTCGAAAAATCTCATTTAATTAAACACATGCTTCAGTACAACGTGGATTTTCTATTCAACTAAAATCCATATTTGAAAAAATATATACAAATAGAAAAAAAATTAGTTCCTATGCGCGTCATAAATTCATTCATTCATAAAATTATCCTAAGACGAGGGTTACAGATACTAAATAAAACATAGGAATAGTTCCACATTAAAGTCACAAAATTAACAGTACCGAAACATTTTCGTAGACTCAAACAGATCTTCACTGTATCCTGCATTTCAAGCTTTTTTATTGCCCAGTTTTGGAGAATTCCTCATTGGTAGCACCGCCGCCCTTTCCCCTGGACAAGAATCCCACGACGTCCTGAGTTACAACCCTGCCGCTGACTGCGGGCGATGAAGGAAAACTGCGTTCTGTCGGAACGCCACGGATAGAGGGGGAGGACAGGAGGCGGGGTTGAGGAGCTGACCGAAATATGCCGCCGCCGCCGCCCCGCCACGGCTGAAAGGTCGCCAGCGGCACGGCATTGCCCAACGCGTCGGCGCGGCCGAGGTCCGCCGCCACAGGTGCAAGCTACACTAGCTCCAAAATCCGGGCTTTCGTTTCACCTCGTCACAGCTCGCTCAGATGCAGCGGCCCCTCCGCTTCACACGTTCTCTCTTGTAATCTTTCAATTTCTAATTCCACTTTTTCTGCACACAAAAAGGCAAGGAGAATAAACAAACACCTGAGTGACCACTTTCCCAATTGACATCTGATATGTTGTCGTTTTGCTATTAATAAAGAAAGTTTATTAAAGGTGGGTGTACATATACTATGCTTCATTATTTTTCCTTTTCCTTTTTGAAAAAGTGAAGCACTTAGTCAAAATGTAAAGCACTGTTTCATTAAGAATGCCGTGAATGCATATGAATACTAAACAATGCCTTCTTTCTTTCCCAAGATAGTAAATATTTCAACGCTTCGCTATCCATAAAACAAGAAATGACCTGTTTTCTTTCACTGCAATTACGACCACACGCCACCGTGAGGCTTAACTACCTTTCACTATGAGTGAACACTGTACTTAAGTTGCACATATAAGTGCAACATTCCATGAGCACGAATGTAGCATGGACAAGACCACAAACAACCATGGCAACCACTGGCAAAAGCACAGATCGTACCGATAGTCATCGAAGCTCAGGGATTTGTTCCGCAAAATTTGTTTATCAATTTGGCTAAACTCCCAGGTCATTCAAAAGACTGGGAAGTACAAGAAATTGCTTTATTTGGAACAGCTCACATTTTGCGCAAAGTATTGTAGACACCCCGATAGATCCTAGATCTTAGGTTGCTGGTTGCAACCTGGAGTAGATTTTATATTCAGCCGTTTGATAACATATTTAGTCATGATGTAGAGGAATAATAATAATAATAATAATAATAATAAATTAATATCGCAAAAGTTTTCTATTTTTTTCTTGACTGCAGGTGTTCCCCTGACTCTTGCATACAACCCAATCCGACACGATTGGCTGTGATGAGGCAGAAACTTTTTGTATGAAAATCAGAGGCCAGATGATTGTAGGAAAGACGTTAAGGCCGGAGACTCACGGGAGCACTTCAACGTATGTTAAAAATGAGACCATTGCAGTTTCCGTGCAACCGGGGTATCGCACATAAGCGCGCTGCGCGACGTCCGTTGTGCTCTGATTGTGACCCCGGAGTACTGACGTCCAAGAAATGTAACGTCCGTTTCGCGACGCTCGTGCACCCGCAGCGTTAAATGGCTTCCAAGGCTTTTGACCTAATCCCACTGGGCTAACTTTAAACATAAAATAATGCAAAGTAGAAAGGAAATATTTTCATGACAAATATTAGTCTAAATTTTGCAGCATCGCATTTTAGAAGAATGGTCCAATATTGGATACAAAAGCGAATGAAATCAATTATAATTAAATAAGTTTCTAGTTCGTATTCTCGTGATATGTATAGTATTCAAATGCGTAGAAAACGTGATAAAAGGAAAGCATGGTCCGATCATCGCTTTGAAGAATGAATTGCGAAAATGCAACATTTTCTCACCAGATGGGTAATCGTTTATTCCATGACGGAGGAAAACTCCGAATAAAAATACATAATATCGAACAGCAACCCGAAAAATCCGAATAAAAATACTTTTTTCTATGAAAAAATACTCAGAACAGTGACTTGCAATAATTTTCAAGTGGAAATTGTCTACACTTAAGTGATGATTGCTTTGAAAAGTATTTTTAAATTACTAACAAAATACTAAAATAGCATATTACTATCGTTGACTCGAAGATGACGGAGATAGCGTGACGAAAACATCAGACCTTAAGAGACAAGTCACGACCGTATACATCCGACATGATTAACACATGAACTATTTTCTTTCTGCATAAACACACCATCAAAGACGCTCGAGCAACTCCTTTACCGCGAAAAACGTACGCGTCAGCCTAGCACGGACGACACGAGATGAGCCGCTGTGACGTCATCGCCCTCGGGCGGGCGAGTGTGCGGGCGGGCGGGCGGGCGGCGTGAAGTGACGGGAGCACGCGAGCGGCGCGAGGCGGCGTGTTGCGCATACAGATGCATCGCCGCACGCCAATGAGCGCGGGCCCTGGATCCGGGATCGCCGTACGCCTTTTCCGCGGCCCAGGCCCGACAAAACACCGCACCGCGTGACACCCGCTCATTAGAGGACACGCTGCCCGCCAATTTTCGCCCTTACTAGCGATATGTTGGACGACGGGAAAATGTCTATTTGAGGAAGCGAAAAACGAAGTGAATGGAATACTTGGAAGCTGAACAAAACAATGCGAGGTTGACGAACGCGCACAGTGAGAAGTGTCGTTAGGAAGTCAAGTGGCACAAAGATGGTAATACCCCGAAAGAAACGTTGATCAACTTCTCAAAGACGGAAGAAATAACTGAAGGTAGGGTTGAAATGAAAGAAATGGGATGGTGAGAAAAATTAGGCGCCACGATCTGAGCAAAGCTAGACCTGTCGTGACGAGAAGAATCTGCATCGGGGGCAATAGGGTCTGCGTCGGCCATGGATGTTTTCGGGCAGCGCCTAAAAAGAGCATTACCTGAGACTCAGCCATTAAGCCCAGCATCCGGGAGAGGAAGATGGTGCGGGAACACGGAAACATCAGGTGCTCGCCCGCGTCATTGACGGCTCAAGGTCACGGGCGGCACCCGTACGAGGAAAACGCAATGGAATTCACGCTCGGAAAACCAATGCGACCTGCGGAAAAGGTCACCTCGCGAGCTCGTTCATCTTCGTCGCACTATATTACCTCAATCCCACCTCCTCTCCAGGGTTGTGTTCATGACGACATAGCAAAATAACGTAAAATGAAGTAGAACATATGTTTATATATACAATTTATGTGATAGAATACAGAAAGGAAGAGGAAGCGAAAAGAGCTGTGGCAACAAAAACGGCACTGCCTGGTTGGGCATCAATAAAAAATTAAGCTGTAGCCCAAGGTCCATTCACTTGCAGGAAAGGAACAGATTCCCGAGAACACATCGTGTCAAATGAGGCAACTGCTATGAGACACCACCCCAAGGTCCTCACACTCCCTTTTTCCAGTCCACAACCTAAACCTTAGAAATACACCATTGATGAGAGAGTTGACTCAGGAAGTAACAAGGTCGCAATCTAGACCACGCAACAATCGCGCTGCTCGAACCGATGATGCTGTGAATCACATCCACCAGGTATTGCCAGCACACGCTAAGGTCTACATCAAACGTGCAGCGATTCACGGCGCCTAAAACATTATCTGAGAAGATACGCACATGTGCGAACGATTACGACGATTCCTTAAGTTAAAACGTCCATAGATTGAAAATGATATAAACTATTTCAATTAATTTGGCCACGTCAAGCAATTATTTTATATTCACAACTTAGTACCCACAAATACAATTTAATAAATTTCAATGCCATATTTATTACATTCATAATTGTATTACATAATTGCAGTGGACTTTGTTTTTCGAAATCTAAAAATTACACGGATCTTCGGTAACTTCGACTTGCAAAACTGACGGCTGGAAGATGAGAACTACGGATTATTCCTCCTAAAATAAAGATTTTATAATAAATATAATTTTATATAAGTAACTTTTATTTAAAATTGTAAAATTCATTGAATATATAAACTTTTTCATACAAATTTATTAGTTTTTGTTGAAAAATTACGTAATTTCCCCCTTCTTGTAAGTCAATTAATAGGTCATTTTCCACTTATTTTTAAGTTATTTTATAGGTCATTTTCAAAGTCTTTAGGTCACCTGAATCCGAATCCTGGTAATCAGAGTATTTTGACCTTCGTAATTCGTAAAATTATAGTGTCCTTCAATTTCAATTTTAAAAATTTCCTTTAGTAGTTCTTACAATGTAACATTTACATCCTTTGGTAGAACATTGTATTTGGTAGACTAAATAGCGTGCAGGAGGCTAAAAGTGGCGTAGATCTCTTAGTTGCATTTTCCGAATCTTTCAAAACTACACAAGTTAGAAACAATGCAAGAAAGTAAGTGCTGCTGTAGCACGATTTTTTCCGCTGACGACATGAAACTTCGAGCAAATCAGAAAAGAAATCAGAGAAGCGCGCGTTTCTGCTGCACTCTCTATGGAATGGAGGGGTTAAGGGGGATGAAGCATTGCGAATAATATAGGGAGGAGAGCTGTCGTGTCTGAGGGAGCGGGCGCGGGACCGAAGTGGCTGCATCCGGGAGGAAGTGGGAGCGAGCGCGCAGGCAGGGACCGCTTGGCTCCTGCGCCACCGTATGCGCCTCAAAGCGCGCGCAGGTCTTTAAACAGTGCCTGCAATTAACCAGATCCCAGAAAATCTCGTACCACTAAGGTTTTTGTTTGCATAGATCAAGTGATCTCACATCATTTTAAAATAACTTCTGGTATATGATGTGTACAAATAATAAATTGCAAAGCCGATCCGTGGCGAAATTAGATGGTAGCATAAAATTTACGTCCTGAAAAAGGGCCCCCACCCCTCAAGCTAGGGTAGATTGAGGCCCGACATAAATAAAATTTCAGTTCCTTTTTTAAGATGAATTATAAATAATACGAAAAGTTAATTAACGAGAGAAATGAATGAGTTTTATACATTTTGTCTATCTCTCATAGTCAAACATTAATTATAACTGTTCATTCAATCTGGACGCTCATTAGTAGATCATTCAATTCAATTAAATAATTCTTGGAAGTTTTCGTTGCCATAGTAACAATTCTCAAAAACGTATAGCGTTGAAACCGTTTATCCTCCTTTCAATCAATTCCTCAAAATTAACTAGTCACATAAAAATGTTGAGGAATAAATATTTAAAGATCTCAATTTTTAGTTCCACTTCCTGTAACGTGCAAAATGACGTAGCTTAAAAAAAAACTTTTTTCGCAGATTTACTATTTTTCGCTTTCTTGATAGTTAACTTTTATGTGACTCTCAGAATAATACAAGAGCAAATAATTTTGTTTACATGGAAATTTTGTAAGTAGTTTTTTTTAGCAAGTCGTTAAAGCCCTTCTGAAAATGAGAATAGGGAAAAGATATTATTTTAGGAAATCTTCGAACTTTATTCCTCAGTCAAGTATCTAAAGTCCAAGAAATGCTTTATGAAACATTTAAGACGTCTTTGATCTTACACGATATCCGCGAAAGGATTAACGATTGCCTATTTCTTGTGAAATGCAAAGTAAGTTTCGTAGGCGTAATATCAACGCCTGATTGAGAGACGAACTCTATCCCGAAAGGAGACTCCAAATTAATGAGACCAAAATAAATTGTTATAATGTGCATTGACAATGTTGAAAAATTACCCATATTAGAACATTTAGACTGTACCAGATGTGAATTCAAAATGATTTTTATTTATCGGAAAAAAATCAAGGACTTACACAAAATAGCACGTTACATACAAATAAGGGATGCAAGGATTTAAGAACGAAAAACTTGCTGTAAAGATTGATTTCTTAAAGATTCGTTAAAAACTGAAGAGAGTTGTGTTTTTATAACATAATCGTGCCCAATTGTCGCATTTAAGGACGAACTGAGTTTGGAGAAGGGATACCCCAAATCAATTACGACAGCTGCAACTGACGTATGGAACACCCGCCCCACACATGATGAAGCGGATAAAATTGAAGATGAATTTTAAGCCCTTTGCAACGCCTTGTTCGTCATAGACGTTCCCCTGCCTCGTCACCGGCGGCGGCTCAAGACAAATGCTGCAACCGGGCGCAGGACGTCGTGGGCGCCCGGCAGGCTGGTCGGCGGCGGCGGTGACGTTGGCGGAGGCTCCAGCGGCGGCAGCGCGCTGGAGGAGGGGCCGGGGCGGGCGGCGTGGCGCGGCGGGGCGCCGCTTTCCTTCTCGGCGCGAGCGCCGCCGCAGTGTGGCCGCGACCGCCGCGGCAGCCGCAGCAGCAGCGCCTTCCCGCGCCAGTGCCGGTGGGTGCCGAGTGCGACGCAACCGGACAGCCAGAGACGGGGCAGGGGCGGGAGGGGCGAAGAGGCGAGCACGCCAGCGGCGAGTGGCGACGGCCGGCCGCGGAGTGCCCGCTCGTACAGGGGCCTCCGCGTGCAACCAGTGAGTGCTTGTGCCCCGTTGACGCGTGCGCCGACGGTGAAGAAGTCGACGCCGACAGCGGCCGCCCTCCGCACCGGAGGCCGCCGCTCGGATACGCGCTGCGCCGGCGTCACTGCGAACCCCTTCGTTACAGTGAGTATGGCATCTCGCCGCTGGGACCCGGTTCTCCTTTATGGCCTTTCGGGCTTCCTCTTCCGATCTCGATTTCTTGACAATTCCACGGCCACAGACTTTTCTCAACCCTTCATTCTGCCACTTGGGGAAGATTGGAGGTGGAGGACTCCACAACCGAATAGCATGTACCCATCATCACCCTCACCCTTCATAGGCCCTCTGACTTAGCTGCGCGGTGTACTTTGAAAATCCAACACCAAGAATGAGAATGATGTCTATCCATAAAAAGGGAAATAACCCATAAATTGTGTGTATATATAAATATAGAAATTTTTTAAATTGTCAGTATATGCCTGTTACTTTCCTAAGACTTTTTGGGTTACACGCTTCCGCATCTTTGCCCGCAAGCATTTCCGTAAAAAGAGATTCGCCCACGTGGTTTGTCGCCGTGCCACATTCTTGAATCTCCCCTTGACATCTCTCCATCAGAGAGCTCTATATACGAGTCGCTCGAAGAAGCGAAATTTGCAAAAAAAACCCAAACACTACATTCGACTTCATTGACCATCGCACATTGCATTCCGAATATTTTCGGTAGAAGCAACAAAACGCTTGCTATACATGCTGATCAGGTTATGTTTGGCAAAATTTCCTTATAAGACAATTAATTGAGGCCAACCTCGCTACTGATCAGTATAAATACTTCGAGTTCCATGAAATATAAATTTTACTATACGGAAGTTAATTAACAGGCGTATATCTGAAAACAACAGCGACTCCTGTAGGGAGTCTCACTTTCAATTTTATTAGATTACCCATGTAGGTCAAACGTTTTAAAAAAAGAAGAGAATAATGTCATTGAAATGTTGATACTTATGATTCATGATGAAAACATTTATGAACATATCTTAATGGTACATTCAAACAAATCATACGCTATATCCACTGTACGTATGCTTGACATCTTTGGGCGATCTCAATGTGATACATCACGGCTACCTATAGATACAGATTCCTCGGCACATGGGTCAGTACTATGCGCAACAGAACAGCCGCAGACACCACACACACACACCTGTTCCTGTGTGTGGCCACGAGGAAGGAAAAAACGGCATTTCCTCATCGGACGTCCGGCGTTGCCCGATCTCTCCCACACACCCCGCGAGCGCGCGTCCCTGCGCCAGCCGGACGAAAGGTCGGATGTCCGGAAATGCGTCCGAACCCAGCTTCCGGAGATGACCCACGCTATCCTCTATCAGCAGGAAGGAGGAGCAGTGAGACAATGACAATGTAGAAGGGAGGAGGGGACCAACTTAACAAAAAATTCTCATTACTCGGATGTCGACAATATTTTTGGTCGATTCCAATTCTCCGGAAATGTCTAGAAAAAAATTAATCATAGAAAAAATCAGTTGGATGACGGATACGGCGGCAAATACCATCCTGTTCTTTAGCCTCCTCAGTGTCTCTGTGCAATTCGTTCAATCATCTGGGAATAACTGATGATGCAAAACGAAAAAACTGACATTTTGTCGTTATTTCACCAACAATCCTAACGGAAGGAAGAATATGCGTTTCTGAATGACTTTATTTCCTTTGTGATTTCCCAAAGCAAATAATATAAGGCAGATTTGACATTAACTACATTTGTATGATATCTGGCATAAAACCTTTACGCACTTCACGCACGACTTCCACGAAGCCACACGTAATAGCTGCTCCCGTACAGGGCGGAGTACGTGCGGGAATGTGGAGAGCAGCCGGTAACAAATGATTCCGAGAAAGGTCGTCGCGGTCGCTCCGGCGAGGCGGCAAAGCGCGCCCTTGCTCCTCCCGCTCGAGGAATGTGAAGAGAAGCGTCTCGGCCAACCGAGTGGCCGCCGCGTGGCCACAGACGCCCCCACCGCACCGGCTGCCCTGAACCTGACCCGACCTTGCTCATCGCCGCCGCCTCCGCCCGCCACGCGCGGCCCCGTTCTTCCTCTCTCAGAGCCGCGCCGCAGAGGGCTTCCACCTCACGATTGGGCCAGTTCTGTCCCGACCATCTGTACGTAACCATCGTTTCCCTGGGCAAGACATGACAATCAACGCGATTATCTTCTTTGTACGAATATCACTTTACTAGATTACTACCGCGTTTTTATTCTCAGTTTATACCCACCTATTTCAAGACTTTTTTCGACAGTGCGTATTCGGAATCGGCAAGTCACGTACATTGATCCAACAAATCAGACTAAATTACTACGTACATGAATACTGCGACAAATGTCATTTCATTTTCAAACTGCTCACAACTACAACCGCCTTCACTGGTAACCATGACAGTTCCTTCTCCTATCATATACAACTTTTTGTAAACGTAATCACTTTTACCTAGTGGGCGTGTTCATTTCCACAACTTAAATGTCCCACCTGAGTGAAGAAGGTTACTTATCTCCGGACTGATTCGTTTCACACTACTTGTTCTAAACCTATTTGCATTGCACTCTTCAGCATGTCCATCACTGTCTCTAAAGCGCCAGCCCACGCCCACATCGCCAGTCAGGAAACGCATAAAAAATGGAGAAACCCGCGAAACCTTCCGGCGACGGCATCAACCCTTTCCACCAACACGTAGCGAAAAACTCAGCTCGGGGGCGCGTCTCGCGCCACTGCGCTGCCCGGCGCCTTTTTAAGTTCACCTTGAGTTTCTAAACCGACGGCGAGGGTTTTTGAGCCCACAGGCGACGCGCTGCGACCCTCCTTCCACGGAGTAGAACGGTTGGGGGTGGGGTCCGTTCGAGGCACGAGGCCGCAGTGATGTCACACGCCTTGACGCCTCGTCGAGATAAACAAGCGCAGCAGAGCGCGCGGCGGGCACGGCAATGCCGGCGATGGCGGAGGCCGGAGGCCGGACGCCGCGCCGGCACAAAAATCGCCGCGGAGAAAGGGAGACGGAGGTGGAGGAGGCAGTGGCACAGTCGCCGGACGTTACGCCACGCCACGCCACGCCGCGCCGCGCCGCGCCGCGCCGCGCCGCGCCGTCGCCTCCGTCCGCGGGCGGGGACCCCTGGACAAAGCGCACGCGCTCCCAACTCCCAGCCGCCGCCACCGTCGCCGCAGCCGCAGCCACAGCCAAATGTCAAGACCACAGGTGCTGAAGGCGGTGCGGCGGTGCACAGGGCGGCGGCGAGCGCAACGGTACAAGTTGCCAGGCCGCTTGGGCGTACACCTCCGGTGTTTTTTGGGAGGAGTCCAGGCGTTACACGTTACACGCCTGCCTGTGTACCCCCACCTGGCTTTATCAACGTTGAACAAAGGTACCGTAACGAGCTAAATCATTTGTTCCAATGCACTCGAGTGGAGCGTAGAGAAACCGACAGCTTGTTGATGTTGAATAATCTGAACGCTTTCCATCGCACGAGAAGGAATGTTTCACATCTTGATGCGAAACTTTAACGTCTAACAACAAACATGCACATCAAATGATCATGTTTTAATTCTAAGAAGTTTTTAAATGCCTATAATTGAAAGAGGATTTCAATATTCTCTCATCAATAACACTACTGGAGATAAATTTCCTGTTTTCCGTTTTCACGATTGCTTTAAAGATCCCTTTCGATCAACGTGATATAAAATCGACAAAAACTACACCTGAAAGATCAATGACCAAGAGACCACATCCAAACTTGTTCGTTAGTCGCCCCCCCCCCCGCAAAAAAAGGACGATGAGTCACGAACTTTCCTTGATGCGCTTCACGCACTCGCTACCCACCGCTAAAAAGCCAACACCCGTCCCTCAAGGGGACATCGCCGCAGGGGCACCAGGCCGCCTCCTGTGTGTCTGTCTGCCGAGCGCCATCGCCACGCGAGCCGGCTCAAACGCTCGTGCTCGCACGCAGCCACGACCGCCGCGAAAGAACGCGGCACAAAACCGCGTCGGGCGTCGCGTGTCTGCCCAAGGCCGCGGGGCGCGGGCCGCCTCTTGCGACAGCACCTTCCCGGCGTTGGCGATCGATTCTAAATGCGCCGCCGGCGCCGACGCCGCCTCCCGTTGCTGCTGCTCCAGAATTCGCGGAGAAATCTTAATAAGGGCCGGCGGCGGAAACGCAAACGAGATCCCGGGGCGGCTGGGGGGAGGGGGAGGGAAGGGGCGGGGCGCGCACGCGGTCCAGTGAATTGGACGGATATAGAAAGCGATTTGAAACGAGGCGAGACCTTGTCGAAACTAAGCCCTGCGGTGAAGGATTGAAGGACTTGGAATATGTATTGCGTTGCATAAATCAAGTCGTTAAAAATTGTATTTCCTACTAAGCGATAAATTACTAAAGAAACCCCACATTTGAAGTGAAGGGTGATTGTGATTTCAACAAGGTACAACTGATAAAACAAAATCCCACAGTTTTCAATACATGTAAACGTAAACGAAATATCTAAAAAGTACTCTGGAAGCAAATACGATGAAGTTGAACTCAAAATTTTAGTTGAAATATCCAATATTAGTACATTTCAATTAAATTACATTGTTCCCTGATCATTTAAAGCACTGCCCCAATTATCCAGAAAACAGATGACACGCGAAATCCTGTGGTTCTAAACAGTTGCGGGGGCGGGCGCAAGAATCTGTTTCGCGCGGCATTCTGACATCCGAGAAGCGGCAACGCCTGGCGCACCAGCCACCCGCCGAGCAGCGGTGCGCCACGAGCGGTCTACGCCGCAGGGGCTGCCGCGAACACACTGCCGACCCCGCGACCCCGGCACGCGCCGGCCAGCGCCGGCCGACCTCTGCGCACGCGCCGCCGACGCCTCGGGCAACGAAACCGCAACCGCCATGCTACCTCCCGGGAAGCAGGGGCCACGGGTCGCTAGGGAGTTCAATGCCGTATTCCTCAGCTACGCGGACGGCAGTTTATTTTTTTTATTTTTTTTTTTTTTGCCACACTGTATTACACCTGTGATGAACGTATTCGCGCCTACAGTTAATGGATTGCTACAATGAAAACTATTTTTATTGCACATGAACAATCTCAGCATTAAATATACGTAAAAATATTTGAAACAATCAATCATTGCTACCATCGCGCAGTGAATCGCATCTATTTTGTCATCTGGGTAGATAATTCCCAAATTATAATAAACAAAGCGACAATAAACGACAAGTTTGCAGCAAGAATGCATTGCTTCATTCTATTTTCAATAGAATTCTACACAGTTCTTTCACCAGCAATACAATTCTCAATTTGTATTTTATTTTTAAACCAGAACAAACTATATTAATAGCTATCCATTATATTAGATCTTTTTTTTCAATTTTAAACATCTGACGAAGGAGCACCGAATAGCCAGGTTATCGAGAGCCACCAGACATTACAATAATTAGACACAATCAAATGATGGAAAACTAAACTACGTAAATTATATCGCTCCGCCTGTTCGCCCGGTGCTTTGCATCGGGGCCGGAAAGGCGAATTTGCGGCCGCCGCTGCCACAGCCTGAGAACGGAGCGGCGCGTGCTGCATTGGGCGACCAAGTCGACGCGAGGGGAAGTTGCGTCACCGTTGTCGCTGCCGCTGCCGCCGCCCCAGCGCGTGGGTGCCTTGCGCCGCAGGGGGACGGGAATCAAGTCTCTCGGCGAGAGACCGGCCGCCACAGATAAGTGCTTTCAACTTCTGCACTATCATGGTCGCGCGACAAAGCAATTCCCCTTTTGGCGTGCGTCAGCGCCTTTTAATGTTAAGAATGCCTTTAGAGCACAATGCAAACGATAAATTAAGACATTCCTTCATGTACTTCCGTAATTATACCTTCAAAATGCTCATGAATATTCACAAATGAGGCAAGAATGCAACGAAAAATACAAAAAAGTTGACACAAATGTAGATTTTAATTCCCACGCTTTATGGATGCCATTTGGGGCAGTGGGACCACCACTATTGAGAGTTTACTTGTACCTAATGGAATATGAATCAAAACTAAAACATGCAACAACGACTTCCCTCTAAGCTACCCACTTCGCAGGTTGTCACTTATTTTACCCCTATAAAAGAAATTATTTAAGTAACAATTCAATTACAGCTTTCGGGCAGCCGTTTCGAAATCTCCAAATTGCTCTTGTAATTAAATGTCTAAAACAACGACAATTTCTATATCGTACAAGACGGAAAATTGTTCACGTGATTTAATAAGCGTCGTGCTCTCCCGTACGGCACCATCAAGACTCAAAGCCTGCTCCTCACCCAACAGAAAGCGCCCATCACTGTAGTGAGGACGGAGCTCGGCCAGCGAAGCGCGGTTGATCCGTCGGTCACGCGAGCAGCGCCGGCCGCGGCAGCCGCCCCCACACCTGCCGCGGTGTAGGTGGCGCAAGCGCGTAACGAGGAGCCCGCCTGCCGCCCGGCCGCGGCCACGCCGAGCACTGCGCCCTGCACTCCGCTTGCGCGCGTTGGGCAACAAATGGCTTTCGGCAGCGGCCATATACGGCGCACTCGCACGCCCAATAAAGACGCACGAACAAAACACAAAACGAGTATGAAGTATGCGTGCTCTACGCACAGTTATCGCTCATAAACCCCTTCAATTCGATAAAACGTTGGCACAATAATTATTCAGAGCGTGATTTAACAATCTCAAAAACATTCTGATGTTCGAGCTCCTAGTTCTCGAACTGAATTCCCATTTCGTGTTTACAATTTAAGTTACACCGTCAAAATTAAAACTAAAGTTATAAATAATGCTCTCAATTATTTACAAAAACAACAGTTTGAAAGTTGGGAAATTGGAAATATTTATTATTTCTAACTCATTATTTTAATATTCAAGGCGTCATAAATTAGGTTGAACTTCATACCCGTATCCAAGAATTACGAAAGCATTCCAGAGACTTACTTAGACCTCCGTAAAATATCACAAAAGAAAGTTAATAACAATAATAAATCAAGAGGCCCGCCATTTTGATGAATTAATGTGAGTGCCACTGAATATTCCAAAACTGTTTCGAAATAGCACAAAAGAGGCCAGAACCATATAAGCCAACGTAGTGAGACCAATTCGACAAACTCCCAAACGGTGTTGACATCAATGCTGGCCAACGAATATGAAACACCGCAAGCTGTCATGGCGTGCTATTACCGATTTCTAACGTCTTGTACGCCCTTTCGCGTGAGCCGGACTTATCAATTCAATTTCATACTTTCGTCACACTTTAAGCTTGTCTTGCAACAATTTCTAGCGAGACTGGGATTTAAGCACGCACACCACAATACTCTAATAAAATATACAAATTTATACATTTAAACAAAAAAATTCGGCACATTCCAAAATCTCGTATTTTCTTCATTCTTTTAAACTTATCTAAAACAACTTCTCTTCTGAATGTCTTTGGTTCCCTGAAACACTACAATTTACATTCAGTAAAAAGTATTCACAAAATTAACCTTACAGTGGAATTCATCGCGTAAAACTTCATAAATAATGATGCAATTATAACTGCATCTATCTCGCTAACATCTTATCCTTAATTATCGTCCGTGTCAGCGTCAGTGTGCTCGAGCAAGTTTCGTATGTCAGTTTTCATGACTTTAATACACAAACAACTTAAATTTCCTAACAAATTCCTAACAAACCCTCCGTAGAAGTTCATGTATTGTGCAGGTGAAATATGAAAAAAAAAAAAAAAGAAACTGCTATAACTATTAACTTACGACAAAAATTAATTTCATTAAATACGAATTTTACATCAGTTTTACGAGTGAAATCATAAACCATCTAGAATTAAATGTGTTTTTCAGAGTCTCAAATATTAACTGTCTGAAACAATGTCCTGAAATTCTGCGAAAAGCAATCACAAGTACCATAATATGCTTTTCGCGAAGCAAGTGCCGATCGGAAGGGTGACGCGGGGCGATGCGGAAAACCAGAAGAAGCGAGGAAGCGAGGGGCGCGGCTCAGCGTGCTCGGGTGCAACGACTCGCAACACATGAGACTCGCTCCGCCGCCCACGCGTTGTTGGCGACAGCGGCGGTCGTTGCCAACAGCACGCGTACGCAAGGCGAGCTGCACACGCCGCGCGCACAGCCTGCCCCCCACCCCACCCCCTGTTCAACGCCGAGCGCCCCACGCTCGCAGCCTTGGCGCAACGGGCCGCGCCCAGCGCGCGTCGACCTTGCTCCAATACGGGACTCGACCCGCGGCGCCGGGCGACACAGCTGGGCCGGGACCGCCCGCGGGTGGGCGCGCGGTGGGCGGGTGGGCGCGCGCGGTCGCCTTAACCCCGTGACCCCGCGCGCGCTTTCCTTTCCGGTGCCCCGCAGGGTGCTCTCGCCGCTTGACTGAGCTTACGCTCATAGGCTCCACATTTTTACGGAGAGCTGGGTGGCGAGCAAGGAAACGTGGCGAAGGGGGCGGAGTGGCGGCGGCGGCGGCGGTTGCGCAACGCGGCACCCGCCGTCGGCGTCGCGGGGCCGGCGGGTGGGCGGGCCCCTGCCCGTCAATCGAAAGTGACGCCTAGCCCTAATCACTCATAAATCCCACGACCCACGGACATGGGCTTTCTCGGGCCCCGCGAGTGCATCTAGTGTGAACGACGGGCCGCGGACACGCCGCGTACCACCAAACGCAAGCAGCGACACTCGCATTCCTGGCAGTTACCCAACGCCAACGCCGGCGCAGTGCCACACCACGTGCGAAACTTTAATTTTGTCCCCAACACCTGTCGCGTAAGTGTCGCATAACGGTGTGCACACTGGAGAGCTTTCGTTCCGTGTGGCGAGCGGTCTGTCGCCGCCAGCTGCGAAGTGGCCGTCACGCTTAGCATACAGTTTGCAAACAAAACTGCAGATACATCGTCAAGAATAATGCAATATCATTAATATCTTCCTTACTGTTGCGAACAAACGCAACATTTGCAAACTAGTACTTATGCAACATTTTCGCATAAGCAAGCCAGTCCGCAAGATGCAAGACGCATCTACGAAGGTCCTATTAAATTGCAATAACTTTAACTAGCCTAAATATTCAGTAGTCTGCCTCGGAGAACGTCTACAATGCCTTTGCTTTAAAGTCATAAAAGTAGAAAACGTAAACTACTTGTATATGCCACTGTCAAAGCATTGGCAACTTTTAGATAATGTGATGCCAACTAACGTAAAATAACGACATAAAAGTAACGTATCAGACTTCAGTAACTTCGGCCAATACAACCAGTAACTTCTTAGGCTCTGGACAAAAAAACTATGCCTCAACTAAAGAACTCTACATTTGAGTTCGAACTTACATCAATGGTTACAAAAACCTAACGCAACACAACGCTAAGACCAGTTTTCAAAGTGTCACGACTGGCGGAAGGGTGACAAGGCGAATGCTCCAAGTGAGAACTCAGCGTTTTGAAGACGCAAATTTACGCGAACGTACTGCCCCCGCATAGGTTTCGCGTTCACCCAAAGCGCGGCACGCGGCGCTCGCGATTCGAACCGTTGCGAAATGGGGCGTTGGCGACTACGGCAGGTGCACGCTCTCGCTTAGATTCGACGACCGCGAGACATTTGCGCCGGCCCACCCGCGAGACGGTGGCGCCGCCGGAGAGCTGGTCCAACCCGCCCTGCATTTCACGCCGGCCTTCGACACGACTCGCAAGACGAAGTTCGAGCGTGCAGGGATCGCGAGAATGGTCAGAAGGATTGACAAGGTATTTGGAGAGCACTTTCCGTTCGAGGTATCTCCTTATACATGGATTGTAACTATACGATACGTCGACTCTCAAGGCTGCGGGAACAATATGAAATTGCGGTCTCGTCTTGTGTACTGAGACCTACGTGGGAAAACATGCTACGCAAGTTCTTAGTACATACGATTTCAAATCTTCGCGTATGAGGGCGTCACTCAATTGCAAAGGGAAGGTCAGACGACCATGACTATAATTACAAGGAAATGTATTTATTACTCTCGCAATCAAGATATCAGATTTTACATTCAACCTATTTACCTCCATTACTGATCCAATGAAATGAAATTTTACATTTAATTTCCTTACACTGAACAACGCACAAAACATAGATTAGAAATGAGGTACACAACTTCATGTTTACTTTATTATCGGCAGCTTTCTAACACGAATGTTGTATAGTTCTAAAACGTTTGGGAGATGGAATTCGCTCAATCACATTAGAATCAACCTCACATGCGACAGAACGTACACGGGCAGCGCAGAAAGGAGCAAGGAGTAAGTGAGAATTCGCCCTGACGGTAGCGCAGAAATGGCGACCTGAAGACATGCTCGACGCCCAGCTCACCGCATTGTGTGCAAAGCGATGCAGTAGCCTTTCCTTTGGCCGAGACCGCGAAGAGACGACCCGTATCATCGTGGCGGCCGGGATCACCATGCTAAAGTCTCCTTTTTACGATCTTTAACATTTTGATTTCACTGTATCCGCACACAACTGAATAACAAAATTAAATAACTACTCAGATGTAATACAAAATTGACGCAACCTATCACTTATAATAACACTTAATTCAAAATTGGTAAGTAAAGTGAAAAATTAACTAAAATGTTTGTAAAAGTCACTTGCGAAACATTTCTTTTACCACAGGAACCACACCGACCACAAAAGCCTTCCCATCTATCTCAATGGTGGAGGAATAAAATATAGAGGCAAAGGATCGAATTCAGATTCTACTGATACACGACAATCTCTCAGAGATGGTACAAAATGTGTTCGTACGTCAGCTCGGTTCACGAGGTCCCGATCCTCGAACACTGCTCCGCTGCTCAATTACAATTACACCCAGCCTGTGCCTTGAACTCTCCCGAGAAAGTACACCGCGCCGCACCATGCACTCGGGCTGCAAGCTTGTTCCAAGCGAGTCGGAACGTATGGTAATGCCGCATATCTCACAGGGAAGAGGAGAGAGATAAGATCTCCCATTATGCAGCTCTTCTTCCGTTTCATGACCTTTAACACCTCAATATCGCTTCCATGACAAGAGCCCGCAAATACAAAGCCGCGCTGTCAATGGATAGTGCGCGAACCATTAGCATGACATTGATGCCACGTATGTGCCAGGCATGACAATTAACTAGTACGCACCAAAAGTATTCATCCACGAACAACATGATCTGTTCTGATTATTTAAAGATACTCCGTAGACATAGGATCTAAAGGGCACGTAATATGTGTCTTCAATAACAAATTAATATTCCATTAAATATTTGCCTTCAAAATTCTTAATGCCCGAGAATATTACTTTTATGTGCATAAAATGCTTGGGGCGTTCAAAAATGATTGGCACAATTATTTTGTATTCGCCGGAACCTTTTACTGAAAGAATGAATACAAATCATATCCCCATATAGTATTTGAGAAATTATGTCAGAGCGTCGGAGTGTCAGTTCGTTCGTCGGTCACTTAATGTTAGACCACTTCCAGTGCATCAATCGAGACATACTTCTGTGAAGTGTCATTCGAGGCGTATCGGTCACAGACGGTAGGTGTAGGTGTAAGAGTAGGAGTAGATGTAGTGCAGGTGAACACAGTACTACAGTCTATCTTCACGTATTCATCGACCCAAATTTCAAAGAAGTACATTGCAGAAGTTATACAGGGAGTGCCAATCAATACTGAAGAACTAAATAGAAGCAACCTAGAAAAGGTGCAAAGATAAAGAAACTAGTTAATGAACTCTCACACTTTTCATTCGTAGAAGTAAAAAGTAATACTTACTAATGAAATACACCAGTTTCGACTATCCAGAATATTAGGTAAGCGAAATTGTCAATTAACAAGAAGCTTCTACTTAGATTTAAATTATATTTAAAACGAAGTATACTGATAATGCCTATCCAACCAAACTGTGTTATAATTTTACGCAATGCAAACCTTATTGCTTGACAACAAAACGTAAAGCAATAAAAAATGAACTCGGAGTCACAAAATAGTCCAAAGTTGAAAATAATATATTTCAGTTCTAAGACTATTTCTGCCGCCGTATTAAAAAAAAAAATCTTGGCTTCCTTTCCTGACGAGTGCGATTTCATCGCTACGAAGTCTCGCCGTACGCAGCTTCATTATGTGGATTCCTGTAGCTTTGAAGCTGTTTATTTATCACAAAGTTTAACAATATAACAGGAAACGTGACTGGTGCATTACAAATCATTGAAAAATACGCATTACTTCATGACTTTGCGAAGACTGATAACACAATGTCGGAATACGGAAACTTTACGGCAATTCTTTCTTTACAAAACTACGAATTATTCCATTATTAATTCCAGTTTTATTGCGACTTCTTAAGTCACAATAGTAATAAGAAAATTTGAAAAATAAGAAATAAGTAAAATTGACATAATGAATTACAATATTTATATTGTGAGCACAGAATTATTTTGTGATCGTTAACTTAACACATCACCATCGTCCTAAGGGGCACTAGGGATGCGATGACGTTTTGAAAATATGGATGTTTTGTAGAAACATCGATATTTTAAACATCTATATATTAACACCGATGTTTTTTAACCTCTGTTTTGTGATCGACGTTTTTTCTTTTCCGATGTATTGCTTCTGAATGAAAGATTCCCATCATAATACTGTAAAAGTTAAAATATGAAATAACTGATGGTAACACTAATTATTCATGCGTTGGAACCAAAGAAATGCAGTTTGTACTACCTTCATCGAAACACACTCGCCCGAGATGACCTCCATGCCCTAGTATTTACTCTTTCTTCATACTGACTTCGCAAATTGTAATGCGGTGAACAAATACTCTGTGCGGCGTAGTCTGCCCCTTCTCCTACCCTTACTCTGGGAATTGATAAACACAAACAAATTAAATTTTAATGCATACGAATTTAATGTTAGGGATTACTAATCCAGTCTAAAAACATAAAGGTTGAAAACAATCGATGGTTTTAAGTCGATGTATTTAGAACATCGATGTTTTGTTTTCGATGTCGCATCACTAAGGGACACCCGCTTAACACGATAAAGTCATTCTGTAGAGAAGCAAGATGTCGCAATAAGAGTGCATTGCGGATTTCCAGCGCACGGGAGGGGATGAACATCCCGCGGGAACAGACTCCCTCCACAAAAAGAGCACCCGCTACGCCGTGCACGCTTGCTGAGAGTAATGCAGAGCGCGCGTGTCGCAGCGTGGGTGTTCGGTGCGACGGAGTGGTGTAGGGTGGGGCGCGGAGGGGTGAACGTTGTCTTACTTTCGCCAGTTTGCCGCCGGCAACAGGAAGTGCTTGCTTTGTGCGAATGCAAACAGAGCGCTCGAGCGGCGGACAGTAGACGGAGACGTTTGCTCCGTGTCACTCGACTCACATTGCTCTGGGTTGGCTATTGCCTCAACTCTCGACGGTCTTCTCGGCCAAATGGTTCTTCAAACCGTAAGAGCTCGTTCTCGTAATACGATTCAAAAATTGTAAAACCAGTTTCCTTCCGTAGATTGTTTCATATAAATAGTATAGCCACATACCATCGTACAAACATCACCATCCAAAACTGGTGAGGTGTTTGTGAATCAAACGCTACTAATGTGACAACACTACTCTCATCGTCTCTTGCTCATCCATTGCGTCGGAGCACTTCACATGAGCCTTTTTGTGATAAGGGGATCGTGCAAAACACGCTGGCACCGACCCAGAAAATGGAAAAAATACAATTAAGAAAACTTAATCATGTATTATTTGAATTTATTGATTAGTTTTATTAAAAGGCGTAGATCAAGATTCCGTTAGTTTCGCGATAAGTACTTATCTGCTGGTATTTTAAACAAGTGCAAATGTAAGCAGTGAAATGAATGGATGACTGTGCAAAGCGTGAGCGGATTCCCTTGAAGTAACAGGTAAAACAACCACACACAGAAAAGTGAATGTCGCTTATGCTAAATAGCACACATGCATGGGCCGGGTCTTGAAACCTGTCCTCCAACAAGCAGTTCCGTCAAAGCGCATTGCGCCCGCCTGCCTCCGCAGGAACCAGTCAATCAAGCGAATACGTCGCCGCCCACATGGCGCCAGCCGGCTACTCGACCTCCCGGCCGGACAGCCCCGAATCCTGTCGCCGGTTGACTCACGCTGTACGAGCCTGTCGTCGAAGTGCGACCCTGGCATATTTGCTAGTTGGGCGACAGTGTGGGTGAAGTAGGTTAACACACGGTTTTTAAGAAAACTGTGAGAACACATCAGGAAGGACCAGAGTGTCTAGAAACCGAGAGACCTAACAGGGATAATGTTACATATACGTTACAATTTAGAGGCGGCGAGAGATTCGGGTCATCAAACTAACCAAATAAACACCGTTCGAAAAGAGGCGCGACTAATTGAACACATTATCATTAGCAATCCGGGTAGAAACTTGCCATGTGATAGAAAAACAAGCGGCGCATCGATCTGCGTCCCGCAGCGGCGAGGCGCGGGGCCAAGACGCACCTCGGGCGAGCGGCGAGCGACGGCGCGGCGCCTGGCACCGCGCCGCCCGCCCAGCCACCCTCGCAGCACTGGCCACTGACCCCGAATGACCCCGCGACGCACGTGAGCCGGCCCCGGCCCGGCGCGCGCCACCGAACGGGAGGTGGCGAAAGGCGCACGGCGGCGGCCACAGGCGACGATGCCCAAGATACGAACCCCGCGACTGCGAAGTCCGTTTGCAAAACGGGAACAATGGGGGCACCAACTGGCATCTTGGGTGTTGCCCTAACGGGGAAGGTATGTAATTCGTTTGTTCCACTTTACTAGCACCGCTCGACTCGACAATCGAACGAGTGGGAACCTCGCTCGGCTCTGGAAAGAGATTCTTGTCAATGATTACACAGGTCACGAAAACTCGTATGATGGATTTCAGAAGTTACACAAAATGCAGAGTTCTGGACCGGTGGAGTACAGATGTACAGCGACAGTTTTCATTAATGTTATCATAGACAAAAACTATTACTTCATATTTCAGTTCTGCTTTCGCACTTGAATGTGGTTTACTATTAGATTATACTTTTCTATTCGAGCAAAGTATTTCAATTCTTGCGAATAATATTGTTTTCATGCTTATCACGAGATAAAAGCAGTATTAAAGTTTATTTTTAATACCAACAATTAAAACTCAAACCGCGTGAAATTTCATTACGTTTTCGCTACCCTTGTGTTCCCCAAGTTTGTGGCTAGCATAAGTTCCTATTGTCCATAGAAATGCTCACTCAGCTCATAGTTTCTGCCGAGACAAAACTAGAACGATCTCTCTGAAGTTACGACGTCGTTCAAATTGTTTAGATCAGAGTTTTTTTGACTGTGGGGAATCCGCGCCGTTACTCCTGCGCTAACGATCACTTGGAAAGGGCAACAACAGCGGAACGCGCGCTTGTCGACGACCTATTCTCCGGCCCAGAAGCCGCAACCCCTCGATGCGATCGTCGCAACGAACGCAAGGCCGTCGAAGGTGTCAACACGCGGACGGAACAACGATGGTAGGAGAGGAGGCAGCGGGCACGGATGAGAGGTTCCGGGGAGGAATAGCGTTATGTTATCGCAGAGGGCGGCATCGGCAGCGGTGGAGACGGTGGCGCCCAAGGAGCCAACGGCCTCCGCGCGTGTGCGAGGTCGGGGGAAAGCGGAGGTGCCCCTCCTTCCTCGCGATAAGGCACCGCACCGGCCCCCATTTCACAACGCGGACTAGAGTCGACAACTATGGAAACTGCCATTACGGCACGAAAAAGATATAGCAGAGTTGGAGGTGAAGTTGAGACTATTCTGACTTTAAGAATGAGCACGTTATATTATTTTTTCAATGAAATGCATGACCGACGCAGATGCGCTGCACATACGTTTTAAATAGCTTCAAGGAAAATTTAACCAATTGAAAGGGTTTTCTCTAAACAAAAGGAAATAAAAATTATGTTTAATAAAAGAACCGCTTGACAGCGAAATCAGAATATAAACGATACACATGAAAGCGACAGAAAAACTGATTTGGGGTTTGAAAGTATGATAATGGTTTCCAAGTAATCATCTACACGCGTAAATAGTACCAAACGCCATCAAATATCAAAACACACGAGATCGAATACGGTCTGCATCGTGACATTACGCAACACTACGCAGAAAACGCTTTCGTGCTTCTCAACTGAACGCAAGTCGATCGTGTCTCCGGCGCCGCCTTTCGCCGTCTCTCCGATTGATACCGGTCAGCGTCTGGGCGGGCGGCCAGCGGGGCCCCGCCGCGCGCGCTGGCTCCGGTTACGTAAAAGTATGGCAGTGGGCGGACAGCAGGCGCGAACCCGCCGCCGGCGCCGCCGCGCGACCACCTCCGCTGACCGCCCGCCCGCCCGCGCGCGCGCCGCGACACCGCAGCCCCAGTTAGCTGGAGCGACCGGCGCGCGCAGCCGCCTTGCGCAAGGCGCACGGACTCGCGAACGACTAGCCGCGCCGGCCACGCCAGCAGGCACTGGACGTCGATTCGGCGAGCCATTTCGGACGGCGGAGAACAAAGGGCCTTAACCGACGGTTAAGCCTTAAAGCAGTTGGTACAACCGTATCTCAAGTAAAGAACGTTGGGGAAGCACCCTTAGCGCCGGATATTGCGAAAACGTCGTGAAATTAATATATTCCCCTTGTTTACTACATATTTTGAGAATATAAGGACAGTACTGAAATAGTACGGTATCCCAACCGTAAAGATGTAAAGACAGTATATAAAGTAATAAACTCTAGCAAAAACGAAGGAATCGCACTCGGCTGGCTAATGCACACCACTCACTGAAACCTTCACCACGTGTTTCACTTCAGAGCCGTAAAGCGACACCAATTGCTCAGCCACTACAAATTGCAGTTTGCCCCTTGCATGTCCAAGAAAAAGTAAACGTCCTCTCCCGAAGGCTTTATTTAAAACTGAACCGTTTCCCGTGCCCCTCCACACACCTGCCAGCTCCGGCGTACGTCCGGAGAAATCGCGTGCCGCGGTGCGAGGTGGCGCGGCAGATCGACGGGCGTGGACGGCGACGAGGGGGAACAGCGGCCACGCCGTCGAAACCGTCGCCCCAAGGGTTTCCCTGCGAAGGTCGACGGGCGAAAGTGTGGAGAATCGACTCCGGGGCGATGCAAGCATCCAACCAGCAGCAGCTAGCAAGACAACAGGCAAACCGAAGGCCCGGGGAGGGGTATTGTTGGTTGCGGGCGGAATGACCGCGGTGGGTGTGGCAGACAGCAAATCGCGGCGCGAATCCGCGGAAGTGGGCGAACGACTTTGGAAAATACAAAAGAATAAAAACAACGCATCTACAAAATAATGTGAGCTCTTCATTTATTTTCAAATTTGTGGACTCTTCAGCTAACCTACATGAATTTAACACTGGCTCATTCGGAAGAAGCTAGAGAGTCGGGAATTAGGGCATACGATAAGCAATACGAAAACAATGTACGATTAGCTCTTGAAATGGGATTACAAGACTTTGTACGGCTAACGAGATCGTAATACCAAACACTATTTTAAGAGCACGAGTGAGAAAAACACTATTAAAACGTAATAAGAGAACATTTTTATGTGCATATTTTTTTTTCATAATAATTTAGAGTAAATTGGTGGACATGCCACAAGTGACTCGTACCGCACCAAGTGAACACATGACCAACCACGTGGCATAAGGTGGTGGGAGGGGGAGAATTATAATTTTTAAGCTAAGTTAAACGCAGTTTAAAATAAACTGTCTTTACACAATAACTGAACAATGACAAATGAGTTTTCTAATTTAATAAGTTGTTTATCATCCCTTAAACATTACAAAACTTTCTTTCGAGATCCCAGAAACCTGGCGCTTGAGCTGAGAGGGAGAGGGTTCCTCACACACCCCCGAGCGGCGTGGAACGGCGCCGCCGATGCAAAGAACCGGCTTGGGGCGCACGAAGGCCGACGACGATCGGGCCGGCGGCGCCAGCCGCGCCGCGCCGAGCTGCGCTATGGGCGAAAGTGTGTTGGATCGACAATGCAGGCGGCGCCGTCGCTGCACTGCGCTCCGCGCTATTGGCGGGCGACGGGGGAGTCGCGAACGACGAGAACTTAGCTTACTTCACTCAGCCATAATATATGTTTCGTTTGCGGGGGAATAACAATCACCATCTTCCAAAAAATACTCTGGACGAATTTTGAGCTAACATATCTGGAAAGTGCACATCGGGAATGGTAAATGGCATTACTACGACGCAAACATCCGCTGCCATCAAGACAAGAATAAGAATACGAATCGTTGACAGACGGGCAAGTCAAACTGAAGGAAACGCACGAGAAAGTCCTCAATCGGCGCTTTTCTCTCGATCTCCTTGACCCGTCAAGAGTTTTTGTTTTTATTTTAGCAGGGAGCCCGTTTTACTGCAGCCAGCAGCAATTCAGGCAGTGAGGGCGCTCAAGATCGCGAGGACAGACGTGGCGTCATAAAAGGGGACACATCCAGCGTCCGCCAGGGGACACGGACACCTGCGCGGCGTGCTTTTTCGCCGCTTTATGGCGCTAATAACGCGGCGCCCGCGGCCCTCGCACGCGCCCGCGAACTATCGCCACGGGCTCTCTGCACGCGCGGTTGCCCTGCATTCCTCACGACAACAATCGCCCCAGTTCAACAGATACCAAACATCGGATACGGAAAGCAGCATCAGTGTACCTTCAGCAATTTTAAGATAATTAAAAATACAAGAAAATAACACTCGACAGTGGAAAACGAGTGTTATTTTCACACAAAATAGTATTCATTAAAAAAAAATATTATCGTATTAAATTTATTGTTTCAACTCAATTACCAAATCAAATATCCACTGCCACAATCGCTAGTACCTTCTGTAGAGATTTGGAAGTATCGCTATTACACATATTCTGTGAGCATATCACACCCACGGATGCTACAGCATAACCAAAATCTGAATATGCCCATAAGTTCACCAATGACCCAGTTATAAGCCACTGGGTCGCGTCACTTTCTCTGGCTGGGACGCGAGGCTGCACCGCAGCGACTTTAGGGTGTTTCGCCAGTTTTCCCGTCGCGCTAGGCCAAGGACGACGCGGTAAAATAAACTCATTTGTTTACCGTGTTTGTGTACACGGCCCTTCACAAGCTTCCATGAAAAGAATGCGAACTGCCTTCAAAACCACTACACATACACTAAAAAGTAGATTTAATGTGCCTTGATAATGCGGATATCTTTCTTTGGAATGAAGTTAATGTCACGCCTTTGTTGGCGGTATACTCTTCTCTGAAAAATATAATCGCATTTTTAACTCTCTTATCCACACTACAAAACAAAGGAGTAAGAAAGTAATAGAACGAATTTGAGAAAAGAACTAGACGTTCATTAAAGAAATCCCGCTAATTCTGCATACCTTCATAAGCTTCATACCTACAGCCCATGAAGTTTCTGTAAAACTCGCCCCATCATGCAATTTGACAACCGACTGAAACGAGTAAAAATATATTTGAAACGCGCAATATAAAGGAAAACATGGCGAAGGCATGGGCGGGAGAGCAGGGGCTGTGCATGGGCCGTGCGGTGGACCGTTGAGCGAGCAGCGAGTGCATGCTAGCGGGAAAGAGGCGGGGGCGGGGGCGGGAGCCGCTAGAAAGCAGCGCGGGCGTCCGCTGCACCCAAGCCGCCTCGCCGGGCGAGTGAGCGGTGCACCTACGAGCGGCGTGACCACGCGAGGCGGTATTTCGAGCCGAGGGGACTGTGGCGGCGGCGGCGGCGGCGGCGGCAAGCGGTTGCATCAGGTCCAACCGGCTAGCTGAGGCCCGGTCTCGCCGGCACCACGTTCTGACTCACACTCACAAGCCAGCGACCCTGTGAAGCGTGTCGCACGTGGATTGCCAGAAAGGATCACGGAGCACGTGAATCACGGAGAGGAATCGTTCAAACACAAACGTTGGGACGCCACTGGAACTAGTATCGTTCTGGAATAAAACAAGTATCCCAGGATAAAACTAGTCTTTCCGAACAACAGTGACTCGTGGTATTCGCTCACTGGTATTTGACGTGTCGACACAATTCAGGAAAATCCTAGCCATTTCAGTGATTCCAAAATATGAAATGGCCCCTGTCGGCAGACTTCTGCTGCGAATGTACATTTGTCCAAACAAAATGAATAGTTTGATTCCATCAATGAAACATTTTAATACCCGATTTCTAATGGCATTACTACTAGTTAGACCGAATGAACGAAATTCACAACCGTACTCATTACTAACACTCTCAGTTAGTTTAAAGTTTCTTGAAAGAAACCTCCGTCGCGTAAAACACTTTCAACTGAAAACCACAACTTTTTTTAAAATTCTGATTACTCAAACTGATTAAAAATTCGACAGCACATGGCATTTCATCTTCAGTGCTTCACAAAACACAACTGTAAAATTCAATATGAAGAACATATCTACAACAAAGCAGTAAGAAAATGAACTTTTTCAAGGCCCAAGACGTAACAGGGAAGTACTGCGCACAGCAATTAAACTGCACTTGCAATACGTTTTTAGAATTCAGACCTTACAATGAGTACGTCAATCACTTCGCTTTCAAATTTTCTAATAATAACTTTTACATTTGCAAGTTTAGGCTTTTCACGGTAAAAAGCAAAACAATACATTAAGCTGTGAGGTTCGAATACGTTTTACCAGAAATGTCTATGATTTTTGTACCATAGCGGTTACGGTAATTTTGAGTCAACGATGCAACTTTAAGAGACGTAAGGCTTTCACGACCCAATATTTTAATTGTTAAGACATTATATTACGAAAATTCGAAATTTTGAAGTCTTAAAGATATATACATTAGATGAACTTCTGAAGCGCAAGTAGAGTACCTAATAATTTTAGAAAGTAGAAAACTGGGAAATTGGATTCACACTTCATTACGGACCTGTAACCGCGAACCAGAAATATATTTTCCCATTGTCCTCTGGACTAACAGAAACTCTGCACAGCCCACTAAGCCATCGTCCGACAGTAAACAGTCGCTTGATCTTTCTGTCATATGTGCCTGAGCGAAGAACTCGAAATGGGGTTGGTGGACAACGTTAGTGGGCTGTAGCCGAGAAGCCGCAGATTGAAGGACCTGTCACGTAATATGTGCAGTGGGGCCCTTTCCCTCTTTGACTAATGTGCATCCGTTGAGTATGGTCTAGACATGCTATGTAATTTCTAAAAAAACAATTGGTGTGTGTGTGTGTGCGCAGTGATCATTGGTGTGTGTTGCAGCGAATCTGATCACTCTTAAATAATGAAAACAATATTCAATCAACTCCTAAAGGCCCCAAGTCTTGCTTTCGGATACTATTTACAAAATACTACTCCGTTGTAGACTTTTTATGAATCGTTTGAAATATCAACTGATCACAGTGTTGGTCGGCCTCGTAGTACCGACCATGCCTATTAAACGCGAGTCCCCAGAAGCCGACTAGAAGTGAACGACGCATCTTTATGAGCATCTCCCCGCTGCCTGACCTTTCACTTTCCGAAGCACGTGGACCGCTTTAATTGCGGGCTGGCGGGGCCACGCCTCGTAATGTTTGCCGGCAGGCGGGAGGGCTGTTCGTTTTCGGAGAACGTGTAGCTCTAGCATGGGAGACCGCGATGTGCGGCCACGATAACATTAACATACGGAGCGCTTCAAGGTTCTAACGGAGACTGGAAATTATAGGAGGCACGATGCACGGGCGGGACTCCATGCCCCACGGGTCCGGCGTCGCGACGACCGCGGGCGAGCTGCAGCGCTCTGACACGCAAACGCTTGTGCGTCCGTGCCGCGCCGTGAATTTTTGTGAGAGCTTTTTTGGAAGGTATGCTCGTGAAAACGAGGGGCGTCGGTCGCTAACGTTGTGTGTTTCCGTTCTTACGTAACGGGAGCGCAGCAACAAGGAGAGAATTAGCGTTCGAGAGCTTTTTGTGATGCATTCGCGAAAATGAAAACCTGCTATTAGAAGTGGACGTTATGCAAGAGCGGCCTGTTAACGCTCAACGAATTTTCTGTAACTTTTTAACGAGAAACGAGAGTTTTAGTTTATTAAACTAGGAAACAACAGCCGAAGCAGAATTTAACAAGATTTCTCTGTGAGGCTGAATTATTGTCTATTTTCACACCCGCCTGATTTTACCACACCTCGCGGTTAATGACTCTTTACTTTCAACTTTTCTAATAACGACTTCCACGATTTCCGTTGGGAAACATTTCCCAAACATCCACAACTACTAAGAACTTTTACAATACCACTTCTAAAGCTTCAGAGTAAGGTGGGATAAATCTTGTGATTAAAAATGGATATAAAGAAAGTATTTCTATAACATATCTAATCTGTCAACATTAAAATTCATCACTTTTTTTTCCTTCGACCACGCAGCCATTTAACGTCCGCTACACAACAGCGAACATTTCTGCAACACGTGTATTATTTCAAGACAGAAAAAAAATCTCGTCAAATTATCAAAAACTTGGTCATTTTCGCGACCACAGAGAAGAAACTGATTCTCAGTCTCGCTCGAAACTCGACTGCAAACTATGCGACCTGAGCGGCCGAGCACGCCAGCTCACTTGCACGCGACACAAGAGCCGCTTCCCCGGCGCTGCCCTGCCCGCCCCCGCGCGGGCAACGCGCGCATGCGACCATTTCGCACAAGTGAAAACACTTTCGCTCGGAACGACGCCTCGCGACGGTCCCTTTCAACGGGCAATGTCTCCAGTGCAGCCACCGCGTCCCACGGGCGGCTGCGGCGGTCGCGTGGGAACGACACGTTCGTGAACATTGCTTTGCTCTGCTGATGCACAGAGGCAGCCATCCAGTCGAGTGCCACGCTTGCTAACCAGCGGCTTCAACTACAAGAAAGTAACCAAAGAACAAAGTTTAGAATCAATTTTCCTCAAATATTATCTACATGTCCCACCATAGGATATTTGATAACGTTTGGACAAGGATATTTGGTAACGAGTTTCCCGTACGCATTGTTAGGCAGCTAATCAACCAATTACGTGATGTATCACTCGTTATGTTTAAGGAAATGAAACAAGTTTCTTTGGGAGTACAATGACCAGAAATTCCGATCTGCCGTACTTCCCAACGATGTCCAGCGGAATTCAGCTTCATTACGAAGAGTGAAAGCGAGCTGTTCCGCACGACAGTACTGTCATTCGGTCTGCCCTCGCCCAGGTATCCCACCCAGTTTTCACGTCAATTACCATGAAAACAATCCACGCACTTTTAAAGCAGTCATCATTACCTCCAAGCAAACTCTGGATTCTTTTGTTTTCACATGGCTCTACACGACACGCAAAGAGCTTCTAGGCTTAATTCGCCAACGCGCGGAGAATGCAAGCAGTGGGAAATCGCAGGTCACCTGGCGCGCGGACACGACACGATTCCGAGGCCCCCACGCCGCTCACTGCTAGCAAACGAGTGCATACAGTGCATGTGTTGCTTTACAAAAAGAAGAAAAAAACAAGAATATCTCAAGACTTTTTTAGAGAAATTAGTAAAGTGTATTTTAAGTCTTAAGACATGTTTAAAGCGTTTTGTGGCAAAATGCAATTTTCGGCAGCAATATATGCGACTCCTCGAAAGACGAGGGCAACAAATAAGTACAACACAAATTACATGTCACATATACATGTGCAATGCAATTCAAGTAACATCGGGTCATTTTCACATAGGAAATAAATAAAAAGTGCACATTGAAAATAAACAGAAATCTTGAAAAAATATACCAAAACAATTTCCATTCTGTTTATTTCTATTTATTTAATTACATTACACGTCCATTTTTTGTCGGGTGACTGCCGTTGATTGCCGCCGTGCCTCGGGCGTAACCGCCGCGCTCCGATGTCGGCCGTCGCTAGCGGCGGTGGCGCCGCGCCAACTTTTTGAGGCGCTCGCTCGCGTTCTGCGCGGGTGCTCGCGACCCGCTCACCGCCCACAGCTTTCGTTTGCATTCCGCCCACTCGTATAGAGATACACGTGCAAGCCATCGATGCCGACGGAGGGGAAAAAAAGACGGCGGGCGCGCGGAACGAGTCACGAGCGGCGCTCGAGAAAAACGGACGGAAGCGCCCGAAAAAGGGCCTCTTGTTCCAACGGAGCCGGAGAAAGTACAACGCCCAACACACGACGGCGGCAGCGGAGGCGGCGGCGAAGGCGGTGGCCGGCGGAGGGGCGGGGAAGAGAAGGCAGGGGAGCGAGGTTATGAAGGAAGGCGGCGCGGTGCTTAACATATTGTCGGAGCCACGCCCGCGTAGACAGTAAATAATTTTCCGATCGCATCATCGGTGAATAATGGGAGTGATCAGGGAAATATCAACGAAGCCTACAATTTCGGAGGCGATGCGCTCTCGCAAGAGATTAAGAAACAAGGGAGGATGCAGGAAGTGCTGAGGATGGAGGGATACAAAAGACATTAATTCTATTAAAGCTCGAGTGCTGTATTATTACCCAATTGAAGAGCCAACTACGAGACGCCAGACCAGAAAGGATGGAGAGCAACGTAACGGTACAATTATGACCAGGTAAAAGGCCGGGGAAAACACAATAACTTAAAGATTGTGTAGTTAAGATAAACTAGTGGTACTACAGAATGGCACAGACATCCTCGTACTAGTTAGTTTTCTATTTTTTTGGTCTGGGCTAGCGTTTCGGTTTTGCCCCATCCTCTTGCCAGCTGTCATTTATAGCCGCCCAAACTTTTTTTTCTACTGGTAGAATCTAAATATTACTTTGAGAATATTATAAAATTTCGTCCTTTATGAAAAATTTCGTTGAAAAATTTGAAGCTTTTCTTCTTTTTTTTAATCTCTTTTTCACAGAAAACTTTTGGGTTAAAAAAAAAAAAAAAAAAAAAAAAAACTTCGTTGGAAGTCATTTGAAGCATTTCCACTCAGCTAAAGTGGGAGATCATTTACAAACCCAGCACAGAGACAAATACGGAAAGTAGAAAGAGTCTGCGACGGAGATCAAGTCAATCAACCGAAGAGGTGCCTTTATGGTGCGTACCAGAAGTGGCCTGGTCATTCAGGATCAGGCAGGGTGTAGTGTGGATCCGCCAAGAATGAAGGCGCCACGCGGGTGGGCAGTGGGCGGGGGCGTTGCGCGCGGCGAGAGTGAGAGGACCGCGGCGGAAGCAGCTTCCCGCCACTCCCCACCTGCGCCGCCCGTTTATTACGGGCGAGAACTGTCTGCACGCACGATCTCCCTAACGAGATCAAAGCCACGTAACGGCCGTCGAGCGCTGAGATGCCCCTCCGCCGGGAGGGGGAAAGCGGAGCAGGCCCGGCGACGCCTCCCGCAACAGCCCCCTTCCACTGGGCGACGGCGGTCGCCTTCCCTTTCATCCGCTCTTCTATTTTCAACACTGCTGTCGGCGCGGTCAGCCTCCTCACTCCCCACTGTCTTCATTATATATAGCCATCAATTTCAAATTATTTCTCAACACATTACAATACTGTTCAAAAAGTGAATCGGAAAAATCAAGAGTCGGACGATACTTCGAAAATGAAGTAAATCAACTACCAATACGGCGTATGCGAGAATGAGCGGGCCCCAAGTTTTTATCTTCAGCCAAACTACCCTGCGTCCCACGAACTTCCGCCGTCGACCCTATCTCTCGCTCCTCCTTTTGCCGCCGCCTCCCATGCAATCTCCGCCGCCAAGCTGACCGCGGGCGTTGTTGCCTCCGCCGACGTCGCCTCTTCCGGCGCCTCCACTGGCTGCCCGCAGCAGGCCGGACGAGGACCGAAGCTGACGCTGCAGTAAAACTGCTGCTATTGCTGCTGCACGGCGTTGCTTCCGCAAGAAAAACTGCGCGGTCCAGCCGGTCGCTTCTCTCACAGAACCCCTCCCCCCTCTCCATGCAAGGCGGATATGCATGCGTTAGAGGAGTGCGTGCGATCAGCGCGCCCAAACGTTCCTACTATCAGACATTCAGAAAGCACTGCAAGCGAAACCCTGTATAACGTTTTCAGAGTTTTGGCACCACGTCACGTTTCCGGAATCAATATTTTCACACTATTGCTGTACTTTATCTTTAAACTGCGAGGCAGCAGTGCCATACAAACCAAACATGTCGACCGTTCAGCAGATGGAGATTCCACAATCACGCATGCGCATTGCATGCAAAAATACGCATTGCATACATTTCTAAGATTCCCGACAGAACTATAAGAAATCAACGCAATAAGACTTAAGTATCATCATTATCGTAATTGTTTTATTATAGTTATTCATTGTAATCCAGTGAAATCTTAAAAAGAACAAAAAATTAACTAACAATCGGGAACGAATTTCGCATTTATCACTATTCATGTACCAAACTTTTGTTGTTTTTGTGTGTGTGTGTGTGTGTGTGTGTGTGTGTGTGTGTGTGTGTGTGTGCGCGCGCGCGCGCGCGCGTGTGCGTGCGTGTTCTTCCACCTCTTTTAATAGTAAAGAAAGCAAAAAGCTAATCTCCACAACAAATGGCCAGTACATGAACACAACGTTTAAATCTTAGTCGCCGAAATGATATCTCATTAAATTAATCGAATACTATTACATCAACAATAGACATTAACATATACCAAGTAGTTAATTATTTCAACTAATGACCAACAGCTGGCATCGTTAACTTTAAACACCAACGACCATATCACAAATAAATCACTGGCAACTGCGGTCTGCAACTGCTCAAGCATCTATCTTGCGTTCGGCAACTAATCTTTGAAAAATCCCATGAATCATCACACCGAAGGCGATAAACGTCGGTAAAAAAACCTATAGCACAATATCTGAAGACTGGTCTCAGTCCGATAATTTAACAACTATTTAGCTGCCGAATATCAAGTGCATAAGAGGTGAAGGTGGCAAATAGATGCGGAAGCGTAAACCAAATTGTAGCAATCAACTTAGCAGCAATCGCTGCTGCACATAAAAAGTCCGCGGGCATCGAGCCAGCCGGCTTCCAGCGCCCATGACGTCACGCAGTCGCCAGCGGTGAGACGAACCGCGGGCAATCCCAGCGAGGCGCCACACGCGTCGCCACGACACAGACCTTGCGCGGCGCGCGGTCGCGGACGCGAAAGGGAAAGTCCCGAGGCGACGGCGGATGTCACCCGCGAATAGCAAATTGCCGCCGGCGCTGTGGTCCCGGTGACTGCGACCCCGAGCTGCTGCTGTTGCCGCTTTCGTTTGGCGACGGGCCGACTACCCCTCTTCCAGCGCGCGCGCGCTTTGGCGAGAGTCATCATAAAGCTGTTAACAAAAGCGGCGGAGGCCGGTAAGGCCGGCGGCCTCGGGGCACGTGAAAGTGCGCGCGCGATGCAAAGCAGAGCAGAGCTCCGAGGCGGCGGAGGCAATGCGCGCTGAACCGCGGGGCGACGGCGATGGAGGGCGCAGGTGAGGGTGACGGCGGTGCAACGCCCAAGAGAAAGGGCTCGGCGGCGAGGCATGGCGAGGCGCGCCGCCGCACCGACACATCTGGAGCAGGCGGCGCCCGCTAGCGAGCAAGGTCGACCAGGGAAAGCGCCAACGCCGCCTCCGCCGCGCGATACGGACTACGCTCGGTGACTGGCGGCAAAATTCGCAAGTCGCGCATGAAAATCATTTCTGGTGCTGTTAGCGCGTTAAGAGGGCGAAATATTGTTCTCAAGCACTCAATGTAAAACAGCTGACTTCAGATTACCAAAATGGAATTACACCTCTCAAAAAACGACGGCATTGTGTCACTAATCGCAAGTCTGTTTAATACATTCACACATCCTGTACACTTTTTTTTACTTCAAAAAGACAAAGCTGCCAAGCGACCGGCAGTTGGGCTGATCAAACACAGACCGCGAAGAACTCACAGGAAATGCGATCCAGTCCGAGCGCAACTCAGGTCTGCGCAGACCTTCTGAAATGGAAGCTGCACTCTGCGAATGCGGGACGTCCGGACTGGGCGTTCTTGAAAACCTGCGACAACCGTTACGCCGCGGCCAGAGCGAAAGGTTGGATTACTTATGCAACGCAACATACCTCCAGGTCGTGAACCCCGCGAAGGACACTATAAATAATGAGCAGGATTTCGTCTAACTACACCATGCGGACTTGATTTGCATGGCCACTGAACGCCCGAAGTCAAGAATTCTGCTATCGTTAGCATTTTAATAGCCCTGTTGTAGATAAGGACAATCTTAAAGTTCTTGAGGTAAATACTATTTTAAATTGTAAAATAATTGACGAGCATACCAGAGGCGAAATCCGTGAATACAGGGCAATCATGTCTCGAAAGTGTAATCAACAAGAGAGCGGAGACGTGAACGACATAAATTCTTCAAAATGTAATTCGATGTGTGAATACTGCGAATAAAAATAAAAAAAAATAAAAAAAATTGATTTCTTCCCACACCGAAAAGACCTTTTTTTGCAATTCCGCGAATACATTTATAAAGTGTGGTGACGCATGTCGCTCACAATAGGCATTTCCGGAATTGATAAGGAGTTCAAGACCCAACTAAACATCGATCGACTCGTCGCGGCCCGGTGTCCACGTGCGCGGGACGCCCGCAGCCTTCCGCGCTAGCCGGCGCGGCGCGGCGCGGCGTGGCGAAGTGGAGCCCGCGGCGGAGGCGGGGAAGGTCGGCCGTTCTCGTGACCCGCACCGCCCCTCGCCCTCACCCCCTCCTCCCAGGCCCCGCCTACCGATTGGAACGGCGCGTCTAGACGACCAAGGCTGCCCGCGCAGCGCGAGCGAGGCGGAGGGGAGGGCCTTTTTGTTTGCATCGCCGCAATTTTCGCTTCGCCTCCCACCGCCGAATTTATAGCGGGGCGTTATGAGCCGCCCCGGGGGGCCCTGCCCCTTCCCTGAGCCGCAGGGACACATTCCGGAGCAGACTGATTGCGGGCGGTCGTACCACACGCGCTTGCCGAACGGCCAGACGACGTGTGGTTAAAAAAAAAGGCGGGCGCGCTGATTGGCGGGGCGAATGAAAGGAGACCTAACGGCCCTCCTGCGGTCTCGATGGTGGAGTGGACAAGCGCCTGGGTTCGGGGCCAGAGAGGTGGGAGCGAGGCCGCAAATAGTTCGTACTCGCCCTCTCAGAGAACGGAAAGTGTTCTGTGCCAATCATTACATATTAAGCTCACGATCGGCAAACCGTCAAACTACACTAACAAACGTGGGATGGGGTAGTACGCCTGTTCAGGACTCTCACTTTATGACGACGTATCGTTAAGGTGGAAATAGATTAAGTATTTACGTTCTGTTTAAGAACATACAATTACTAGCACATGACTGTATATGAGTGAATATATTTACAGACAGAGAATCATTAGAAACCTGTCACCTCACAACATTAAATCTTATGTAATTTATCGCCAATCATTCCTCTCCAAATTAGGCATTCCGACAATTCTCAGGATGTATCCATCACGTCTATCTCAATTGCAACTACGAATCCTTTCGCTATCATTCCCAGGTGCATTCTTGGCGCAGCGCTAGCAATCGGCGAACCATCGACAGCCCGCGTACATTCTCCACCCGTCCGTGGCTCGGAACCTGCTGCCCTGGACCCGGCGCCGCGCGAGGATAACGGGAAAGGAGCTTGTGCCCCCGAGACCCAGGGTTCAGGGCGGTTGCGCAAGCGGAGCGGGATACTGCCCGGCCACGCCTTCCTCTCCGCTCCGCCCCGGGCGTGGCCGCCCGCCGCCCAGCGCCGCCCCGCCGCCATCCCCTCACTCGCGCTGCAAAAGCTGCTCGCCCCGGAGCCCACGACGTCGCCGACTCTGGATTCGAGAGGAAAGGCGTCAAGTCACGGACACTCGCATTCTGCAGCACGGTGAAATAGGACGCAACAGTTTCAAATGAGTAATTTCTTTTATTTCGCGCAAATATACATGCTCAAAATCACAGAATTCTCGAACTAAGCACTCTGCGAAATTTACGAAGCAATACCGCCGCCGCTACCACACACACCGGCACGAAATTAAAGATATTCTGCTGAAGAAAGTGGTTCAATAATCATACCTTAGCCAAAGTATCGCCTTCTTGAATTACAACGAGTAGGCATAATGTACCTGTAACTTTGAGGGATAACGACCAGAATAATTAGTCCAGTGTCTCAAATAATTTCACGGCTCATCCATTGGGCAAATTGCATGCTTGAGGAGTTTTCTCTTTCCAGACCGGGCGTCCTACAAACTAGAAGGTAAAGAGATGTCAGGTCCGGATGAGCAGAGACTAATGCATTAAACATATTCCACTACCCTGCACCATTCCATGTACAAAACACTTCTTGAAATGTACATCTATTCATGCACACTATTGTTCCGTGACGACGGTCGAGATGATAGTACGCACAATAAAACGATGTTTCGCAATCATCCGCGCTGCCATTCAAATACAGAGATAGACTAACGTGCGCTTCAAAACCTGGCGACAGGAAGTAATCTAATAATTGGTATATAGTGTCACTTTGAATTCGAAATCCTCAATTACCCGAAAACTAATCAAATTATGTTTTCCATTAGTAATTTTTCTAGAATTTTAATTGATTGTACTACAGTTACTTGGCATTACATTAAATCGTAGTCACACTTTGTATCCTTTACTGGGGTAACGGATTATCCCAGGGGACATGAGGGATTCACGCAGGCAGGCTCCGCACAATCGCACTCGTGAGGCGGAGTGGCGGATCTGCGGTGTATCTGCGGCGAGCCCCTTTTCCTGCCGGGCGAGCAACCGTCGCCCGCGGACAGGAAACGCACAGACGCTCGCGCGCGCGCGCGCACACACACACACACATACACACACACGCGCGCGCGCTCACGAGCGAACGCAGCCAACACGAACTAGTGGAGCGTGGCGGTGAAGGGAGCTGCGGCAACCGCAGTCTCCGTCGCGGCACGCGGCCACTCCGGCCGCAGAGCGAGGCGATCCACGGATCGAACCGAACGGTTGGCGCTTTTAGTCTTTTTTCGACTGTCGGCTCACATCGCGGAACGACGCTGGCGGGAGCACACGCGGGGGCGGAGCTGTCCGTGGTGGACCGCGGGGAAGGAAGGCCACTGAGGCCTGCAGCGGCACACAAGTTGCAGTAGGGGCTGATTGCGTAGGCAGTGTGTGGGTAGAATGAGTGGCGGACGAGGAAGGCGCCCCTGGAGGCTGAGAGTCACTCTCACGTCCGGCCGCCGGCACGATCTGCTCCTCCACCCTCACCACTGCTGACGCCGCCTACATCATGCGCCCGCTAGACCGTCACGTGAGACTGCAACTGCAATGGACTACTTGCTGAAGTAGTGGAGACCGCTAAAAACGGTATGCTTCCGCGCACACCTGAAGTCGCAAATCGCAAAACGTCAGAGATGTAATCCTGATTTTACCGCGTTTTCCATTGACTGGCTTAGCAGCAAAGTCAGAAAACGTATAGTTGGGATGTGAATGGGATTGATTTGAAAAACGCGGAAAGTAATACATTACATAATATTATTCAAAATACACTTCATTACCTTCACAATCATTTGGTATTTCAATAGCACAATACGTTTTTTCTTATATGCGAAAAAACAAAAGCCGGTCCTTCCGAAGAATTTTGGAAATTGTAGCTTTTCGTTTTAAAATTACAATGTATTCCCGATAATGAGAATTACCCCATCCAACTTCAGTATATTTACACTCTCCCTTCTTATACAAACGACATTCATTCGTATGCTTGTCCAATTTCTCAGCATGCGCCTGGATGGACAGTTTCGCTTCCTGCATGCCAACTTCCCTTCCATCATGGTCTCTGTTGTGTGCAGATGCGTTGGCGATGGAGGAGACCAGCGACGGCCGCAGTGGCGGCGGCGGCGGCGTTTGCGCTCGTGCTGCTGGCGCAGGGGGCGGCGGGGGCCGCGGCGGGCGCCCTGCAGCGGCGCGAGGTGGGCGCTGCATCGCGCACCCGCACGCTCTCCGTGGGCGGCCATCTGCGCCTCGTCGCACGTGCCCCGGCGCCGCCCGACGCCGACGTCGCGCAGCAGCTCGACACCATGCTGCTGATGGGCGCCGGCGACGGGAAGGGCGACCCCGATGCCGCTAAGAGCGCCAAGGTAACAACGCTGACACTTGCTCCGTACAAATACTACCCTCGCAACAAGGCTCTATAAATAAATAAAACCTCCACAATAATCAGTGGTGCATTAATGAGCCTCAGGTCTACACTTAATCCTCGCTTAGTCACTGAACAACGTTTCGATACATATCACTTCAACTTATCAATTATCAGGAATTATTTGCTATGATGTTACGAAACAAAGTAGAAATTTGGAGGAAACCATCGACCTCGTTTCAGTTACCCATTTTCATGGCATTGTAAGTTAATTTTATATTCTAGAATGTGTAATTGCCACTAGCAGACTTGGCAATTAGTAAACCGGAGGTTCGTTATTCGGCAATCAATTTCGTTCTCTGAAATCAACATAATTCACTTCTAAATATTCTAAAATTCCGACTTCTACCCGAAGGACACCAAGGACACAAAGGAGCCGAAGGAGAAACCAACCAAAACGCCGGCTGTCACCGAAGCGAGCACCGATGACGACGACGAAGACCGCAAGACGCTGTCCCAACAGATAGCCGACGGGAAATACGGCCTGCTGCAGAAGGAGCTGCACGCCAAGCCGGCGTCGCGCCCGGGCATCCTGAGCTACGGTGCCAACCCCGAAGTGCCGCGTGACACGGCGCAAACCTTAGGCGGCTTGGAGCCCGATGACATCTGGTTGGCTGAAGACCACGTGCTGGTGCTGCGCGGGGGTGCCTTCCCAGAGGGCACGACTGCCGGCGGCAAGGGGAACGGCGGCGGAGGCGCAGGGCCCTGGCCGCCCATCGACGACTACATGGCGCCCCCGCGCCAGGTGAAGATTCCGGCGCGACCGCGAATCCCGCCGCCCTTTCCCGTCCGCCTCGCCGACGGCGGCCCCACGCAGCTCCTCGGCGCCAACGGCACCGCCCCCATCGTCCTCCCCAACGACGCTCCGCCCTTCTTCGGACCGCCCCCCGTTTCCCTTCGGGCCGCCCCCGCCCCCCGGCGCCCTTCCGCCGTTCGGAAACGTTGCGCCGCAAGGTGGACCGCCTGGCGCTGGGCCGGGACAGGGACCGGGGTCGTACGTCTACGGCAGCGGCGGTGGCGGCGCCGCGCCCGGATCGCTGCCGCCTGCTGGCACGCCGCTTCCACCTCCCAGAAACGGGTCGCTGCACGGCCGACCTCCGCCCGCTCTACGGCCCGGCTCCCCGCCCCCGCCCGGGTCGGGAAACTCCCCGCCGGGGAACGGAGCCCCTCCCTTCTTTCCGTTCCCCTTCCCACCGCCCCCTTTCCCTCAGAGAAACGGAACGGGACATTTCCCGACGCTCCCGCCGGGCCTCTTCCCACCCTCCTTCCCACCGGGGGGACCCAACGGCTCCAGGGGTCCACCCTTCCTTCCACCGCCCCCGGGCTATTTTCCCCCGGGAGCAGCCTTTCTACCGCCGCCCGGAAGCTTGAACGATACTTTCGACGAGGACGACCCTTCAATCTACTATCCACCGCCATACGACTTTTTCTACCCAAAGGTGAGCACCCACACATCAAATACAACTTCAAATCTAACGTACAATATACACTAATTCTGAAGAACCAAAAAGTCACTAAACCCATGACTAGTCAGTAATTACATCCCCTGTGGTTGGGTACTTCCGCAAAATAGTAATAGCCTCTTCAAGAACACTCCTTTTCCATTATGCACAACATTCGAACAAACATTACGACTTATGTTATCAACACAAAACACCAGAATAACTGACGAAATTGACAACTGCAAGTCACAAAAATGAACAACAATAGACTCGCGGGTTCATTTAAATGCGTGTCGGGAAAGCACAAAATAAAAACAATATCGATTCCGTTACATGGGTCAACAAAAAAGATACAATGTCAATATTCCTGATATTCGACTAACAGATCCCGTACTTGTGCACGGACAGAAGTGAACAATACTGCCACTGTCAACAGGATAATTCCACCGAAGTGCCACCTGGCCCGCTGGTGCCCGGAATCATCCTGCCGCCGCCGCCCGACTTTTTCGCGCCTCTGACGCCCACAACATCCACGACAACCTCAAGTACGACCACTACCACCACCTTACCACCACCACCACCACCGCCGCCGCCGCCAACTACCACCACACCAGCGCCCACACCACGACCGCCGACGGCGCGCCGGAAGAAGCCACGACCGACTACCACCACAGTTCCACCTCCTGACTCTGTTGCCTTCAACCAGGTAAATGTCTGGCGCATTCCAGATTTGCACAGTTCATCTGTCACTCTTACGACAGCGATCAGTTACTTTTGGTAGAAGTATATTTCAAGTTTTTACTCTATTCTGACATAATCAAATAATAGGGTGGGGAGAAATGTCTCTACAAAGGTGATTACCTTGAAACGTCTATTTGAAATTACATATACAAAACACGTTATTAAGAACACTTTTGTGAAATAACTCCTTGAAAAGCTCTACAAACTATACTGAAATTTGTTCACACAAAACTCAGTTGGCAACTCAGGAATTAATTCCATATACACGTATTTATCACTCTTTGAAGCGTACCATAAACTTCAAGTACAATTAAAATTTTATCAGGGCGAACTGCGAGGCTTAGAGTCATTTGCAAAACCGCTCGTAACGAGACCTGGAGAGTAGAACACTTGGCGCACTTCCAAAAAGCGATCAGTATTTGCGTAATGTATACATGTATAGAAGTCACAAAAATGGCTCAAAGGGCTTTAAAAGACAGGGATGCATAGGATTACGACATGAACATTATTCAGCATTATTCGCAGAAAGAAATAAGGATGAATGTTCTCAGCATTTTCCACTTCTAATACCAAATTAAATAACTATGGAGAGTTCACAATATCACATTGCATCACTGTAACACATTCTGACATGGCTGCTTCATCCGCAGGTCACGACGGAGGTCCCTCTCGAGGTGTACGGCAAGTTTGTGCCTGCGGCTCCGGCCAGCGTGGTGGTGGCAACGCCCACGCCCATTTCGTACGTCGTGGTGCCCGTCACCGACATCACCGTCCGCACCAAGCCCCGGCGGCCGTTGGCAGCACCGCTGGACAGCAACGCGCTGCCGGCGCCCACGCCCGCGCCTGCAGTGCCGGAGCGCGCGCCCAAGGCGTCCTATTACTTCTACGAGGAGCCGCAGGTGGAACAGGGCCACCTCAGCGACGTCGGCGTCATCAAAAGCCAACGCGGCTACTATAAGGACGGCTACTACTACGAGCGGCCTGCTCCGTCCCCTCCCGGAGACGTCGCCGCCCCGGTGGCGCCCGCATCGCCGGCGCCCACCAAGAGCGCGCCGCGACGACCCGCGGCACCCGCAGCACCAGCCGCCTACCTTCCGACGCCTAAGACGGCGCCACCCACCCACGCCAAAGCGCCGGCCCCTTCGCCCGCACCAGCCCCTGGACCGCTCTACCTCGACATTTCCGTCGACAAGGTGGCCCCCAGTCCGGTCCCTCCGGCATACTATGACGTCTCCACGCCTGCGCCCCCTCAGTATTACTATTACGAAGCTCCCGACGCCAAATTTGCTTCCACTCCGCAGCCGCCGCTCTTCTACAGCGTGTCCAAACCGACAACGCGAGCGCCGCCGACCTACTACAAAGTGTCAAGTCCTGCACCTCAACTGTTCAACGTTCCTAGCACTACGCCATCCCCTCAATATTACAATATACCTAGAAAAGTGACAACTCCTGCGCCGCAATATTACAGCGTACCTAGCAAACTTACCTCCCCGGCGCCTCAGTACTACTCTGTAACAGCACCGAAAGCATCAACGCCCGCGCCCCCATACTACAAGCAATCGGTGCAGCCCACGTACTACGACGTCACGCCCGCGCCACCCTCCTACTACAGCGCGAACGCCCCACGCGCGCGCCGCCCGCCGCGCCGCTATACTACTACGTCACGGGGCGACCGTCCATCGCGCAGTACACCACACCCACGCACACAGCAACTGCTGCAGGCGCTCCAAGCTCTGCAGGCGCTCCGCTCCAACCTGCAGTTCTACAACTCCGCGGCTGCGGCGCTTCCGGCAGCCCCACTGCCGGCGGCGTCGCCCACTGCGCGCCCCATCTACCAGTTCAGCTACGAGGCAAACGGCGCCGTCGCAGCCATCGCTCCGGCGGCCCCGGCTGCTGCCGCGGCTGCTCCCGCCGCCGTGCAAACCGCCCGACCGACGCGACCTCGCCCCACGACCGCGCCGCCCCCACCCCCGTCACCGCCCTCCACGCCGCGCACCGTCTACGAATTCAGTTTCGAAAATCAGCAGCGGCCTAGCGAAGCAGCATCCGCCTACGTGACAACACCTCTCCCTCCCGTCGCTCTCGTTACTGCGACGCCAGCTCCCATCGCCGCCTACACTTCCCCGCGGCCACAACACGCCTATTATACTCCCCAGGACGAGCGTCTCTTCGATGACATCACCAAGAACTTCTTCACCGTCTTCGGACAGAAGCTGGGCGGAGAGCCAACGACGCCGATGCCGCCAGCGACTGGCGCAGCCGCGGAGCCCACCACGGCCCCGCCCTCCGCTCCGAAGCCCATCTCTCTCGAGAGCGACATCGCCGTCAATTACAATCAGCCGCTGCCCAGCATCGAGCCGGAGAGCGAGTTCATCTCGTACCCGCTGCCGGGCAACGGCGCGCACTTCTACTTCCTCACGCCGCAGGCCGTGTACGGCGGCAACGCAGCCGGAGGCGGCAGCGGTGTGGCGGGCGGCCGGTCACGGCCTCGCTACCGCCGCCGGAAGGCGCCCAGGTGAACTTCGCCAGGCGCCCCGCACGGGCGCCCCCCAGTGCCATCTACAGCAGCCCGCGTCCGCCGCCGCCCTATTTGGCAGGACGACGGCGAACGCCGGACGCACGGCGCCGTCGTCCACCCCACGGCCGCTGCTGTGTGTGTTTTTTTATCCTTCGCCCTCCTCGCCGAGAGACGAACCACGCCTGAGTGCGGTGCTACGCCTTCCGATGGAAGGCGCGTGTGAAATAATTTATTAAGATGTTTCTAGAAGATCGTCCAAGCATCAGTGTGTTAGAACATTTAAAACAAATTTTATTTCTGTACCAATGGGTCCATTTACCACCTGTATGTATTAAACTGTCCACGCTTTCTCCACAAGTCATTACGTTGCTAACACTACTTTCGGTCGATACCAATGCCGCCTTGCGACACCTCGGTATACGACGCGGGGTTCCTGGCGCGTTACAGGCACGCTGCCGTGTTCGATGCAGAACCAGTGCAGCAGCGTCGACCACAAGGTGTATGAGTGTCCTGCACGCTAACATGCGTGTCACTCGCGGATGATTAATTATCACAGTCAAAATTAAAAGAGGCTTCGCCATATCATGTTACTCTGTGATGTAATTGTTGCAATATTAAATATTGTGTATTAAAAGAATGAAAAATGCAATTTTATTTTCATTGTGAGCTAAGTTCCAAATTACTTTTCGGCATAATTAACCTCTTTAGCCGATCTAGAACGCGCAGGCCTTCAGGTATTCCGGAATCGGCCGGGAAAATGCCCCGGCGGAAGTCGTAACAATTTTCGCCTCATGCTGTGCTCACGAACCGGGCATATTAGCGATCTCGTTTTCCGAGATGCCCCGTCCAAAACCAGAGTCATGCGCCAAGCCTTTACACGACCTGCATTTCGACTACCACATCCTGTTCATTGTGAGCGCGTAGGAAGTTTAATGCAAAATGATTCTGCCACTCACGGCCAGTTATTAGAACCGCCGGGTTAGAAAAGGAAGCTAATAAGACGGAGATACATGGTGGATTTATTTTCACAAAACTAATCGCGGATTACTAACAGTTTCACCTAGATAATAAACAAAAGATTAGGTTCTAAACGAATTACCACTCTACGCTCTTAATGAGCGCCCCTCGTCTTGGGGAGGCAGCGGGACGGAAATTTCTCATAGGCAGACCCTGGCGCGAGCGGCGCGTTTCGCAAAGGAAAAGTCCGAAATTCGCGCAGGCATTGGCGCGTGCGCGCTGGCGACCGGACGACGGGGGCGGCAGCCGAACTAATTGGGCGGTTTCTCAAGCGGGACTGCGCGGGGCGGGGCGGGGCACTGTGGATCGGGGGCGCTGTGGATAGTTGCGTCACACGGTCGTGTTCCATTATGTTACATTCCTCCGCCGCGCCGATCGCCTGCAGCAGATATCGATCGCAGCACGTGCTAATGAAACGCGAGCGAGCAAGCTCTTGGCGGACCGCATCGCGCCGGCTCGTCACGGTGTCTGATGCCAGACACCTCCCAGTGTCCGAAAGAGAAATGAGAATCGGTGTGCCAAAATACTCTAGAAGTACACTCTGCGAAAACGATTGCTGAAAAAAAAATTTCTTCCTATTATAACTTGGGCTTTTCAAATCCACATAGCTGGAATGTTGGGTTTGCGTTGATGTCGCCGATAGAACCCCTTCAAAGAATTATAGTGCATGTTCGATTTTTTGGGGCAATGGCACATTGCGGCACCATGTTTCGTGTTTTCTGCACTTTTCTTTATTTTATCCTTTTCCTCGAAAGCAATTAACTGTTTACATACCTTCACAAAAACGCAATGACAAAATCATTTGACAAAGACAAATCGTTAGAAAAGAAACTGTTACAACCTTCTGTGTTTTCCTCTGAGTTCGCTGGCTTTATAGTTTACCTTTTCGTAATCATACCTCGTCGAAATCAAATACTGGTTAGGCCCATAAATTCGAGCAACTACGGAAATCTCACTGTGTTCTACTTTATTCATTGAGTAATCACCCACGAAAAGAGGGTTAACCATGATCAATAACTGTATTCGAGCAATTCGTATTTGAAGTTCAATAAGCGTGATTAGAGTATTATTTGAATTCTTCGCCAAAGTTATCTCAATGTACCTATTGTTAAACATCCTTAGTCTCGATGAACTGATGCCTCATTTCATCTTTGATTGTTTATTAATTTCCACTTGTATCTTCTATCAAGTGCGTTTCTTTCATCCTTAAGTATATATTCGTCTGATATATTGTGTTTATTACATTATATACGTACGTTACATTATATACGTATCAAATACAATACCTGGTTACTTAAAAGCGGAAGAAATGAAAGTTAAACACAGACATACAATACATTAAAATGTCTTCTTAAAACAAGAAACGTGTTATCTTCATAGTCAATGGATCGAAGAAATATTTATAAACAAAGTATAGAAACAACTAAATAGGTGCAAATGTATTACAAACACGCGAACTCGAAAAACACTAATAATTCAATCTCGTGTAATCCTCGAAAATTCTATTCCCTTGAAGCTATCTAGAGGTTTTATTGCGTGACAATTCAATTTACACTGTAAACATACTTTTAACAAACGTTATGATGGAAAAATATGTTTGATTGCCGACAGCCTGTTAATTCGTTGAAGTCGTAAGCACCTCCATTTACTCCAACCTTCAGTTAGCAGTAATAAGAAACCGTTCGCGAAGGTCGTGTCCTCCCTAAACCGAGACATCTCGCAGTCGTGGTCGGCGGGGTCGTGCGGCGCGATTTGAGGAACTACAAAATAATTCAAAATTTAATTGCAGCACCTCACGCACATCGGAAAACAAGAGAGTGACCACTCATTTCCTGAAACAAATTTCCCCGACTTTTCACAATTTCCACCACATTTTTTTTTCAATGATAAGATTTGTAAAGTAATTCACACAACTTGAAGAAAATATTAAAGCAAGACTGAAACTAATTTTTAAGCTCCCTGATTTCGCCGCGATAAAGTAGAAATTAAGAGAAACTGAACAATTAAAAATTGAACAAAACAAATGCGGAACTATTTTGTTAGAAATATCTAATTGTACAACTATATCAAAATTTTCTCTGACTTCTAACCATTTTTTCACAAATTTACTGATTTTTCCTGACTTTTCTAGAGCAATGAAATTCCCTGTTTTTTCCGGTTTTCCATGTTTCTCAGAAAGTCGCCACCCTGCGGAAACGGGTGAACGGCAACCCGGTCACCTCGGACGAAGGAGAAAACCCTCAATCCCATTCCTCCAATATTTAGACGCATTGAACGATTCGCGTCTTAATTGGCGGGGTCGCGACGTGTGTTGTTTTCAGGAAAGGGAGGATGCAGCGGCGGAAGGTCTAAGAAATTGCTGATTTATGTTCGTTTCGGTGTCTGTCAACCAGTGCAAGTCAGTGTGACAAAAACTACACAGATTTTCCTTTAAAAACACCTTCAACAAACTGCAGTGCATTTTTTTACCATTTATCTCATAAGATAATTTGTTACTAGAAGAATTACAGAATACACTGTTAATGACTACAACATAAAACAATATGCACGTTCAATAAACATCACTAAAATACATATGCTCACGCACAAAAAGTAAAAGCGTTACATTTTAAACAATTACACACCTATTTCTGGACGGGTCTAATGTGTGAGGGAAGATAATCAAACAGGACGAATAGAAATGTCAAATGAGTTTAACATGGTAAAGATTATAATTTCTATGAACGGAGAGTACCGTTGGCTTTCGCGTTCTGAGGAAAATGTATTTCAAAAATAATTTTCACTTTAGAAAGAAACGCTCAAAAAACAAAATTTGCATAAATGATAAGATGTCCGGCATGTCTGTAATAACAATTCACACCATTTTGCGAGTTTTATTGAACTGGGAAAGAAGTATTGAAAAATTCGCAGTTCGGTAGCTATAGTGAGATTTATTCAACTCTGCTCCTGGCAGGTATCAGCTGTTGACGGTTTCATCCAATCGGGAGCTCAAACATCGCTACAGTGATGTCACTGTGGTGACGTTCACTGATACACGCCAGAGGCAGAGTTGAAAACATTGCAATATACCGCACTACCTTAAGGCGAAGATTCACAGTTATGTTGAGCTCACTTCTTTATTCTTAAGTACTAATATTCTGGAATCGCCACAAGGATGTGCTTTTATATCAACAGCAAATGCGACGATTCGCTTCACCCGTCGCAACCGGGCCAGTACCTCAAAATCAACTCCCCACCATGTAACAGGTGGATACCAGCCTAGTCTCTGCTTTATCGCTAAACTGAGAATTTCAGGTCATTCCTATATTGTTCATCCTGACAGTTCATATGGACTCGCGCAAGAAAAACAATAACAGGAAATGGCTTGTTTGCGTTCACAATGATCTACAATTTCCACATATCACACGCCAATCATATTCATTACCATCAGTTCGAGTGGTGTGAACAGATGCAACACGCGCAACGCTCACAAGGCGGGCAACAGCTCGCGGTCTTGTCGGCGGTCACGGAGTACGTTTCGAAGCCAGCGGCGCCAACAAGACACCTGGCACGGATCATTAGCATCCAGGACCTGCAGGTCGGTCCTGGATAAAGGTTGCCCGGCCAGGGCTGGCATGTATACAAGCAAGCTAATTACGTGCTTATGGGCCTCAACAGTTTTTACATTCTCGCTACTACTTATGCAGAATCGAGGAAGTATTGTATAGTGCGATTTTTCTAACTCTGTCCCTCAAGCTCTTATGGCCACGATGGAATATCACAAGGCATTTCGCGTCTTTCTCTGTCGTACCGCTAGAAGTCGCATGATTGCAAGCACTGTTTGACAAGGTCGCGATCGTGCGATACCTGGCGGCACGACTGAGAACGTCGCGAAATACCGTGACATATTCCAACGTGAAGACGGCCCTTGAGGGGCAAAGTTAGAAAAATCACAGTATAATGCTGCAGGGGGAAAACGGCGATTTTCGACAGGAAAACTCTGAATGCTGGGACAATGAAATGAAAAAATGGGCAAATCTTTGACTGCAACCCATCCATCCGTCCGTCCGCCTGCCTGCCTGCCGGCCTGTGAACAACGCCAGCGGCTAAACCCACAGATTTGCACCAAAATTGATATTGCCCAATCGATCTGGCTGATATCGCAGCCCTGTGAATTTGAAATCGGTATTTTAACTTTGGTGATACTCCACATGAAATTACCCTGGCACATTTCAAATTTTGGTGCCAAGTTTCATAAAAATGGCACCAAATTTTTTAATTAAATGTTGTTGTTGGATAGAGTTAAGAATGCTTAAGAGAAAGTGCAAGTCTCGTATTCTTCGAAATCCCTTATTTTTTCGAAAATAACAGGTCAAAATTCCTCTCGGCGTGTTCCTACAACTATAATTATGAACATAAATTTTTACTTCCAAGCTATTGCTTACGCAGTATAGATAAATTTTGTAGATTGTAATGCTGCCAGAAAAAAGGCGGTACTAATTCTTTGGAAACAGCGAATTCTTTTTCGCACAAATTTGGCACAATTTTTTTCTACCATACTAAAAACAAATATCTTAATATTACGTAACTATTTTGATTAATGCGGGAACGAATGTGCTGTTGTAGCACCTCTAGCTTAAACAAAACGAAAGTCGATAAATCTTAACAATTTTGTAATATTAATTTTTACTTTTTCATATACGTACGTATATACGAAGTAATATACGTAATAGAGGCAAAATTATGTAATGCTTCGGAAAATCCGGAAACAGATTTCAACGGCAATACATTTTTGGTGTCCCCTAATACCTAAAAAAATCTTACTCAATATCTTTAAATTGTCAGAATACAATGTAAATACACTCATAGAGATGGCTTAGGTCCGATTTACACGGTTCAATCTGGATTTAAAAAAATAAATAATTTTTTTTTCCGGCGCCTCCCTGCAACTACAATATTTTTTCTTCAAATAAAATTTGTTCTCCTTAATTAGTTCATTCATTAATATCATGTACATCTCATTTGAAAATGCCTATAGTTTTCGAGCAATTGGGTAAAATATTAAAACAAGGTTTTTCAAAAACAGCTGCAATTTTTTTCTTCTACCTTTTGTACGAACAGAGCTAAATACACGGTACGAGATATCATAAACCCCTACTTCGCTGTATTCGTTTGATGTTTCAAAAATCAAATTTAATTTTTTTATCTCACATCGTTAAAACTTACATTTTTTATGTATTTTATTGTTTAATGCGTTTATTAACACAAACTTCAACTTATCTTTAATGAATTTTTGAAAAATCCATACGTTTTGGAGTATGTGGGAAATAAAAGTGGCGAATTTTCGGAAACCAAATTTTCTAAAACATTATGGGAAATTATCTCCAGAAAATCTCCACAATGAAAAGTTCAATTCTCTCCGATATTCCAAAAGCCTTATTGGGATCAACACATGGAGGACCAGAAAAAATTTAAAAATATACTGAAAAATGTGTTGTTTTTTTTTCATACAATAAAAAATTTCTATTACACAAAAACGAAAAGAAAACCATTGGGTTAATTGAAAAGTTCCTATATTTTCATTATATTGTGTCTTATATCAAAATGTTTTAAGACAAATAATATTTTTCAATTTCTTGTAAATATTACCAAAAAGGTGAAATTTTGCATTCACTCGCTTAAGAATTTGTAAGTGAATTACGCTGAAATTGATTACCATGACAAGAATGTTACTAAACAATGTGTTTGTTTTGACAAGGTCGAATATGGACGCCGTTACAGATTCATTGGTAGAATATTAAAAGAATGATACAGTGTGGTGTAAAAGTCGTCGTTCAAGTCTTGCATGACACGATTTTGCTCGACCACCGCGGCAGTTCGCACAAAATCCGATAGGCGTCAGGCCAGTAGGCCAGGGTTTTGCTCGCCGCGACACACAGTGAAATATGCTCGACCTTGAAAGCCGAGCAGCCGATGCTCGGGAGAGGTGCGAGAGGGAACGACGCGGGCTACACTTGCGTAGGAAGGCAACGGCTAGTGGGCCAAAATAAGGCCGTGTGTTTGTGTGTATATATGTATGTATATGTATGTATATGTATGTATATATAAATAATAATAATAATAATAATAATAAAATAAGAACGATGACTACGAGCTAAAATAAGGACATGTGAGCATGGAAAACGGGTCAGTTTTTCCTAAGAATTTCCATGAAAATATTACGCCTCAACAATAATAAATAATCCTGTGACAAACACTTAAATAGGAATAATACACTATTTCTGATGTTTTTTTTTAATTTTATCATTCTGGATAAAGTACCATAATGAGGTGCTGTTGCTCAGAGGAAAGAGTAACTAGTGGTGCTACAGAATGGCACAGACTTTTCCGTATTAGTTTTCTGTTTCGTTTGGTCTCGGCTAGCCATTCGGACTTGCCAATACTCTTGACTGCTGCCATCTATCGCCGCCCAAACAACATTTTTTTTGACATTTGATTAATTTTTTGGTTTACTAATAGTAAAACAAAACTATTATTTTAAGCATATTAAAAATAATTAAACTTTGTCATAAATGGAAATTTTCGTTGAAAAACTTGGAGCCGTTTTCAAGAAAATGGCGATTAAGCGATACTGTAAATGCGAAATTTGAAGCTCTTTTTCACAGAAAAGTTTTGAGTTTTCGAAAAACTTCATTTGAAGTAATTTGAAGCACTTGCACTCACAAATGCAATAGTGTTTACAAATTGCTGAAAATGTGCATTTTAACCGTGTGAGAGAACTTTCAAAAAAATTACATTCGTGTAATTTCTGAAGAAAAAAATCCCAAAATGAACTTTACGCCTTATTAAAGAGTGCAATTAGCACTATCCATTCTAAAAGTTTGAACAATAAATTTGAAGCCATTTTTTTAAGAAAATGGCGTTTGGGAGTTTCTGAAATTACGGAATTTAGAGCTAGTTTTCACAGAAAACTATTCAATTTTCGAGAAATTTTATTTGACATTATTTAAAGCACATGTACTCATTAATTTAATAATGTGAACAAATAGCCACTAATGTAAATATTAACCACGAGAGAGAAGTAAAAAAAATACATTTTTGTAATTTTTGAACAAAAGACAAAAGAATGGAGAAATACGGCGTTTATGCCATCTCATAGAGTACATTAGGCACCATCTCTACAAAAAGTTTAAAGAAAAAATTTGGAGCAGTTTTTGAGAAAATCTGGTTTTTGTTTGTTTGTTTTTAAAATTTCAAATATTGCATGCAATATTGCGAAAAAACTACAAAAATTTTCAAAAAAATGTACATAACCTTAATAAAAGAACTCACTATAGACATTTTATGTGAAGGAAAAGTCTGTTATCTTCAATTTTGTGGTTCTAGGAAAACGGCGAAATATTTCAAAATTTTGCAATTTTCGAAAATTCAGAGTTAACCGTGAAAATGGGACCTATGCCACCTTAAGTGTACTTTATCCTTACAAGAAATTAAAAGAAAATATTTGGAGCAGTTTTTGAGAAAATTTTGACAATGACCGGGCGGGCTTCATGTAAAGTACTCCCAAATTTTGAAGAAAGTTTTTCAAAATCACGGCGCATTGAGTGGAAGCAGATCGACCGGGGAATATCCATTTCGGAAGAAATCACACTATGGTTTAAGCGCTAGTGTTGTTCACTGACGGACGGACTTTTTGAAAAGAAAAAAAAAACCTTTTTCGATATCAGGGGACCCCAAAACGTGTATTTCCGTTAAAATCTCGAAATCAATTTTCCGCAGCCTTACATAACATTCCCTATACTACGTATATTACACCGTATATACGTACGTATACGGGAAAGTAAAAATATATTTCTGGTACTTCTTGATATTAGAAACGTTTCTAAATTAATTTACAATCATAAATTATTCAACAAATTTGTGCATGTTAATTGCAGTGTAAACCCCAAAATTCCGTTACACATTGTAAACGGTATTAAGTTTATTTACGGAGGTAAATAATATTACTATAACTTTTTATTTCAAATTCCACTTTACTTTTCCCCGTTACTTGTTTTCCACTAATTTAAAAATAAAAACGTGTGGCCGGTAAAGGAAGAAATTCGCAAAACATCTGAAAATGTAATGTTTTCTTGTTTTCCCGCGGGAAAAAAGATGTTCGTTTGCATAAAAACTTCTCAAATCAGAACGACGAAGTCTTTGGAATTTCATAAAAAATGAGGGAAGCCTCTTATTCTTTTTAGATTTATTCTCCATTTTAGATTTCCTCTGTCCAGGGGCTATCTCCAGGAGAATGTAAGCACTCATAACCTTCTTAATTTGCTTTTGAAGCCACGGCACACTGTAAACGCGACCGACCTCATTGCGCTCCCGGCCTTGTGTAGTCCGAGGCTCCAATATTATACGTGGAAATCGCCGCCGCCGCCGCCGCGGACTTGCCCACCGCGAGCATAGGATGCTCGAGAACACGGTACTTGGAGCTGAAATGCTCGAGCGAATATGAGCGAGCAAATGACACGCCTTGCAGATCTCTAATCGTCGTAGTGCACTAGTTACGTAGTGATTGTATTTTAGGTGCATTGGTTGGAATCGTTTTATTACTGAAATCGTTCGAGTGGTGATTTTGGTTGCGAGATGCACCCATCGTTGCTTGCATCTCGTATTACCCGCGCACGTTTTATTTAGCCCTCATTTTACAAGGTGCGAGAGAAGTGGTGGTGGTGGGGGGGGGTGATTTGGTCGCCAGGACCATTGTATCAAATCGGTAGCTCGTTTTTTAATAATACACAGAAATTGCACAGAAGCGACCATTTCTGGATATAATACAACGCTCCTTGCTATAATTTATTCTGAATGTTAGTAAAGTAGAGGGGGGAGGGTTTTTCAGGGCTCAAGAAAACAGCGTTTATAATACCTACGTCAGCATTTGCATTGCCTAAAGGGAAAGCGCTAAAGGGTAAGTAGTTGAGAAATGTAAGTCAACGCTCACAGTGCATGATGAATCTGCGTTTTGAATTCATTGTCTAATAGTTTGTAATTTGAAATTCGTGATTAGTGAAGATATTGCTTTTCATGTTTCAAAGAGTCGACGACGCGTGTACCTCAGAAAATATCGAAGTTTCTAAATTATGACACCATATGATTTTTTACACTAGCAGAGTTATCATCCAGTAACCCACAATAATGTACGATAACATCCTGACGAACGTAACAGAGATTCACAAAGATGAGAATTGGTTTGAGGTATATGAAGAACAGATGAAACCAATTACGAATATTTTATGTCAAAACGTAAAAAAATCAAGTAAGCACTTCTGCTTTTTCGCTAGCAATGAAAAAAACATATTCTTGGGTGATTCTGAATGAGTGTTTTTTGATAAGTAACGTCTCTCTTCAGAAACTATTCTATAGATCTCTGAGTGTCAAGGTAGCAGATATTTGAAAGGTGACTTATCTGTATGAAGGAAACTTGTCAGTTTGGTAAGCCACCCGTTTTCTTATTCTAAGCCGTGCTAAAAAATAGTTCAAATAAGATCATATTCAATGTTTCGAAAAAGTGTCTAGTTTTGGTGTTTTTTTATTTTTAAAATAAAGACCCTTTACAATTTTTGATATTTGATGACAAACAATTATTTTAAAAAAATAAGTCGTTTTCACAGAATTTTCACTTGAAGTAAAGGCAATTTAAAATGTTTGTTCTCAAAACCGGTTCCAAATTTTTCTTTCAATTTTTTCCTCAGATAGAGCACAGGGCAAGTAAAAACGGCGCAGATATAATTTTCGTTGAACTCTCAGTTTTCTAAATTTACTCAAGTTAGAAATAGTGCCCAAAACATGTGTAGTTTAAACACCTCAAGTTCTATTCTGCTACTAGAAGACCGAAAAATTGAATAAATGCGAAAAAAATGTAATTTTGCAACCATAGGTAGCAGCAGAGAACCGAAAACCTAGCCCAAACGAAACAGATTAGGAAACTAGTACGAGAAAGTCTGTGCCATTCTGCAACACCACCCGTTACTTCTTGCTAAACTCTCTTTCTCGCTTTAGCACTATGGAGAAAGTACGGTAATTCTGCGAAAAACCGGCGAATTTTCGACAGAAAGACGAAACAGATAAATCTCGTAACTAGTAAATTACTTCCTCTATCACACGTTGGCCCCAGAAACCAGGTTTTGTGGGTCCTTGATACTGAAAAATCTATTGGCGGTAAAATGTCCATCTTTCTGTGAACAACAAATCATCCCCTAGCCATTACCCTACTAATTATTTTACAAGCCCTAATAATCTGCCTAGCTACTGGATCAATCTCTAGCAGGTACACCGTAAGCAGGATTTATAATTTCCAATCGATCTGGTTGATGACGCGGCGCCTTGAATTTGAAGAGGATTGTTCTTTACATACAGCCCCTGGCACATTTTCAAAATGTTCAAAGAAATGGCACCAAATTTTTTTATTAAATTTTGTTGTCGGATAGCGTAAAAGGAGCTTAAGAGATTTGTGTAAGTCTCATTTTCATTGAAATCCGTTTCTTCGGAACTGGCAAAAGTTCAACTTTTCTCGGCATCTTCCTACAACTAAAATATTGAAGATATAATTTTTTTCTTAGTGAAATTATTCTTTAAAAACAGTTTTGAAATCAGATAATACACAATTTTTCGAAAATTAGAATAGTTTTTGCCTTACTTTGTGTGAAATATAAACATTTTTTTAAAGATTTTTTCTCAAAAAATAGCACTTATATTTTTTAATAAATTTTCACAGCAGATTGCGTAAAGGACATTTAAAAAAATGCTGTAGGTTTCATTTTCGTTGAAGTCCCTGATTGTTCGAAAATTGCAGAAGTTCATTTTTCGGCATCTTCCAACAACAATTATAAAGATATATTTTCCTCCTTAATGAAATCTGTTAATCAGAAAGGTCTTAAAATAAGGTCAAGTTCAATTTTTAGAAAAATTGACTTTCTAGTGTTATTGTGCATAAACAATTTTTAAATTTTGAAAAATTGTTTTCTCAAAAAGGCCCTCCATTTTGTCTTCAGTTTTTTCCACAGATATAGCAAAGAGAGGTAAAGAAAGAGTGCTGGTCACATTTCTGGCTCACTTTCTGTATTTTAGAATATCAAAAGAAAAAAAAAAGAAAATTGTAAATTCGAATTTCCAGCGCTTTGTTTGATGCGCAGTCAGTCGCAAAATGGCAACGCAAGGTGGTTTCAAACTATATTCGAATGTTTCTGATTGTTGCCGGTCATGACGATCACAAGTTGATAAAATTCTTAGGAAAGGAACAAGACTTAAGGAAAGTATTAAATTCATCTTATAACGAACAAATACATTTCTTTTTAGAAGTTTTGATCGCTGATTATGATATTCAGAAATTATTGGCTCACTTCAATGAAATCAAAGCAGGCTTGTGAGATTATTTTTCCATATTTTAGAATATCAAAAGAAAAAAAAAAAGAAAATTGTAAATTCGAATTTCCAGCGCTTTGTTTGATGCGCAGCCAGTCACAAAATGGCAACGCAAGGTGGTTTCAAACTATATTCGAATGTTTCTGATTGTTGCCGGTCATGACGATCACAAGTTGATAAAATTCTTAGGAAAGGAACAAGACTTAAGGAAAGTATTAAAATCATCTTATAACGAACAAATACATTTCTTTTTAGAAGTTTTGATCGCTGATTATGATATTCAGAAATTATTGGCTCACTTCAATGAAATCAAAGCAGGCTTGTGAGATTATTTTTCCATATAATGTGATGCAAATAAGGTAACACTTAGATATATTCATTTTGTTTTATTTATAAAAGTTAGAAACGACTACTGTTTCTGGCTTTCGAAATAAATGCAGATATGCATCACAGGCGCTTCCTTTGAATTGGTTGAATTGTACTTTTTCAAGTCATAACTGGATTCTTAATACAACATTAAAATATTTCAATATTACATAACTATTTTCAAAATGTGAGAAAGTATGTGCTGTTATAACACATCTAGGTTTTTATATGTAGACGGGGGCCATATTTTGGTTTGGTGGTAGACATATTTTGGTAGACCAGGCCTGTTTTAATAGCATTGGGGCCTTGGGCCTAGGTTAATTTGGGGAGCCCCTATTCTTATTTTCACCAATCCCTATTTCTATGCTGAAATACACCCCCCTCCATATTTCTATGCTGAAATACAAAGAAAATCTGTCAATTCACATTGTATTTTTTGCATGGCATATTTTTTTTTTATTTTGAAAGTATTTCTTAGCGTTTCAATTTAACGTTATTCAAAAATAAAATTTAAACATACTATATGTACAAGCAGTAAAAAGAACATATTTATAATTATGTTGAAGACTACAAATTAAAGAGTTTTCATTTTCTAGTGAATTGTACAACATAAATTGAAAAGCATCAACCAGCAACTTCCATATTATACATGTTATCCAATGATGTGCAAAACGTCACTCTGTTATGCCAATTGTTTTTGTACAGTTTAATCATATAACTACTTTTTATTTGTTATTTTATTTTTTGAAATATTTAGTACTATTTTTTTAAGAACTATCAGGGCATTGGGCCTGGTCCCTGGCCCTGGGCCCTGGCCCTTGGCCCAAGGCCCTGCCCCTAGGCCCTGCCCCTAGGCCCTGCCCCTAGGCCCTGCCCCTAGGCTCTGCCCCTCCGGACTCATGCATTAACATGGCACTGCTTATGACATTAATCCAGCCCTGTTCGCACCTCAGCCTAGTGAAGGCCTAAAGACATATTCACAGATCTCAAAGCATTTCTGAAGGTAAAACACCTTGTTGCAAAGAATGCTTGAATCATGTAGATGGCAAGCAATAATGTTCTAAAACTTGAACACTTCTGGCTTGAAAATGATTTTTTGCGGTGTTCCATAAAATTAGTCCCACCAAATATAAACAAGTGTGTTTCATTAAAATCGCTGTCCACACGTTTTCTGAAAGCAGTTGGAAAGTAAAAACTTTACCATCCTTAAGAACTTGGAATATCACTATTTACAGAATTCTCTTGCGGCATTCTCGTCTGTAAGTACTCGTAAGTTAGTTTAACTAAGACAAACAGCAACAGTCATTCCTGCAACTGTACACAAAAGATGTACCAAATTTTTATGCCTCAGAAATTATGAAATTAAGGTATTTCTAACTCACGAGTTGACTTGTTTCAACACATTCCTATTTTAAATAATGCATTTTGGTACTTTGAGTGGGATACTTCATAATGTCCGAAAACTGAAAACAAAGCATTCTAAATGAAAATAAATAAATAAATAAATAAATACATATACAATCAATGCTGCAATATTCAGCTCAGGTTACAGATTCACATGATTCAAAAACTACAAACCATGAGTTCGACATTAAATCGAATATTAAACCAAATGAATAGACATCGACATTTGTGGTCATTGCGGTGAAGACACTATTAAAATCACACAGTTACATTACATTTCGTGCGAGTCCATCGTGTATTCGTCCCGGGCGCCGTTCTTCCTTTCCGCCCATGCAACGCCCGCGCGTTGACGAAACCAGCGAAACTGCATCTGTTCAATGTCTAAAGTACGTTTGATTGCTTGTTGCCAGGGCTTACCATGTCACGCCCTAGATGCCCCAGTATCGCCGCAGCATCGTTACTGTTGTTACCGATGTTCGGAGTTCGCATAATGGATCCTGAACTTTACTGCACTCCGGAATTGTTCTTTTAGGAAAATTAATTTCCGAAGTTATAAACAAGTAGGAAGCAGACGTTTTACTGCCCTTCATCTCCCACTTTCCCATGTCCGCTTCTCACTGTCTCTCCTTCCCTCTCTTCCCTATGTCTCTGTGTGTCTCAGTCTCTGCCGCTCTGCTCCTCTCATTCACATTTACTTGCAGATTCTGCACGCCTCTGAGCAGGTGATATAATATCGGAAAGCACCCGACCAGCAAAAATGTAATAGAATGTTCAAGAGCAGCTCATCCTGTGGAATACGGTGTGAGAAATAATTCACTGAGGCCTTCGGTCTCAAAATTTTAGATTTTAAGGCGGTAGAACGCATTGTTTAGGAGTTATTTAACGATATAATTTTAAAATGCTGCCGAGAGCGTTGCGGGTTGTATTTGACGTGAATATTTTGTTTTGTTGTATATAGTGGAATTACAACAGAATTAACCTCACATAAATCTTCTCGTGAAAAAACACCTAGAAGTGCCCACTTTCATGGAAATCACAATTCAAAGATCTTAGAATTAAATTAACACATATGAGTAAATGTAGGCGAATTCGTCCAACAGCAGTAAATATGACAAGCTATAACTCTGAAAACCTTGTTTATAGTTTATAATCCGACAACTAACCTACCAAATTTCGTTATTCAAATATTATTCATTTTGCCAGTAAAATTATAAAAGAAATGGAAGTTTGTAAATTATTTCACCAAGAAATAGACGATACTATCTTTATCCGCCAATATTCGTGGCGATGAAATGTTGCCGACGTACGATGGCATAGTGACCCTGTGACCATAAGCCTAATTCGCATTTCAATGGACATATTTCTCGAAAGTAGCATCCTTAACTTTAACAAGACGCTCGCTCGGACAAGATCTCTCGTTAGGAAAAAGAATGAACTGCGCGAAAAGTTCATAAACTGGGTAAATTTCGTGAATACAATTAATTTCTCATGCAATCAAACGAAGTTTTCTTACTTTACTTTAACTTAATAATACACTAATAAGCAAAATATTCAACTATTTCTCCTCAAAGAAAAATAGCAAGCTTTTCCCATTATTTTGGGATATACGATGCTACTCGATACACCGACATACAAATATGGTACCATGAAGTTGTAGGCTGTGAAACCAGGTTCTTGTGTTCACCCTCAGTTGTCTGGGCGAAGACGATGGGCTGCCGAGAAGCAGCTTATTCCGCCCACACAAAGGCTGCAGACCAGGTTGCGGTCTCTCTGGGATTAAAGCAATTGGGTTCCAATCCTCGGTCCGGCAGTGAATTTTTTGCGGCCCGCGATAGTCAAACGCACAATTTCCTAAGTCTATAGGCTTAGGAAATTACAACAGACTTCGGTACAGAACGCTGGAAAATGTCGCTAGGTCGTGATAGAAACACTGAATCAATCAGGATAGTGTCTACGAGGGTCCGCTGGCGCCTGGGCGACTGCAATGCTTCAAAGTTAGGCAAGGTGTTCTGGTGGAGGATGTTGGTATGAAGAGCAAGTGTTTCTGGACGCGTTGGGCATTCCACCGGGTGGCCCCTTTAGTGCAAGTTACAGCCAGGAGACGACTGTGTTCCTCCTGCGTTGGAACGCGAGATCACGAACGATATAACGTCGGCTTGCGCCCCCTCCCCCAAGTGGGGCACTGTCCCGGCAGCGGTGTATTAGAAGTGCGTGTGCGAGTAACGGAAACAATAGTGCGCAAGGATGAGGAAGGCAAGATCGCGTGCGATCCGTTGTTAGGGTACTGTACCGACATTCGCCTGGTACTGACAGGATAAATCTCTGAGAGCAACCGAACCGAACCGAGCAGCCGGCCGCTAGAATTCTCTACCAGACTGTGGCTGAATTTGTCATGTCCAGCTATTGCCAAAAACCCGCCGTCGGGTCTCGAACCCTAGGACCTCCCGGTCCAAGACGCTAGAGCGAACGTTGTGGAGTTTTGATAAGCGTGATACTTATTTGGCGTTTGTGACGAAACGGCCACTGTCAAGTGGGTAAACATTGAATGTAAGAAAAAGCGGAAAGTTACTAACCAGTACCGCTCCTGTTTGTGTGCTTAAAACTGCCAACTTCCTTCCTCCAAGGCACTTCGAACAGCTTCTACCAAGGGGACGGCAACGTTGGTGCCCCCCTGAAGTACTCATTTCCGCTTCAAATTAATTCGCCCCAGAGGAATCACCCCGTTCGCACACGCACACCCCTTCACGAAGCTCGGTGGGCATCGATGGCGGCGCGGGCACCTTGGCAGCAATCTGTATATCCTGGCTGCTGGCGAACACTTTCTACCACTTCCTGATGCTCTGTCAACCGCCTTGTGCACAGTCAGAGGTGAAAGCCACAATGGCAGTTCGCCGTCGGGACAGGTTGAGCCAAATAACAATGCGGATATCGTTCAATCGCCGGCAAGAGATTGGGGCGCGACGTGGTTAATGCAATCCTTTCACCCGCCCTAAAAAACGAAGATGACGCGTCGCCAGAGGGAAGAAATCAGTGGTTACCCCACTAGTGGCCGTAACTAGACAGATGTCTACGAGCTAAATAAACAGAATGCAATGCATTGATTTGAATCTGACGGGAACCACTGAAGTGAAAGTGGAGTCACTGGCTAATAAAGAAAACAATGGTTTAATTTACGTAGATTGAATCTTTCTTTTTGAACCCATTTCTATGCCAAGAAAATTGATGTAATTCAGTACGTAACAAAGAAGGGAACCAATATAATTAAAAGATACAACGAACCATTAGTAACAAGCATTTTTGAGATTATAGAGAAAGTACAAAATAGTTTTAGTTTAGTTTAAATAGGTTTAGTTTTGCATGTTCTTGCCTACATCTTTGATGACAATTTTCAGTCCAAAAGTTAATTGTGATTTTTTTTGAAGATAAATATTAGAGCTGATTAATTGTTAGAAAACCTCTCAATTCTTTTCATATATCTCATTATCAATGGAAACTAAATTGCACAATCTTTAAAGATCCGTTCACCTTCTCTTTTTAAAAACACACATCAAAATTTCATTAACAAATACAAATACCACAAAAAAGCATTAAATATTCCTTTCCTTGATATGAACTGTCCATTTACTTTAAGTCTAATTATTGGCATTTACAAAACTACACAGTAACCGCAATTCATAGTAATAACTTTAAATATTCTCACAAAACTATCTGGCAATTTGGCTCACAAATCTACTGTAACTCATTTTTCTCTGTCTTGCAGCGGCTGTAGAGAATTTATAGAAAGGATGAAATGTGAACTTCACTTGACTATTCTCAAGCACAAAGCAAAGGTTGAAAGAAAATTGTTTAAAACATGCCCTCTGCTAGTTAAAGCTGTATTCAAAATAAGGCAGCACTAGCTTCAAAAAAGATAATATTTTCACACTAAACTACTTACCAAACTGTTCTATTTAGTGTCACTAATTCCTGCACAATGCCTACAAAAGACATTAGTATTCCCATTTGGTACTGTGAAGTAATCTCGTAATACCAAGTAATATTTCATTCCTTTGACAACACTTACAAGATAAATTATGACATCAAATTTTAGCAAGAATGTCAAATGAAGTTTTGATCATGGAATCAGCAAATGGTAAACACTGAATTTACCTATGTAGCATTTAGCTTAAAAGCCTTCAGAATACATTACTCTCAGGTAAACAAGTGCCAAACCAAACTGTCTCATACAGATTTCTCTACCTGTGGTCACAACTATCTCAGAGGTTCTCAACTCAAGGAAATAAGAATTAGGCAAATGAGGATGAAAGCTTTACTTCCTAAAATTGTTATTTTCCTTCCAATTCATGTTGCACAGATCTCCTAGATTGGTTACTCTTAATTTTTAGGTATAGGAGATATGATAAACGAAGAAACATGCCTATTTAAGTGTCCGATTTTTTTTCCGCATACATCAACAATGGTCAATGTGTGGAAAATTAGCTGCATGCAGCTCTTCTAGTATTCTTTTGCGGCCCTTACAAAATGTTGAAGCTAAACTGAAAATTTCTTAATTCTGTTATTGCAGTCTTGCATTTTCATGGTACGAAAGGATCAGGTTTTTCTCAATGTAGTTTTATCACTCATCGATACAAATCTAAGTTATGGATAGTTCTAACCATCAAGCTCTTGACTGAACTTGTGTCAACTTCCCAAGTCACCTGCCAGTTTTCAAGCAGTAGCAGCCAAAATAAATTTGAAAAAATTCGTGTAAACAAAATTTCTTGTAATTGAAATTGGTTGTAATGTTCCTAAACATACATTGTACGCAACACACACACATGGCAAACGGGAATGTTAAATACATTTCTTACAGTTGGCATATTATCTGGTATCTCTTATGATTGCTATAACCGCTATTCATATCTATATCATACAGTATTATAACTTCAAATTGTATCCCCAGATCAGCCTCATACATTCCTGAGCAACAGGGGATAACAATTGCATCGCATTTTCCACAGCAAAATACAGTTCAGGAAAGCATAAATACCTCAAATCATGCAGACCTACCTGTGTTAAGCTCCTGTTGTGCAGCTTCATCCTGCACAGGCTTATCATGAAGTCGTAGATACACCTCAATAGCACACTTGGCTGCCTTAAAATAGAACGGGTGTGCACGCAGTACATCCTCTAGGCGAAGAAGACCCACATACGAGCGTAGCGTCATCTTCCGCATGCAGTAAGTGTGGAAGTCAAACTGGTCTTCAATGATTTCCGAGAAGTGCTGTGCATGAAAACATGCATAATAAACAATATGTTTAGAGGTATTTCTCAAAAATACTTACCACAAACTTATTAAACAAAAAGTCTTACTTTCACTTCATGTATTCTAGGTTTCTGTTCATTTAAATACTAAGGAGACATTAAAAACCAACAATGGAACTTACATAATTGCATTCTCAAATCACACAAGACATTTCTTAACCCAAAATAATTTTCCAAATTAGAAAATAATTTACATAATACTTTAATGTTCCTGAATAATACCAACTGTTGGTTACATTCATCATCTTTGGTTCATACACTAACTTCCAATATTATTCCATGGAATTAAATTTTCCAATAATAGTATTTATGGAGTTATTTTTTTGCAATACATGTATAATACTGATTATGATAAAGATGATAAATACTACAATTATTATCAAATGCAAAGGACATTACTGGTATGTTTGTTTAAAAATGAAACTTCTATTATTAAAAACTAATACAAAATATCCCACTAGTAATTAACATGTTACATACTTATTAGTGGTACCTGGATTTCAAAATGTCCAGCCACCCTACAAAACTCAATACTTTTCCTTACCCTGTCCACTTCATGACATTTCTTTAAAGCATCTCCCCACTTCTCAAGCCTTTGGTAAGCCAAGGCACATTCTGTCTGGAACCACATGCACTGCATTTCATTTAAGTTCTCCATGGCAGAAACTCCCTCCTGCAAGACAATTTTTTTTTCAATTTGTTATAGTATATTTTGTATTATTCTAATCATATCCACTCAGGATAAATCATGAACAAAAAAAAAAAAAGAAAAAATTAGATATAGATTTTTCACTGATCTACATCATTGACTATAAACACTAGCAAGTCAATATTTCAACATTCAATTTTTACATTTATAAAGTAAAAACTGTAAATAACAGTTCATAAACTAGAAGCTTCAACTTCAAAAATACATTTATAACAACATAACCTATATAACAACACTAAAAACTACTACATTCCAATCACAACGCAAGCAAAATTTTTACTTTACTCACTCTCGTAAATTTTGAGCAGGTCTCCTCAGCTTCTTTGACAAGATTTGCACGTAACATATACTTAGCACATTTGGAATTAATGTACCTGTCAGCTGTATCAAGTCCCTGGGCCTCATCTAACCACTTATAGGCTTCTATGACATCACCAGCATGCTACAACAAATGCACAACAGACATTTTTTCAGTCAAGACAAAACGGTGTTGAGAGGATGGTGAGTAGAACAAAACAAATTCTCACAATCAACAGGTTTAATAAAACTTTTAAAAGAAAAAAGTACCTGTCTTAAATTAAAGAGGCGAAAACTATCTTATATTGTACTATGTCTACTTGAGCACACACAAACTCACAAGTTGATTTGGCGTATCTCTAGTGACTTCAGAAAGTGGATTTACATAAACTGGATTTAAATGGACTGAGAAGTTACTACATTTAGATCTGTAGTTTCACATATACTATAACCCAAAATAAGCAACAAAAACATTTTAATTAATGACTGCTTTTATTCCAAGCGGCATTAATAAAAACCACTTTAGAAGTTACCTTGTATATTCTGCCTTTAGCCACAAACAACTCTATTAATGTGGGTGTGTGGTCAATAGCAGCCTCAATATATGATAAAGCTTGTTTAGTCTGACCCAGAAAATCATAATGTTGGGCCAGAAAATAATACGCCCACAAAAGTGCCGATGCAGGTTCTTTAGGACTTGACTCGGGATCTGCAAAAAAGATAAACATTGCACTTAATCTGAACATAAATAAATAAATTCAATTACAAGTCTTATTACAATAAAACTGAACAAGAAACATCATAGATTTAAAGCTCACCTTCTTCACTGAATTTCCCAATCTTCTTTAATGCATCTACATATTGAAGCACCAATCGTTGAATAATCTCAACCTTTTCAGGATCCTTATACAAAGATCTTAAATCCACAAATAATGGCGGAACACCTTTATGAAGCCCTTGTCTCAGGTACTTATCAACAATTAATCTAAACTCATCACCTAAAAAATCATTATAGGATCAGTAACTTGATTACATATTTTTGAAAAACACACTGACTTCAAAACTCAACATCGTACTTTCAACTGTAATGAATATTCATGGACATTACAAAATTGTGTATTTAGATACAGATTTGCATTCAACTACAGTATTTTTGAAACTGATGTTTTTTGGGTATTGTTCCTAGTTATTTTTTCAAGATATAACTTTTATCGACAATCATCGCATGTAATTATTAAATTCTGACTAAAAATCATTTCAATGCTGTCATTCAGAAGTGCAGTCATAAATTATAACTCTTAAAAAATTAATACAATAATGCAATCCTAAAAGCTAAGTACTGCACTTTTAATCGAAGACTGATTATAAATGACTACTTCTGTTTCCATTATAAAAAAATATTGACTAATAACTTCAATTTCACAAAGTAAATACATTTAGTCTGACCCAAACAAATTGGCAAGTATTACTTTCATTTCTTTTCAAAACTCCGAAGACATACCGTAGTGTATGTCAAATATGTTCTTTGATGCTAGATCAAGAAGCAATTTCCAATCTCTTTTCACTTTCCAAGCAAATAACCAAACACTGTACACACCTTTAGCATAATTAAGAGGTAACCGGCGAGGAGCCAAAGCACGTGGGTACAGAGCTTGATATTCATCAAACATACGCAAACGATCCACAGAAGTTTCCAACTGTAGAGCTTCTTGTAACTTAATGTAGTAACCTGTGTTTTCAGGATTTCTGTGCAAAAGCTGTTTGTATATTCGTTCAGCATCTTTATGGCGACCAAGTTCCAAATACAGCTTTCCTAAATTTCATGCAATAAATCAATTTAAAAAGAACAAAAATATTCTCCACAATATGAAGGTTAACAAAACTAAATAACTCCTCAGATCCTTTAATATCAGACTGGGAAATAGGTGAAAGCATTACACGTGCACCCTAGACACTTCATGCATACTTATGAAAATATTAATAACATTGAACACTGAACATCTTATGAATAACTCACCCCAAGTTTCCATTACTGACAGTTTATCACAAATTTGGTCAGTGTAACGATCCAGATGTGCCAAAGCATCTTCTAAAGCTCCTGATTCTTGAATTACCATATTTTGATACAACAATAATTCACTATGTTCGTAGTCATATGAACTCTTCTGTAACAAATCCAAAGAATGCAATAAAAAAATAGAAAATGTAATAGCATTTCAATAATTCACCACATATTGTTCACTTACTGATTGAGTGTTGCGGAATGCTTCAAGAATCTTCAATGCCATTTCATAATCCTGTAATAAATGATATGCCATGCCAAATCCAATCCATGAGGCTCTTTGAGTAGGTCGCAACATGAACAATTGATACCTTGTGTCCTAGAAGTAAAAAAAAAAATTAATAGTACATGAATTTCGTCAATATTTATGAATTTAATATACACAAAGATTTGTCCATTCAATTCTTCTTGGTAATCTTACCCTATACCCCTCCAAGTCCCGCATCTGAATTTGTAGAAGTGAAAGATCTCTAAGAATTTGTATATTATCTTTCTCCCATTTTAATGCATTTCGGTAACATTTAATAGCTTCATCATACTTCTTATCTGAACGTTGCAGTAGGCCATAGACATGCCAGCATACATGAGATCTAAGATCATTACGAAGTCCTCGTCTTACATATTCATAAGCTTCTTCTTTCCTCCCTAAACAATTTAATGTTAAACCTTTCATAGCCAACGTTTCTGAAAAAGGGAGGAAATAAGATACTTCAAAGTTTCAAACAGAAGAATCTCATATTAATCAAATAAGTTAAAATCAAAATGCATATTTTAACAAACCTCCATGTTCTGCATATTTTGTGTTTGTGAGAATTTGCTTTGCAAACTTCAACCCATTTTTGTATTGTTTCTGTTCATAACATTTCTGCAAGAAAAATGTGAAGTTCTCAACAAAAGTAATAAAAGCATTACTACATTACACAGGAATATACTTTGAAAAAACAAATCACTAGACATTAAACATCATGCTAAAAGGCTTGCTCATCTCGCACAACTTTCTGCACGATTTCAGTCATGCACAATAGAAATAATTTCAAAATAATGCTACTTTTGATAGGTGTTCCAAGATGATTCATCAGAATAGACCAACTTATGCTTACACAAATAAAAAACACCGCTTTGTGTATATGCTACAATTTCACTTCAAAAACAGCATCAAGGAAGGACAATAATACTAAATATAATTCATAACTACATTAAAGACGGTCGCTCATAGGACGTGGGGACTGCCTAGGTTAGGTGAGATTATCAGCTATGACACTAAAAAAACTCAGCCCTTTGCCTCAGATACAAACAAAATGATATGGTGCCTGATTATTTCATTTTCATCATTATAACTATATTCAACTAAGAACACATATCTGTCAGAGTTATAAATCGAAATTTATGAAATGAGCGAGGCAAGCCCAGCTAGAGCATTATCAGTATTCTTTGAACAAAATCATAAAATTTTGAAGTCATGCTCCTGGCAGATAGGCCAACTTACCAATATCCGCTTAAATAACGCGTTTTCCTTGGGCGGTAGGGGATTACTTGAGGGCATCCTCTAATTCCTACAAATCCCGGTAAATATATTTTTCCTCCACAAACCTCGTGGCTTGAATCCAAGATGGCGTTTAAGATCACGTGACAAAGAAGTTTTGCCGATAGGAACGTAAAACACCACTAGCAGCCAAGCATAGACACATCGTTTGGGAGGGCTTTTTGAGTGCGACACTAAAAATTTAGAATTCAAACAATCTTCTTCAAAATTATATTTAATCTTCTTTTGGAAATTGAACGCTAAACATGAATATGCATGAAGTGCTCTCATTAAACCCAAACCATTATTTGTCATTAAGATTTTTTAAAGTAATATCTAAATCAGACTAACAAGTTATTCTTACATATAACATCATTCCTCACCCTTCATGCTTTTATAGCTTTAGATATCTTAATTTACGTAAGTAATACTATTTTAAAATCAATGAATTCAAGTCTTTATTCATTACCAGTCATCAGTCTACTTTCATTACCATCTTTTAAATTTTTGAAGAGTATTTAATTTAAAATACTTCCTTTTGTTAATAAGGAAATTCATAAGAGCAGGATACGGATTCTGGAGTTCAAGAAAACGTGAGATTAAACTTCTCCCCAGACATCATGTACAGTTTGTACATGGCCATGTACAGTTTGCACATGGTGTACTGTAAACAAATAACCTAGGATACATACACTTTTGAATTCTTCAGTATCTTCTTATTGTTATTCTGTTATTTCCTGGCTATAGTTAATTAAAGTTAATTTTATAATAATTGAGCATTACTAATAGTGAAGCAATGTAAGCATTGACGGACATGGATATAAGTATGGATTTTATCTTCCGAGCTGACAGATCAATGTCCAATGGAAATTATATTTCCAAACGTTTCGTTTGAAGCTGCAGCGGGCATCTTCAATGGCAATATGGATATAAGCAATCATCTTTAGGCTTCCGCCTGACTCAGAAAATAAATTTAAAATTTTTAAATTTCGCAAGTTTTAATGAAAATTGAACCCACACCATATTATTAAACAAAATTTTCTATATTCGAGCAAAAAATTATTAAACATCGAGCAGTTTTTGAGACAATCTTCTTGACCAATTTCATTTTCTCGCTACTGCTTACACAAAACAGAGAAAATCATGTAATGTTGCGGGAAAAACAGAAACTTTTCGACATAAAAACTCTAATTACCGGGCCCTGATAACAAAAAAATGGATAAATATTGCCCCTATATATAGTAAATTACTTCCTCTAACACTTGGTGTAGCCAGAATCCATCTTTCATGGGTCTTTGAAGCAGAAAAATCGATTGACGAAAAAACGTCTGTCCGTCTGCTCGTCGGTGTGTCTCGGAACCACGCAAACGGCTAAACCGTTCAGTCAATTCCTCCGAAAATTTATATTTTCTAATCAATGTAATGCTGCGGGAAAAAACGGCGAATATTCGACAGAAAACTCTAATTGTCGGGCCCTGGTAACGAAAAAGTGGATAACTCTCGTCCCAGTTTGAAGTAAATTACTTCCTATAACTCATTGTGTAGTCAGAATCCATATTTTATTCGTCCTTAATACTGAAAAATCGATTGGCGGCAAAATGTCTGCCCGTCTGCGTACGAATCACAAGTACCCCTTATCTCATGGCCGCAAGGCCGGAACGCGTTTGGTAGGCCTTGCGCGCGTCAGCTGTTGTGCCAGTACAGACAGACTTTACATGAAGCCTCTGGGATCGTCTCCTTTATTATTTCAGTAGTATACCTTCCGTTTGCGGCTCACACACAACCAATCTTTGTAAATGAGGGTTCTAAAGAATTAGAATTTCACGGAGACGTGACGAATTGCACGGAGACGTGACAATTTGACTTTGAGAACATGAAGAATTTGTTTAAAAAACGCATCTAAGTATTCATGTAAAATGCAAACCGTCACGTCAAAATGCAATACGTCACGATTTTTTAATTTATATAATTAAATAACTCCTAAACGAAGCGCTTTAGGCAGAGGCGTATCTAGCTATTCAAGCGCCCATGGCAAGCATAGAATTTGCGCCCCTGTCAGGATACTTCAAATTAGGGTTATACTTATTTCTTTTTAGGGGTATACTCTAAATAGCGCCCCTGAGTGTGGCGCCCATGGCACGTGCCATGTCTGCCGCACCGTAGATACACCACTGGCTTTAGGTCCTTAAAAACTAAAGGTTTGAGGCCAAAGGCCTCAAAGAAACGTTCCTAACACCGTAATCTACAGGATGAGATCTTGACCATTCTATTATATTTTTGCTGGTTCGACGCTTCTCGATTCCACCCAACCTGTTAAGAGCGTGTAGAATCTGCAACTCTATGTGAAATTACTAATTACTTGATATTCTATACATTGAATTACACTGGTGTACATCCTTGCTCGATAATAAAGTTCAATAATCAGGGTCCGGCTATGAGTTTTTTCTGCCGAAAATCCGTCGTTTTTTCGCGCAGCCTTGTATTACTTTCTTAATCTACTACTTACACTCCGTATATACAAACATATATGAAAAAAACTAGTGGTGCTACGTAATTATTCATAGACTATCCCTTATTAGTTTTCTATTTCCTTTGGTCTCGGCTAGCTATTCGGACTTGCCACATTCCTTTTCTAGCTGCCATCTATCGCCGCCTAAAGTACATTTATTTTACTTTTTCTTAGTTTTTCCATTTCCTATAATAGTAGAACGGAAACGTTCTTTTACTAATATTAACGAACAGTAAAATCTCGTCCTAAATGGCAATTTTCTTTGATAAATTTGGAGTCGTTTTTTAGAATATGGCATCTCAGCGCTAGTGTAGATTCGAAATTTGAAGCGGTTTTTCGTAGAAACTTTTGGAGTTTTCGAAAAACTAATTAGAAATCATTTGGAGTGCATCAACTTATAAATACAACAGTATTTAGAAATTGCTGGAAATACGCATATTGACGCTGAGAGAGATCAAAAATTACATAAATGTATTTTTTTAAAGATCTCTCACATCTTTAATATGCACATTACCAGCAATTTGTAAAGATTATTATATTTGTGAGTGTAAGTGCTTCAAATAACTTCAAATAAAGTATTTTGAAAACTCAAAAATTTTCTGTGAAAATGAGCTTCATATTTCGCATTTTTAGTAGCAATAAAACGCAATTTTCTTTAAAACGGCACATAATTTTTAAATGAAAATTGCCATTTAGGACTAGGTTTTTGTGTTCTTGAATATTCTAAAATTAATATTTCCGTTCTACCAATAGGAAACCGAACAATTAAGAAAATGAAAAAAAAGGAAGTTTGTGCGGTCATAGATGGAAGCTGGCAAGAAAGAGTATGTGGCAAATCCGAATAGCTAGCTAAGGAAATAGAAAACTAATACGGGAAAGTCTGTGTCATTCTTTACCACTACAATTGTACACTTTCTACAATTTTGCACTATAATTGTGCACTACTACACTCGTACACTTTCTACAACTACAATTGTGAAGACAAGATTGTTTTTCTTAATGAAATATGCTCATCAAAAACAGATCTTCAAATAAGGTCATGTTCAATTTTTTGAAAATATGGGTAGTTTTTCTATAATTTCATGACAAACATAATAGCCCGCTCGGAATTGACTGCGTTTCGTTTTCGTCGTTTTCTTACAACAAAAATTTTAAAATACAATTTTTTCTCAATTACATGTATTGATCAAAACAACATCTTCAAATAACGTCATGCTTAACTTTTTCAAAATACGAGTAGTTTTTCTTTAATTTTGTGACAAACATATAGCCTGCTGTAAATTTACTGCGCTTCGGACAGGTGGGTGCGTCGTAATTTAGAATGTGCAATTTTGTATATTCTTTCTTCGTTTCTTACATTCGAACTTTTGTTACACTCTTACACATTAATATTTCAGAAATCATTTATTTTGTAATATTTGAAATAAGTAAAAAGAATTAATAGCTCTCAGAATAGCGACAATGCAGGGTCTGCAACAATGGAATTCACTTTGCGCTCGCGAATATTTGTGAATTACGTGTAATTGTTGTGACCTGATGGAGCTGTATTAAAAGGAGTTATAATTGTCTAATTTATGTTGATATTTGCCTGAAAATATTTAGTTTTCGCACCAAATTCTGTACCATTTGTAGTGAGTAGAGAATCTGTTGCATGGTTTTAAAATACTCTTCTCTAATCATGGCCCTATGGAATGCATTTCAATATGGTCAAGGGTATCAGGCTTATTTTTCCAATACAGGTTTACAAAACTTTTGTATTCTATTTTTGTGCAGTTGTAGAATTCACATAGTTCTGACAACATTGCGATGGAAACAGTGAGTTGTAAGCTAAGATGTTAGTAGCGCATAAAGTGCAATATTTCAGTACTACGTAGCTGTTTCCTCTAATACGGGAAAGTAAGTGCTGTTGAGCACCACTAGTTTCCTTGAGCCTGGGCTTGCTACTCGGAATTGCCACATGGGCATGCCAGCTGCCATCTATCGCTGCCCAAAGTTTTTGACATTTTATTAATTTTTCGGCTTCCTTGCTGTAGAACGGAAATATTAATTAGAATATTAAAGAACACTAAAATCCCGTTCCAAATGGCAATTTTCTTTGAAAAATTTAGAGCCGTTTTTAAGAAAATGGCGTACAAATATAATAGTGTTTACAAATTACTAATAATGTTCATATTAAAGTTGTGAGAGATCTTTCAAAAACATTATTGAAAAAAACAACAAAAAATACCCTTATAAACTTTACGTCATATTAAAGAGTGCAATTAGCGCTATCCGTTCAAAAAGTTTGAAGAAAAAATTTTGAGCCCTTTATGAGAAAATGGCATTTGAACTTTTCTGAAAATGAGGAATTTTTTTGAGCTAGTTTTCACAGAAAACGGTTGAGTTTTCGAGAAACTACTTGACGTTATTTAAAGCTTATGTACTCGTAAATATAATGATGTGAATAAACCACCGCTAATGTAAATATTAACGACGTGTATGAAAGTCAAAAAGTTCCTAACAAAAATTTAAAAAATGGAGCCGTTTTGAGAAAATCTTGTTTTTGTAATTTTTTAATATTGCTCATATTTTACGCGAAAATTACCAAATTTTTCTAAAAAATGTACATGACCTTGATGAAGGAACTCACTGGAGAACAAATTTCGTTTGGAGGAAAAATCTCTCTCTTCAATTTTGTGGATGTAGGAAGATGCGGAAGGAAATTCACTATTTCGCAATTTTCTACATTCAGAGTTAATCGTGAAATTAGGACCTATGCCATTTTTAAGTGTATTTTACTCTATTCTTACAAGAAATTTAAAGAAAAATTTGGAGCCGTATTTAAGAAAATTTTGAAAATGATCGGGGGTCCTAATGTAAAGTACCTCCAAATTTGAAGAAAGTTATTTCAAAATCGGAGCGGAACCAGACTGCCCGGAGAGTATCCATTTTGGAAGGAATCATACTTATGGTTTAGGACCGGCGGTAGTGTTGTTCACAGACTGACGGACAGACGAACAGACGGACAGAAGGACTTGATTAGATATGCGTTTAGACCCCGTCCCTGAGTTTTTGTTCTTACCGGGGCATTGTTTCCTGTTCTGCATTCGTACAGTAATTACTATATCTGTTCTGTATGTATGTGTAGACCGTGTGTTATGCTTGTCGTGTTTTATATGTCTGTGTTGTGGTATTTATGTTGTTTATGTCCACCTATTGGTCATCTTCCCCGATGACAACAGGGGGGATCGTCATAAGGATCTTTTAAGCCATCTAAAGCTAGCAGCGCCCAAAAACCAAACTCAACCAAACCATATCCAAAATTTTAGGCTAATTAAATGCTCTATTCCCGAATTTTAGGCTCCTCTGGATTTCCGAAAATCGTGGGCGCTGCTAGCTTTAGACTAAAGCTAGCAGCGCCCACCCAGAATCAATCTCAAAATCAATTGTAAAATCTGAAACCCATCCCAAAATTTAAGAATAATTTTAGGCTCTTGGAAAAAAAATATCCCCGACTTCAAATTCCAAAAATCAGGGCTGTACAAAGCCAAACAGTTAACATTGATTCTTACGGGTGAATAAACACCAAAATCAAAAAACCTTAGGAAAAATCTGAAACCCCTCCCAAAAGTTAAGAATAATTTTAGGCTCTTGGAAAAAAAATATCCCCGACTTCAAATTCCAAAAATCAGGGCTGTACAAAGCGAAACAATTAACATTGGTTCTTACGGGTGAATAGACACAAAAACAAAAAACCTTAGGAAAAATCTGAAACCCCTCCCAAAAGTTAAGAATAATTTTAGGCTCTTGGAAAAAAATTATCCACCCCTTCAAATTCCAAAAATCAGGGCTGTACAAAGCGAAACAATTAACATTGGTTCTTACGGGTGAAATAACACCAAAATCAAAAAACTTTAGGAAAAATCTGAAACCACTCCCAAGAGTTAAGAATAATTTTAGGCTCTTGGAAAAAATTATCCACGCCTTCAAATTCCGAAAATCAGGGCTGTACAAAGCGAAACAATTAACATTGCTTCTTACGGGGGAATAAATACCAAAATCAAAAAATCTTAGGAAAAATATGAAACCCCTCCCAAAAGTTAAGAATAATTTTAGGCTCTTGGAAAAAAATTATCCTTCAAATTCCAAAAATCAGGGCTGTACAAAGCGAAACAATTAACATTGGTTCTTACTGGTGAATAAGGTATGTTGTAGTCCTAACGGGAATTTTCCATTTTTTGGAAATGAAAGAGAGAAGCCCAAAATTATTTCTGGGTATAACCATATTTCGTATTATGTGTTGTATGTCACACGCCTTTCCAAGGAGCCAAATCCTTGTAGTTCAGGTTTTATAACAACGGAAATAATAAATGTTGGAAAAGAATTGGGAAAGTTTTTAGTAATATTAATTTTTTCCAATAAGAGCGGCTCTAGCCCAAAATTATTTGAAATTGTGATATTAATAGGTAATGTATGAGCAATCGTTAATAAATTTCTCATTTAAATTAGTAAAGTATTTCAGGGGTTTTTTGTGAGGAATGAAAAATTAGTAAAAAGGTATATTCTAGTTCTCACGAGAATTTTTCCATTTTTTTGGAAAAGAAAGAGAGAAGCCCAAAATCATTTGTTAGTATATCTGCATTCCATATCATGTGTTGTATATGGCCTTCAATTCCCAGGAGCGAAATCGTTGTAATTCAGGTGTTATAAGAACGCAAATGTTGAATATCGAAAAAAATTGGGTGTGTTTTGATGAATATTCCAATTTTTTCCAATAATAACGGTGCTACCCCAAAATTATTTGAGATTGGCATATTGATAGGTAATGCATGAGCAATTGTGAATCAGTTCCTCATTTGAATTATTAAAGTATTTCAGAATTAATTTTGTGAGGAATGAAAAATTAGTTAAAAGTTATACTGTATTTCTCACGAGAATTTTCCACTTTTTGGAAAAGAAAGAGAAGCCCAAAATTATTTGTGGGTATAACCGTATTCCTTAATATGTGTTGTATGTCACACGCCACTGCCATGAGCCATATCCTAGTACTTCTGGTTTTATAAGAACGGAAATGTTGAATATCGGAAAAAAAATATGGACTGGTTTTGACTAATATCCCTTTTTTAATACGAACTAATATAGCCCCAAATTATTTGAGATTTGAATATTATTAGCTAATTTATGTGCAATTGTTAATAAAGTCTTTATTTGAATTGGTACAAAATTTTGGGGTTTACTTTTTCAGAAGTGGAAACGTGGTCAAATGTATATTGTAGTTCTCACCCGAATTTTTCTTTTCTTGGAGAAGAAACCGCGAAGTTCAAAATGATTCATGAGTATAGCCGTATTCCCTATCATGTGTTGTATATGGCGCTTTATTGCCAGGAACGAAATCCTTGTAGTTCAGGTTTTATAAGATCGCAAATATTGGAAAGCAAAAACAAAAGTTATTCTAATGATTATTATTCCTTTATTTTTCAATATGAACGTGTCTAGCCCGAAATTATTTGAGATTAGCAAATTGAGAAGCAATGTATGTGCAAATGTAAATAAATTTTCTTTTTGAATTAGTAAAGTATTTTGGAGTTTATTTTGTGAGGAATGAGAAATTGGTCAAGAAGTATATTGTAGTTTTCACGAACATTTTCCATTTTTTGGTAAACAAAGAGAGGAGCCTAAAATTTTTTCTGAGTACAGCCGTATTCCTTATCATGTATTTGAAAATGACATTATCAAACACGAAATACCTGTAGTTAAGGTAACGCAAATATTGAATATCGGAAAAATAGTTGGGACTGTTTTGATTAATATTCCTTTCATTTTCAATAAGAACGAATCTAGTCCAAAATTATTTGAAGTTGATATATTGATGGCCAATGTATGAGCAATTCTAAATAAATTCCTCTTTTGAATTAGTACAGTATTTTGGAGTTTATTTAGTGACAAACAAAAATAAGATCAAAATTTATATAATAGTTTTCATACTAATTTTCCAATCTTTTTAAAATAAAGTGAGTAGTCCAAAATTATTGGAGAGTATAGCCGTATTCCCTATTATGTGTTGTATATGACATTAAATTGCCAGGAACGAAATCCTTGTAGTTTAGGTTTTATAACAACACAAATATTGAATTTTGCAGGAAAATAGGGTGTTCTGATTAATATTCAATTCTTTTCAATAAGAATGCATCTACCGCAAAATGATATGCGTGTCGCAATTTTTTGCCGTAATGTGCATGTTATTTGTAGAACATTGGATTGCTTGAAGCGAAATACCTGTAGTTTAGTTCTGAAAAAAAACCAACAAATATTTGAGATCGGTAAGTATTTCGGACAGTTTTTTTACTTTGCTTTTCTTTTTCATGAAAAACATGACAATGCCCAAATTATTTCAAGATCGCATCTTCTTTGCTGGTATGTGTTCAATTGTTAGTAAATTCCATATTTACATTTGTTAGTTAAGTTTGTTTGTTTGTTTGTTTTGACGAATGAAAGATTGAGAAAAAATGTAGTTAGCCTTTTATACTAGGCATTATTCTTTTCCCATTTTTGGATTTCTCTATTATTGATTGTGATTTTAGAATTGTAGATGTATAATTAAATTATTATTTTATCTTTTAATTCGTCGCTGCTTTTTGGAGAGAATTTTTCTTGTATGAAATATTTAACAAGTCCATATTGGATGTTTACATAGGAATGAATCAAAGTAATTATTTTAAGGCTTGATATTGATCCTGTCGAAATAAATGGTAAAACTCTCAACAAATACATTTTTTTCTTTTTTAATGGTGGAAATACACGTGTACGGTATAATTCTCCCAGAATATGTGTGAAGTTTCTTCGGATTTCCTAGTTTTGAGATAGTGAGATTCTAGCTTCTCCATCCTCGTTTTTGCTAAGTTGATTTCGGGGCGTTTTTTGATGACACTAAAGAACCCAAAATTATGGCCCAAGATTTTTTGAGTTGAGTTGCTATTGGGATGGTTTTAAATATTTGTTATCGTACGTAGGGGTGAGTTTCGAAATTTTGAAAAGGAACAAAAATTTCGCATGTTTACGACCACACAAATATTTTCGAATTTTCACTACGGGTGGGTGTTAAATTAACAACCCACAATTTTTAACCTTAATTTCGGAGATTGTAGGGTACCAAAATAATGTTTCTGGTGTCACTGAAGAGCCCAAAAATATCCCAAACTTATGGTGGGTGAATTTTTGAAATTTGAGAATGAGGGGTGGTTTTGATTTTTTGTTTTTGTATTTAGGGGTGAGTTTCGAAATTTTGAAAAGTGGCCCCCAAAAGCCCAAAATTCACTTGTTTGAGACCCTGCAAAAAATTAAATTTTAAGTAAGTGGGGGTGCTAGCTTTACCGGCCAAAATTTGAAATCGTAATTTCGGGGTGTTGGGAGGCAGCCCAAAATTTTTGGAAGGGGGCTGAAATTAGCCCAAAATTATGGCGCAAGAATTTTTGAGTTTTGAGAAAGTGGGGGTGCTAGCTTTACCGACGTAGTGGCGCCTGCTATTACAAGCACACCACCCAGACCTGGTCCCTGCCGAGTACCGCCGTGTGTGTAAATAAATAAAACGGTGCCGGCGGGGGCCGCCTCGGCCGATGCCCGCTCGTCTGGCGGAGGTCAATCCCCACCTAAAAACTCCCGCGCCACCACCCGGAGCCCCTCGATGCCCCTACACCCTGTCAAAGAAGATGGTGCAGTGATGGAGCAGTTAAAATGTAAATAGTGTAAATAGTAATCAGTGCACAACAAGGACGTGACAGTGACACCTGTGCTTAGTGTTAGGTCATTTCAGGATAAGAGAATTTCGCTAAGATAAAAGCAATAAGGACGCGACAGAGTCGCTTATGAAGTAATTGTAATTAGATGTAGGTTGATGAAGTGATGATAATGTAAATAATACAAAAGACGTGCGTCAGTTACACAAGAGAGGAAAATCCTCAGACTATTATAAATAACGCAAGAAAGGTCATAGCAATCTTGAACTCTCCAACCATCCAATATATACATGCTATGTAGAGCAAAACTACCACCATGTATAAAAATTGTTCTGTCGACAATAAACGCTACTTAAATACAGAGTAATATACGTAGTATAGGGAAAGTTATATAATGATACGGGGAAAATGGCGAATTTTCGCCAGCAAAAAATTAGTTGCCTGGTCGTGATGACGAAAAAGTGGATAAATCCAGTTGCTAAAGTAAGAAAAAAAATCCCTTAACACGTGGTATAGCCAGAACCCGTTTTTTGTTGGTCCTTGATTCCCAAAAACCAACTGAAAGGAAAACGTCCATCTGTCCGTCCCCGTCCGTCCGTCAACACTGCTAGCACCTAAAATATACGTACGATTTCTTCCCAGTGGATATTCCCTGCACGATCTGATTTGAGTGAAAGCTTTGAGATTTGGAAAAAGATTCTATAAAATTTTGGGGTACTTTACATGAAGCTCCCCGGACGTTTATAAACTTTTCTCAAAATCGGCTCCAAATTTTTCTTTAAATTTCTTGTAAGAACAGAGTAAAATGCACTTATTAATGTGACATAGGTACGATGTTCACGGTTAACTCTAAATTTTCGAAAATTGCAAAATTTTGAATTTTATTCAACGTCTTCCTCCAACTACAAAATTGCAGAGGGAGATTTTTCCTTCAAATATAACTTTTTCTTCATAGTGATTTCTTTCATAGTGAGTGGTGTTTATTCGCCCGTAAGTACCAATGTTAATTGTTTCGCTTTGTACAGCCCTGATTTTTGGAATTTGAAGGCGGGGATAATTTTTTTCCAAGAGCCTAAAATTATTCTTAACTTTTGGGAGGGGTTTCAGATTTTTCGTAAGGTTTTTTTGATTTTGGTGTTTATTCGCCCGTAAGAACCAATGTTAATTGTTTCGCTTTGTACAGCCCTGATTTTTGGAATTTGAAGGCGGGGATAATTTTTTTCCAAGAGCCTAAAATTATTTTTAAATTTTGGGATGGGTTTCAGATATTACAATTGATTTTGAGATTGATTCTGGGTGGGCGCTGCTAGCTTTAGTCTAAAGCTAGCAGCGCCCACGATTTTCGGAAATCCAGAGGAGCCTAAAATTCGGGAATAGAGCATTTAATTAGCCTAAAATTAGCCTAAAATTTTGGATATGGTTTGGTTGAGATTGGTTACTGGGCACTGCTAGCTTTAGATGGCTGATCTTTTAGCTTTCGTCACCGAATGCAGACAAACGTTCGTCGCCACCGGAAGGCTGGTGGTTCGTCTCGTGTCCACTCGCTCTTATTGCCACATCTCTCCTTGGTTCTGATGCCGACAGCCGCACCAGGTGGCTTTGAAGTGTTGTGTTTGAGAATATTGATACGTATATTCATATGAAAACATTATACAAGTTAATCAAGTAATATTACAAATGAGTACTTTGGAGGCTCTGATGGAAATATTATTGTATATCTTGAATGTCTAAAATAATTTTAATAAATAAGTTTTACAAATTTTGAAACGGTGTTTCAAAATATTCAAAAATGTATTTCTCTTTAATTAGTTGGTCGTAGTTAGCTGTTCAGGTAGAATTCCTGAACTACGCCAGAAAGACAGGAGATGCAATGCATGTAGCTCACATTCAGTTACCACATGTTCAACAGTTTCGTCTGACATTCCACATGAGCTAGTGGGAATATCTGTTAGGCTTCTTCTATGCAGATTCTCGGAAAAGAATCCGTGGCCAGCAGAGGCGGCATTTCGGATCTTTCATTGGGGGGCAAATTTGGGCGCTATTATGAACACGAAAATATGCGTTTATATTAATACTTTAAATTAATTGTGCAGTAATATATAACTACATATAAAATTATATACTTTTCAATTTTGTTTATTATTTAATTGATTATTATTAAATGTTATTAATTAGATTAGTTCAACACAAAGGTGATGATCTTCAACGTTATTGAACTGTCCGAACTGTAAATTCAACAATGCATTTTTTCTCAGTGAATCATATCGAAATATCGAAAATATTTATTATTTATTATGATCACAAATGTTTATACATAACTGTGCCATTCTGTAACACCGCTAGTTATTTTCTCGTTATGGAATGCTGCGGAAAATCGATTTCGAGATTTCAACGGAAATACACGTTTTTGGGGTCCCCTGACGTCACGAGGTTTTTTTTTTTCAAAACGTCGTCCGTCCGTGTTTGGAGTATGTGAACAACACTAGCGCCTAAACTATGAGTACGATTTTTTCCAAACTGAATGTCGATCCCTTGTCCCTTGTCGATCTGGCCTGAGTCGAATCTCTGCGATTTTGAAAAACATTCATTAATTTTTGGGGGTACTTTACATGAAGCTCTCGGGATATGTTCAAAATGTTCTCAAAAATGGCTCCAAACGTTTTCTTTAAATTTCTTGTAAAAAGAGAGTGAAATACATTTGTAAAGATGGCATAGGTTCGATTTTCACTGATAAATCTGAATTTTTGAAAGTTGCAAGATATTGAAATTTTTGCAACTACAAAATTAAGATGGAGTTTTTTCTTTCAAGTAAATTTTTTCTTCATATTTAGTTCTTTCATTTAGGTCATGCACAGTTTTTTGAAAATTTTATTAGAGTCGCACATTATTGCGTCCAATATGTCCAATATTAAAAAATATCAAAAAGATTTTCTCGAGAACTAGAATTTTCTTTAAACTTTTGGGAGGGATAGTATTAAATGTACTCTGTAAGATGACATAGACTTTTTTGCTGTATTTTTATGTTATTGTTTTCAGAAATTACACTAATGTATTTTTTCTTGTCTCTCACCTCGTTAATATTTACATTACACGCAATTTGTTCGTAAAATTGCATTTATGAGCGCATGTCCATTAAATTATGTCGTATAAAGTTTCTCGAAAACTCAATTTTCTGTGAAAGCTCAAATTTCCGCAATTTCAGAAACACTCATACACACTTTTCCCAAAAACAGCTCCAAGTTTTTTCGTCAAACGACGTTTCGTACGTATAATGCTAATTGCACTGTTTAAGATGACATAAAATACATTTTGCTGTATTATTTTGTTTCTTCAAAATTATACAAATGTAACTTTTTGAAATATCTCTCACGCCGTTAATACGCACATTTTCGGCGATTTGTAAACATTATTACATTTGTGAGTGGCAGTGATTCACACCACTTCCAATAAAAATTTTCGAAATCGCAGTAGTTTTCAGTGAAAAAGAGCTTCAAATTTTGCATTTACAAATTTTCATATATAGGACGAAGTTTTCCTCTTCAATAATATTCTTAAACTAGTTTTTCGGTTCTGCCATTAGGAAACAGAAAAATTGAGCAAACGTGAAAAAATGTTCGGGTGGCGATGGATGGTAGCTGGCAAAAACGTGGGGGCACGACCGAAAAGTTAGCCCCGACCGAAGAAATTAGGAAACTAGTACGAGCAAGTCTGTACCATTCTGTAGCTTCACTAATTCCTTTCTGTTTTGGCCCTAAATCTTTGGTGGCATCTAAAACAAAAATAGTATGAACACAAGTTGTAGTGTACGCAATATGAGCCAGTTAAAGTTTGGGATTCATATACGAACCATTGTTCAGGATTCATTTTACAACCATCGCCGTATTAAAACTCTGCAAACTAAAACCGGTCTTTGATAGTTTGAAATTACAGATTGCATGACCTCGGAATTTTAGGCACAAAAAAGGTTTGATTTAAGAACCTAAAATAGGCTACAAATTTACGAAAGTATGCATTAATAGGCATTAAAATTTACGTTTTAGGCACTTAAAATAGGTTACAGAATGACAAAAACATGGACATGAAAATGTTAAATTTCTAACTTCTAGAACTGATCTCAAAAGGATTAAATTAAGTAATTTTTATTATGGAGGAAAAAGTATTTTTACATTGATGAGAGAGACTAAAAGGATATTTTATTGACTTTCATGAGTAGCAGTATAATATTTAATCAATATTTTCTTCAAATTTTCTACAATAAGGCTGTCTTATCTATGAAAACCATTTTGAAGGCTGAAAATAAACTTTTCACTGACACAAATTTATCGGGGCAAACAAATTTAGTTACATTTCTCATGCTCACTTCTCTGGGAACTACTTCACTCGTCCCTCCTCCCCACAGAAGAGAAAAAAAAAACTTGTACTGTACGACCCATTTAACCATACATTTTGTAATCTTCGCCTATCGGAGAGTAGGCTCGTGCCTGACCTGTGCCTTTCCTCGCTTGGATTTCGTAGACGACGCGCTGCGGCGATAAGCCTCAACTTGTCAACAGCGTATCTGCAACAGGAATGGATGCAATTGCCTAAGAAGTGCGTGCTGATCGGCGACGAGCGTGAAACATCCTTATTATGCAGGACTTTTGTTCGGCGTTTTGGGCGAAAGATTTCAGTGCGTTGTCGATTGCATATTAGATCACACAATATTTGCATTTCGGAAAAGTTTTTGCGTTTTCGTAAAACAAATTTCAAAATTTAGCATTTAAAATATCGTTCTTGAAAATAGCTTGTTTTAAGTAGTTTTAGGTAAAAACATTATAATAGGCATCAAGCGCCTTTTTAGGACATGTTAGACACTATTAGACGCTTTCAGTAGATCTATTTTGTCATGATTCGTAATCATCTGCAAATATTTTTCACAACATCCTAAAGGAACGAAATAGGCATTTGTCCTAAAATCCGAGGTCAAGTTATGACTCATGATTTAAGGCAAGAAATAGTTTAATTTCCAAGGAAATAACGTTTAAAATCAAAATATAATTGGAAGAAGATTTCTTAATAAAGGATATTAAAAAAAATGCTGAACATTATCCCGTGCGTTTTATAATACTGATTTAAAGTTCACCAATTGATTAATGTTTGTTATTAGCTCAGCTTCATAAAATTATTGTTCGCTTAATTTTTATTATTATTATTAATATTATTATTATTAATATATTTATTCTCAAAATACAGAAGCAAATAAATATTTTATATATAAATCTAAAGATTCACGACATGAAATTAAATATATATTTTTTTTAATTTGTCCCAAGATTGGGGGGGGGGGCAGTTGCCCCCCTTTGCCCCCTCCTGAATCCCGCATCTGGTGGCCAGATAGAAACTGTACCGTTTCTCTTGATGGTTTGAACCATTTAGACTGTACAGTGAATGAAACATTTGGCACACATTTTTTTGTCGCCCTTCCTGTGTCGTGCATGTCCCACCGCCGTTGCCATTCCTTCAGCAAACGCATCAGCTTCTTTCCCCTTTCACGAATGAGTGCCGATTCAACTCGGCGCTGTGGCACGCTCGCCACAACATCTGCGAGCATTACAAGGAGGCCGCAGTGGCGAGTGGATGGAAGGTCCTTAAAGAAAGCCAGGTAGTAGTGAATAGCGATCGCCCGGATCTCGTTCTCGCGCGGGGCCTACACTCCATCATTGTAGATGCAACGTTAGTGGCGGCGCGCGCCGGTAAGCTGCAGGAGAGATACGAGGAAAAGCAGAGTAAATACAGTGCCTCCCGTGCACCTCTCCTCAGCGCCAGCAACGCCTCCACCGAAATTACACCGCTGGTGGTGAGTGCCCTGGGCGAATGGTACCCGGGAAGCGACGCTGCGCTCCTAAAGGTCTCGAATGGCTATAAGCTGAAAACACTCAGACAACGGATCATAGCTGAAGCCATAACCGCCAACACGGCCAGGCCCTACCTCGCACCGCGCGAGTACAGAGAGATCGTGGACAAGATCTGTGTTCCCCCCCCCCGCCCTCGCCGTATCAATGGCGGCAGCAGCAGCAGTACCGGAGCAGCACTCCCGTCACAGGCGCCACACTCGTCCCTCATGCAGCAGAACAGTGCAGATCCCAATTAAATGCCTCCTTTCTTTTTTACTTTCCCGTATACGTACATATACACGGAGTCATATACGTAGTATAGGGAAAGTTATGTAATGCTGCGCGAAAAAATGGCCAATTTTCGGCGGAAAAAATTCATTGATAACGAAATACCGATAACGAAAACGTGATAACGAAAAAGTGGATAAAGCCAGTTGCTAAATTAAGAAAAAAATCCCCTAACACGTGGTGTAGCCAGAAACCCTGTTTTCTAGGTCCTTGATACCGAAAACCCAATTGAAAGGAAAACGTCCGTCTGTCCGTCCGTCCGTCTGTGAACACTGCTAGCGCCTAAACCATACGTACGATTTCTTCCAAAATGGATAATCCCCGGTCGATATGGTTCTAGTCGAAGCTTTGAGATTTTGAAAAATATTCTATAAAATTTGGGGTTACTTTACATGAAGCCCCCTGGGGATTTTCAACCTTTTCTCAAAAGAGGCTCCAAATTTTTTCTTTAAATTTCTTGTAAGAATAGAGTAAAATACACTTATTAAGGTGGCATAGGTCCGATTTTCACGGATAACTCTGAATTTTAGAAATTTGCAAAAGTTTAAATTTTTTCCGCGTCATTCTGGAACTACGAAATTGAAGATAGAGATTTTTATTTTAAATAATATTTGTTGTCCAAAGTGAGTTCTTTCATTAAGGTCATATGCATTTTTTAAAAATTTTAGTAGTTTTCGCGCAATATTGCGTGCAATATGTGCAATTTAAAAAAGTTACAAAAACAAGATTTTCTCAAAAACGGCTCCAATTTTTTCTCTAAACTTTTAGTAGGTATAGTGCGTAATGTACTCTATGAGATGACATAAACACCACACTGCTCTATTCTTTTATTTTTTTAAATTACAAAAATGTATTTTTTTACTTGTATCTCACGTCGTTAATATCTACATTAAAGACGATTTGTTTATATTATTATATTTATGAGTACAAAGTATTTACGGTTTCAAATTCAAGGGGCCGCGAGTGTTCACAGACGGACGGACAGACCTTTTTCCTTCAATGATTTTTCGATATCACGTACGGATAGTAAAGGGAAATTATGTAATGCTGCGCGAAAAGACGGCAGATTTTCGGCAGAAAAATTCTTATTACAGGGCCTTAATAACGAAAAAATGGATAAATCCAGTTGCTAAATTAAAGGGGAAAAATCTCCTAACACGTGGTTGCAGCCAGAATCCACGTTTTGTGGCTCTTTGATACCGAAAAAACAATTGAAAGCAAAACATTTGTCCGTCTGTCTGTGAACATCGCTAGCAACTAAACCGTTCATTCAATTTTCTTCAAAATTTATACTCCCCGATCGATCTCCCTGATCTCGTGGCCGCTTGAATTTGAAACCTATATTTTAAATTTGGGGTGTACTTTACATGAAGCCTCCCGGACATTTGCGAAATTTTAAAAAAAAATTACCAAATGTTTTTTTAAATTTCTTCTAAGAAAACAGTAAAATACACTTATTAAGGTGGCGAAGGTCCGATTTTAACAGTTAACTCTGAATTTTCGAAAATTGCAAAAGTTTGAATGTTATTCGGCGTCTTCCTCCAACTACAAAATTGCAGATAGAGATTTTCCTTACAATAAGAGATGGTGAGTTCTTCTTTAAGGTCATGTACATTTCTTTGAAAATTTCAGTAGTCTTCGTGCAATACGTGCAATTTTAACTAGTGGTGATACAACAGCACATACTTTCCCGTGTTATTGGGAACAGCTACGTAGTATTGAAATATTGCACGTTCTGCGCTACTAACATCTTAGCTCACAACTCACTGTTTCCATCGCAATGTTGTCAGAACTATGTGAATTCTACAACTGCACAAAAATAGAATACAAAAGTTTTGTAAACCTGCATTGGAAAAAGAAGCCCGATATCCTGGACAATATAGAAATGCATTCCATAGAGTCATGATTAGAGAAGAGTATTCTAAAACCATACAACAAATACTCTACTCACTACAAATGGTACAGCATATGGTGCAATAAAATGGAGTTCGTCCACAGAGCCAGTAAAATATTTAGGAGTAGTAATGGACAGAAGACTCCATTGGCGAAATAATATCGCTCACAGAATTTCGTTAGCTAATAAACGATGGCATCAGCTTCATTCTCTGATTAAATACTTTTCTTTATTAAGTATACTGACTAAATTGCACGTTTATAAAACAATGATTCGGCTAATAATATCTTATGCATGTCCAATTTGGGGATCAGGATCTAAAACGAACATTAATAAAATATTTCAGAATACTTGCCTAACAACTACTGTTAAAGCCCCTTGGTTTATTTCAAATACACAAACTGAGTTAGGTATACTTCCAATTACAAACATTTTTCTACCTATTTCATCAAAATGCTACCGCAAAATTAATAAAACTCCATGTGATCTTCATTTTCAACTTGTTAAACACAATCCCCATCGTAAACGACTAAAACGTAAATTGCCCAAACAATTCTTCGACCCCTCATAATCTCCTTTCGAATTTGAGTTACACACATAAAATAGATTGTTCTTGATGCGTGAGCTTTTTTTTTGTAGATACTCATTTCTGTTTGTAATACTCATAATCTTCTGCTGCCAAGGGCCTAACTGACCAAAGGCATGTAATTATTCAATAAAAAAACGGAATTCCACTGTTGCAGACCCTACATTGTAGCTATTCTCAGAGCAATTATTTTGTTTACTTTTTATTTCAAATATTTCAAAATAAATAATTTATTGAAAATGAATAACAAAAGGTCTAAAGTAAGAAACGAACAAAGAAATAATATACAAAATTGCAAATTCCAATTTACGACACATCAAGCTGTCTGAAACGCAGCGGGGAATTACGTTTGTTAGGAAATTATAGAAAATTACTCATATATTCAAAAAATTCTACATGACCTTATTTGAAGATCTGTTTTTGATGAGCATATTTCATTGAGAAAAACAATTGTAACTGCACAATTGTAGTTGTAGAAAGACGCCGAATTTTTTTAATTTTTTAAAATATTTTGCAAATTCAGGCGTTTTAACCAACATGAAACCGCACCATTCTCTTAAGCTTCCTTTATGCTATCGCAGATCCAAATTTAATCAAAAAGCGTTGTGCGGTTTTTTGAAAAAATATTTTAAAGAAAAGAAACAAGAAGCGAACAACTCACTGTTTCCATCGCAGTGTTGTCAGAACTATGTGAATTCTACAACTATATTGTGATATACCAAAATATTATATGTTTTGTCAATAACATTTGGTGTAAATGGGTTAGGTTAAAATGGTCGGCAAATGGCAATATACAGCCTTAGCAACGCCGGCGTAGTGGTTGGCAAGGTCAATAAACTGCATTCAGGCCTTGAATAGGTGGGGGCGCTGGCTAGAAAGACATAAAATAATGTGGTATTGGTCTGAAAAGGAATGACTATCGAGGGCGTGGCTACGTGGCTACTTGGCAAGAAGTGAATGGATTGGCTAAGGGAGAATAGACTGTCGAATTTTGTCGTTTTGTTTAAAAAAATAAGAACGAAGGACGGATACCGAGGCGTTGAGGGCGAAAAACGGAGGAGAAAATGACATTCTGATAGAGGTCGTCGAGTAGTACAGATCGCTCGCGAGATTAACATAAGGGGAGTGGGACTTGTAAGTTTTGACGTGAGACTCAATAGCTTTCGGACTCTGAAAGTTGATGGGCAGAAGTAAATTCGATTAGGACATTGAAATTTTTTTTATATTGCGGTTTGGACTTTAATGTTTTAACACGTAGTTGGGGAGAACTGGAAACTGTAAATATCACGTAAGAACCAGTAGATATTCTAGGCAGGGAGGGCTGGATTTGTCGGCCGTGTCGCAAGATCAGAAGAAAGAAGCTGGACTTGGGATTATCTGCATTCAAGTGAGAAGATACTGCGGCGCGTCGTCGATCAAGACCACGTTAAATAAGTACTGCAGTACAAAGGTTTTATTTTAAAAGGGCATGACCTAAAGGTAGAACAATTGTCAAATTGTTAAATAAATTGTTAAATTTTTCTTTTGGAAATGAAAAGATTTTCATTTGGTCAATCACAATTGTTAAGTAGATAGAGATATATAATTATTTCCTTTCAGATTCCTCGCCATACTGTATAGTTGGCAGATCAAGTAATCGGCTATCTAGACGATAGCGATTATCTATTACGGGACCCATTGACCCAGCTAGCCGGACATTTATCCATTTGTTAAAATTAGCTGTGGAAGTATTGGTTTCAATTATCGTAACCTGTTCCTGGCGCCCAAAATTTTATTATAAATTCGGAACGGGTCACGATTATAACCGTCCTAAGGTGAATGATGTCAACGATCTCGTAATAGTTTATGACGAGACATTGTTGGTACATTTCAGTATAAAAATAGAATACAAAAGTTTCTCGAAAAATTGTGTCAAAACATTGACATTTTTTAATTTTCTTTAATCCATTTTTTCTTAAAAACTACACAAGGTTTTTTTATTAAATTGGGGCCTGATATAGCATAAAGGAAGCTTAAGAGAACGGTGCAGGTTTCATGTTAGTTAATCCATATTTTATGTGGCGAGACTCGGGCCATCAGGCCCGCTCTTCCGTCTGACCATGCAGCCTCTCTCTACGCTCCTTTCACCATCTAGCGGAGAAAGAAGGTATTATCTCGGGCGACGAAACAGGCGATATTGAATTTAGCTCAGAAGCTTTATTTAGGCTTGAGGACATTTCCATGCAAGTAAATTTACTAACATGGGACACCCGGCTTTACTTCCCCTCCGAAGGAAGGCGTACGAAGGTTTTTTTCGCCCACAGTTTTTCGGGTTTGAACCCGCAATCTTAGTTACAACAATCCGATACGCTGACCGTTATACCACCCGAAACCACATACCACCCGAAGCCGCATGTTCGTTAAAATGCCTGATTTTGCAAATTTTTTTAAAAATTATAAAAATTATAAAAAATTAAAAATTATAAAAATTTTGGCGTCTTTCCACTACTACAATTGTGAAGATACGATTGTTTTTCTTAATGAAATATGCTCCTCAAAAACAGATCTTCAAATAACGTAATGTTGAATTTTTTGAAAATATGAGTAGTTTTTCTATAATTTCCTGACAAACATAATAGCCCGCTGGGAATTGACTGCGCATCGTTTTCGTCGTTTCCTTACAACTATAATTTTAAAAATACATTTTTTCTCAATTAAATGTATTTATCAAAACTACATCTTCAAATAAGGTCATAGTAATTTTTTTCAAAATACGAGTAGTTTTTCTATAATTTTGTGACAAACATAATAGCTCGCTGTAAATTTACTGCCCTTGGGACAGCTGGATGCGTCTCTCACATCTTTAATATGCACATTACCAGCAATTTGTAAACATTATTATATTTGTGAGTGTAAGTTCTTCAAATGAAGTTTTTTGAAAACTCAAAACTTTTGTGTGAAGTAGAGTTTCAAATTTCGCATTTTTAGTAGCGCTTAAATGCCATTTACTTAATAACGGCACCAAATTTTTAAAAGAATATTGCCATTTTGGACGAAGTTTTACTGTTCTTTAATATTCTAAAATTAATATTTCCGTTCTACTAAAAATTTAGAAAATGTCAAAAAAATGTAGTGTAGTCGACGATAGATGACAGCTGGTTTTCTCAATGAAATGTATTTATGAAGACTACAGCTTCAAACTCATTTGTGCTTAATTTTTTGAAAAGAAGAGTAGTTTTTCTATAATTTCGTGACAAATATAATAGCCTTCTACAAATTTCCTGCACTTCAGCCAGCCGGATGGGTCGTAAATTAGAATTTGGAATTTTGTATAATATTTCTTTGTTCGTTTCTTACATTTGACCTTTTGTTTTTCGATTACACATTAATCTTTTACAAATAACGAAAACCCGGCAGACGTTGTTCTGCCCTTCATCTCCCTCTTTCCCCTCCCATTTCCCTTTCTCACTGTCTCTCCCTCCTTCCCTCATCCTGTCCTTGTCTGTCTGTCTGTCTCTGTCTCCGCCGCTCTCTGTCCCTCTCATTCACATTTACTTGCAGATTCTGCACGACTCAGAGCAGGCGAGGTAATTTTGGGAAGCGCCGGACCAGCAAAAATGTAATAGAATGTTCAATAAGAGCTCATTCAGTAGATTGCAATGTAAGTAACGTTTCTTTGAGGCCTCAAAAGTTTAGTTTTTAAGGCCCTACAACGCTTCGTTTAGGAGTTATTTAACGATATAAAGTCAAAATGCTGCCGAGTGTGTTGCGAGTTGCATTTGACGCGAATATTTAGTTTTGTTCTACAGCGCCATATAGTGTAGTTACAACAGAATTAACAGCACATAAACCTTCTGGGTGAAAAAACACGTAGAAGTGCCAACTTTCATGGAGGTCGGTCCAACGGAGTGGGAGCTTAGCTCTTCAGTTATATATATATATATATATATATATATATATATATATATATATATATAGAGAGAGAGAGAGAGAGAGAGAGAGAGAGAGATACATATATATATATACATATATATATATATATATAAAAATTGACAGCTCTTTTTAAGAGAGTATCAACAATGCAGGGAATGCAACAATGGAATTTCGTTTCGCTGTCGTGAATTTCTGTGAATTACGTGTCATTGTTGTGTCTTGAAATAGCTGGATGGTATAAGACGTCTTTTTCCAATTCAAGTTTACAAAACTTTTGTAATATATGTTTATGCAGTTGTAGAATTCACATAGTTTTGACAACACTGCGATGGAAACAGTGAGTTGTTTGCTTCTTGGTTGAATCGGACGTTTTCAAATAATAGCTAGATGCTAGTTGCGCAGACAGTGCAATATTTCAATCCTATGTAGCTGTTTCCAATAACACGAGAAAGTATGTGTTGTTGTAGCACCACTAATTTAAGAACGTAATCTTTACGAAAATGTGCTTTGATAAAGAAGGGTATTCCAAAGGATTTTTTTTGAATATCCGAAAATTCAGAGGTTTGAATGAAATAGGACCTGTTCCACGTTTTTGCTCCATTTGAACGAAAAACTGGTGGTGCTAAACGGCACATGCTTTTTCGTCCCTCAGTAAAGGGTTATGTAATATTGTACCGCATATCGGTTAAGAAAATAAGGTTTATAACGATTTTTTTACTTATTTGAGGATTATTCCATTTATTTATTGCATTTTCTTGTATATTAATTTCAATGAACCGAATTCTTAAAAATTTAATAATGTTTGTTATGTTGGTGTTAGAGCGGACGTAGGTGTTAGAGCGACGTTGGTGTTAGAGCGTTTCCAAAAGGTCCCCGCGGGCATAAAGAACCAGAAAGGCACGCAGAGGTATTAACAATACCACGGAGCTATGAAACCATGGAGGTGGCATTACCAATCTGCATGTCCCGCCAGTGAAGCCAGCCCTCCTTATTGGTATACCCAAAACACGACTGTCATACACGATAATAAATGGGTAGTTAGAGTTGGGCAATATCAAAAATTAAATACGTATTTTCGATACTTTAGTATTTTGTATCGAAAATACATATTTGACCATGTATTTAGTATTTGTATCGAAAATACTTTCTCATAGTATTTTGTATTTTGAAAATACAAAAATACTTTTCGTCGTTGAAAATTCGAACGAAAAATAGATCTGCCGTTGAAAATTCGAACTTCAATATACAGTCAAATCTGGATAGCACAAAGGTCAATAACATATTTTGTGATATTTTGAAGCTAGTAAGTTGAAGAAAATTTATTTCTGGAGGAATTTCAAGATATCAATTAACGGATTTTGGAGACCATCACACGGACATTATATTATTTTATCACATTATGCATTACAATCTGGAAAGGAATTGGGCGCACTGGTTAAAAGCTTGTGCTTGCGCTGTTTAAACAGCCAATCTTACTGTATAGTAAGTGTGGAAATAGATAAACCATCAAACTATCCTATTCTGGATTGCATATATTTAACTATCATTGAAGATTTGGGTGCAAAAGGGAAAGTGTCGTGTGAAATTTGTAAGTTGCCAAACAGACAATAATAAGTAGTTAAATTGTGCGAAGAAAAGTTCTTAAAGTAGAAAATTCAAGCTCTAATCTTATCTAAATTAAAAGTATTTTGAATAAAAATTTCAGGAGCTATGGTCAATTGAAAATTGTCTATTTCTATGGTTTTAACGTAAAATTGGCTATATTCGAGCTAATGTGGCACACTGCGTCAAATAAGTATTGGTTGATAATCATAAAATTATTGCGGGGTAACGTGGACACCACCTCAGATGATAAAAATCAGGTTAAATAATATTTATTTGTCATTTTCTAAAAAGGAGCTAAAAACGGCCGAAAAAAGGAATGTTTATGGGGTTTGTGGCACCCCTAAACCCATTTTAAAAACGGTTTTATTAGTGCCGATGTTGTTCTTGCATCGAAAACTAACTTTTTTTCACTAGGCCATTGAATCCTATTTTTTTCGACACAGCCTAATATATATATATATATATATATATATATATATATATATATATATATATATATATATACTCTCTTCTTGAAAATTCTGTTATATTTTTGCTGGTCCGGCGCTTCCCGATATTACCTGCTCAGAGACGTGGAAAAATCTGCAAGTAAATGTGAATGAGAGGGACAAAGTGCGGCAGAGACAGAGACATACATAGACAGACAGGGAGGGAGGGAGAGACAGTGAGAAAGGGGGATGGGAGAGGAAAGAGGGAGATGAAAGGCAGAACAACGTCTGCCGGGTTTTCCTAGTAAATTCTAAATGCACAGAATGATGTACAATAGACTGAGACTTTCACTGGTCATTCTTTTCACTACGACATTGATAATTTCTATACAAGTTTATATGATTAAAATAGTGGTGCTTCCTACGCACATACTTTCTCGCACTGCTTGTACATGGTACTAAATGCAATTCCACTGCTACATAAACCAGCAAAAGTGTTTTCTACCAGCAAACGTTTTCCGTTCCGAGACCCGCAAAACGATCCCCAAAGTTAACGAGCCCGCACTTATACCACTAAGCCACACTAGCTCCGTATGGATCGAACAGAGCCATAAAATGAATCGAACTGAGCTATAACATGGTAAATGCATGATAAAGAAACAATTGATATGATGGTACATACACTTCACAAATCCAAGGAGAGATGGGAAATATTGTTAATAGTTCAAAATTCGAAAATTATATACATTTCAGGTGCGTGAAGTTGGCCCCCCACTTTGTCGAAAATTCAAATGACATACGACAAAGTTTTGTCCAAGTTTGCCCAACCTTTAAAAAGTTTTGCCCAAGTCACACAACGCCAGAAAAAGAAAATCAAATTTTGGACTTTAAAGTGACTAGCACACCCACTTTGTCGAAAATGAAAATGACATACGCCAAAGTTTTACCCACGTTTTGCCCAAGTTTGCCCAACCTTTAAAAAGTTTTGCCCTAGTCAAATAAAGCCGCAAATCGCAAATCAAAATGTCGGACTTAAACGTCCTGGAGCTCTCCCACAAAGCTATTTCCAACTTTCGAACATGCCATCGTTTTGCCCACGATGAGACCAAGTACATCGAGTCTTAAAACAGTTTTGCCCAAGTCACACAACGCGAGAAATCGCAAATCAACATTTTGGACTTAAACTCTCTGTAGCTTTCCCACAAGTGTTTTTTGAAATTTCGAACATACCACCGGTTGGCCCACCATGAGCCCACATTCATCGAGCCATAAAAAAGTTTTGCCGAAGTCACAGAAAGTCAGGAATCGCAACGAAAGTAAGACCTGAGATATTATCAACCGTTATTCACTTCATTTGAGAAAAAAATAATGCAAACATTTTTGAGAAATTTGTTTGTATTTTCTGAAAATGGTGTGAAGAGTTCAAATCAAGCATCCCCAACAATTAAACAATTAAATTATTTGTCTTTTTTATTTGTCCAAAACAATTAAATTATTTGTCTCAAATTCGCAGGTTCTGGACTCGGCCAAATCAATTGAAAAATATTAATTTTGGAGAAGTATTGCTTTCTGATTTTTGAGAATACTAATAAGTGTCGTGGCAGCAACATTTCAGGTTTACATTTATTTAATAAACGGCAACAATAATGCATTTATTTCATGTTCAGTTTTCACTCACAGTTTCATACTGCAGCGAAGAATAGAGCCAAATCGAACCTTTTCTCCGATTGTACAATAAGGGACGCTACATACACAAAACACGCTATAGCTTGTTTATTTATTTCTATGCCTAAAAAAGTTTGATTTAGCAAAATGGAACAGATTTTACCGAAAACCATTCAGTTTCATAATATTCCCTTCAGATTATTAAGTATTATAGATAATCATTCCTATGACTGCGTTGCAAGAAGTCTTCTATGAATGAACGCTTCGGTTTGTAAATTCAAAAATGCAAATTGAACAGACAGGGAAGCATGAACAGACAGGGAGGGACGAGCGGACGCTTTGCCGTCAATTGGTTTTTCGTTGTCAAGGACTCACAAAAAATGGATTCTGGCTACATCACGTGTTAGAGTTGTTTGATATATGCAGCAACTGGATCTACAAACGGCTCCTGAATAGTATAATTGAAATATGACTTACAAATTAATATTCTACTGGGGTATAATCTGGTTTTATAAGTGAATTTTCGGTGAAAAACTTCTAGGCGTTTAAGGGAACGACGTATGAGCGTTTCTGAAAACGCAAGAGTTTTAGTTAATTATTCCATTAACGTTATGAGTCTCCAAGACACTTTATAGAGAACCATTTGAAGTTCCTGTACTTGCTAATAAAATCATCTATAAAAAACGACCTTATTGTATATATAATTGTCATCTTTATACATACAAGGAGCGATAGTGTGCCCATGAACACTGTTCAAAGAATTGGTTCACTCGGTAGCTTAGTGATCAGCGCAACTGAGCATAAACCAGAAGGCCCGGGTTTGAATCCCGGTCGGGCCGACCAATTCTTTGAACACATTTAATTATTAGTCCTTATTGTAAATATTAACTACATGTGAGATTTTCGTTAAATATTACATTTGTCTAAATGCTGATGAAACAAAATAAAACATGAAAATGACGTTATATCATTTTATTAAGAAGATCGTCGCAGAGGATCAATGTGAAGTATCACCAAAATACAATTAATTAATTTAAAAATTGGATGGATTCGCGTCGGACCAAATTGATTTTTGAGTATTTATTTCGGAAAAATCCGACGAATTCGTTAGATTAGTGTTGTTCACTGACGAAGGGACGTACAATAACCCTGGCAGAGTGATGGACGGAAAAACGATTTCAATAAAGCGACATTAACGGGATCAGGAGACTCCGATACATGTTGTTCTGTAGGAATTTGAAAATATATTTTCTCCAGCATCACATAACTTCCTCTAAATTATGTATATTGCTCATTTTGTACGCATTAAGACGTCTATACTATTTGCTTTACATCGTATACCTAAGTAAATGTGCAAGAAAGTAAACGAAATACGATGGAAATGATTACAAATATTTTATTATCAATTTATTTCATATTTTATTATTAATTACTGGCGGGGTCCGGTATTGAAAAAATGGATGAATCTTGTTTTTAATTATAGTAATTTACTGGCTACAACTTGTTATAAAGTCAGAATCCATATTTTGTTGTTCCTTGATACCAAAAAACCAATATCACGAAAACTTTCCGTACGCGTCCGCTGTCTATCCGTCCATCTGCCCGACCATCAATCTTTCCGCCGTCGGACCTTCTATCGCACCATCTACTGGCCCATCTGTCCATCCGTCGGTCCGTCCGTCCATATATATGTAGTACGTCTGTGTAGTACGCTAGCACCTAAACCGATCAGATGGTTTTCTCCAAAATTGTTAGTATCGGAACTCGGGAGTCTCTGAAATCCAATGGATATTTTGATTTGTCGTTGTACTGTCAATGAAGCCGCGACATATCAACTTATACTGAAAAATAATTCCAAATTTTCTGTTTAAAATTTCTCCTATAATAGAGTACATATTTTTTTCAGCCTCGTCCTGCAAATACATTTTTTTTTTCATTTTTCAAAACAACAATCAACATGAAGTTTCCCCTTCATAAAATATGTACATTAAAAATTGGGGAAATTTCGGCAAGATTTGGTTAAAAGATGGCGTGTTCAAAATTACGAAATTATTGGGGCAGAGCTAAAGGAAGTTAGAAACCGAAATTTTGATTTCTTCGAAATTTTGATTTCTTTGAAATTTTGATAAACTTCGTTTCATTGTGGGCAAAACGGTGCTACGTCCGAAATTTCGAAAAACGCTTGTGGGAGAGCTACAGAAAGTTTAAGTCCAAAATTTTGATTTGCGATTTCCGGCGTTGTGTGACTTGGGTAAAACTTTTTAAAGCAAACTTGGGCAAAATTTTGGCGAATATCATTGGCATTTTCGACATAGTGGGGGTGCTAGTCACTTTAAAGTCCAACATTTGATTTTGGATATCCGGAGTTGTGTGACTTGGGCAAAACTCGTTTAAGGCTCGATGAACTTGGGCCGATCGTGAGCAAAACGATGACATGTTCGAAATTTTGAAATTTTTGTTTGGGAGACTTATAGGAGGTTTTAGTCCGAAATTTTGATTTGCGATTCCTGACTTTCTGAGACTTGGGCAAAACTTTTTTATGGCTCGATGAAGATGGGCTCATGATGGGCAAACCGGTGGTATGTTCAATATTTCGAAAAACACTTCTGGGAAAGCTACAGAGAGTTTAAGTCCAAAATCTTGATTTGTGATTTCTCGCGGTCTGTGACTTGGGCAAAACTTTTTACAAGTAGATTCTAAAATGGGCAAAACTCTTCTACACGATGGTTTGTTCAAATCTTTCAAATTCGCAAGTGGGGGGTGCCATCTTCACGATTTGGCAAGTCACTTTAAAGTTCAAAATTTTGCTTTGCTATTTGCGGCTTTTCGTGGATTCATTTCTAGCATTAAGAGGTCGAAAAATCCAGAGAATGTGAAACAAAATGTCCTTTGGGCGCCCAAAAAAGGTATCTGGGAAGATCATCATTCATAACAGGAATACTAAAGTGTAACAGAACCAAGCTAATAAATATCGGTGATTAATTTTATTATAATAACATGGCGTACAGCAGTCGGGAATACGAGAATATTTTCTTTCACGTCTCGCCCATTGAGAAATGTTCTCGTGAGTTGAGAACGAAGGTCCCAGGAAAGAGCGTTTTTGCCTCGACGGATACTAATCCCTTGCAACCACGCGACTCCTGCACACCGTTCTCTATTGTCTGCTCCGACGCGAGGGAGCGCCGTTCTCGGCATCATTAAAGGCCGATTTACACGTTGCCAGTAAACGTGCCAGTTGAGGTTGCCAGCAACTGGCAAGTTGTGACCGCCAACTTGTAAACGCCTTGTTGCCAGTGACTGGCAAGACCTTCGCGCCAGTCACTGGCGATGCCAGCTGAACAAGAATGTTTGCATGCTCACGCTCTCCTCCACCACCAAGGTGTCCGCCACGGCGATCCTCCGGGTCCCAACACGTGTTTACACTGCTTTATTCTTGCACAGTGATCAACGTAAGCTTAATATTATTATTTATAAAAGTGATTGGGGAACAGAAGTCCTCTTTAAAAACGGAAGAACGAAATGATAAGTTTGACTGGTTATATACAGCATCGGAACATTTGTGGGATAGTTTTTACCCGAACCGCGAGACCAGAAATTCCGCATTTCTGGCAGTTAGAAATAAAATGGGGATAGATAACTTCTCAAAGGTAGATTAAGTGGATAGGATAACATTTTTACGGAACATCTGCTTTGCTCACTGTTGTTTAAGCGCCGAAAACTTATCAGCAACACGTCGCAAAGAGTTTACAAGAGCTAACAGAAGCGAGAAAAATCTCATCTTCCATGCCATTATTAGCACTGTGTAAACAACTATTGCCAGCCGCAGAGAGCGCTAGCGCTGTCCAGGTGCTGGCAAACTGTAACTGGCACACCAGTACTGGCAGCGTGTAAATCAGCCTTTAGATATGCGGGAGGTTTGGGCAGCGTCGACACTGCGCCCCCGCCAGGTGTGAATCGGCGTCGCGAGAATGCGCCACGAACTGGGATGTGCCCAAGTCACGGGACCGGCGATCGGGTCGTGATTGGCGCCGAGTCCGCCGCGTCGTTTGCTGGGGAGGTGACCCGCAGCGAGCCTTTAAATAAGGGTGACCGGAAGTCATTCGTCTTCTAGATTCAAATTCTGCTTCGCGAGGTCTTCTAGACCCAAAATCCGCACCGTGAAGTCTTCTTCTTGCGGTAGTTCAAATAAAGAACTGAGATCTTTGCATAGTGTTCACCAGTACGCTGTATTTGAAAGGCCAAGTCATGTGTACACCCTGGCCAGGAATGTACAATGACTTAGCGATCACGGTTAAACCAACATCTGGCATTCAAGAATGAAAAATCTTGCTTATATGTTTCGTTTAGGATGTCTACGTTTACTGAAGAACTAAAATTCACAAAAGTATTGCAAAAGAAGCAAAACTGAGTTGACCAGAAATTAGGGTATCATATATGGTATACTGGGCATTAATGGGTTAAAGCTCTAGCCGCGCCCCGCGCAGTGCGAAGGGCGCGCGTCCGAAAAGAAAGCAGGCCACAGCAGACCCAAGCGGGCCGGGTGCCACAGCGCCGGGGGACGCGCTGCCCCTAAAGAAACGTAGCACTTAAAAAGTGTTACAAATACGGGTGACCGGAAGTCATCCGTCTTCTAGATTGAAATTCTGCATCTAGGGGTCTTCTAGACCCAAAATTTGCACCGTGAGGTTTTCTTCTTGCGGTAGTTCAAATCATGAACTAAGGTCTTTGCATAGTGTTCACCAGTATGCTGTATTTGAAAGACGCCAGCATAATTGTTGCTAAACATTTTTCTGAGCTCTAATGATCGTATTAATGTGCCGCTGAGCTCCAATGAATGCCTTCGCGTTCGGAACGGGACGGGCGGAACAATTAAAAGACGGTGGAAGCATGGCGTAAATATAATGGTGAAGCGGTGCGCAGGCGCTCGCCACGCCTCCTCTACGCGTGACGTCATCTTGGAGGTTCGCGCTCGGCGAGCGCCGGGCAGAAGTGTCTTCGCCCGTCTGTTACGTTAGGGAGGTTCTGCTAAAACTTGAGGCATCCGAATCTTTTATCAGTTCGTGCTTCAATGTATAATTCGTCTTTGCAACTCTAAATGTATCAGGTATTTCTATTTTTACGAAATAAATGGGCCACCTATTTAAGAAACGAAAGAGACCGCAGACAAAGTTATTTTCATTAACGTAGGAATTACCTATTTTATTGCTGTTTTATTCTATTTTATTGTATTATTTATATTTCGAGCTGAAGCAAAGAGAAAAGAACTGGCATATCCCGTCCTACCTGTGTTTAATTGCAGTTAGACTGATGTAACATAACGTCTGACCAAAAATCTAGTTCCTTCACCCTGAATTTGCTAGATGCATTAGGGATTGTTAATAATGTTAAATAATTTCTCAATAAATACTTCTATTATTTTGCATTCTTATCATTGTCATTAACTTCTTCAGTTCTTCTAATTGCACTTTCTCTAAACAGTTCAGAATATTTTCTTTTCCATATTCTAATTTCATCACGTAACTTGTTTATTGTTTGCGTTAAATCAATTTGAAGACCATCTTCACAAACTGCGTTTTCATTAACTGACTCCTCTGGATCACTATCCGTCACATCCAGTGTTGCTTGTGATAACAGTACATCCACTAATTTGTGTATATTCCTTGAAACTAGTCAGATGGTTCGACTAGGATTTATTTTTTCAAAACCAATAGGCAACTTCTCGGTAGGCACTGCGTCAGGTTTTAAGTTTTGTCTTTTCTGTAGTGTATAATTTCATAATACCTGACGCAATGGTATTGTAAAGCTATCCTAAGCAGAGTGGATAGAACAAATGCGCGCTGAAAATAATTACAATTAACGTCACTATAATAAAATAATTTACGGAAACAAAAGACACCTTACTTAGTTAACACCGTTCTTTACATTGATCTTATCCTTTCTTCTACAAACATTTATCCACGCTTCACATAAATTGGCATCTTTTGGGAAAGAAAAATACTTAACGTCTGTTCCCTTCGTTTTCTTGTTCCAGTTTGTACAACCAAAAATTGCGCACGACGGCATTGTTTATTTTATTTCAACATCAATTCACGATATGTTCACCTTTCTGCCACTAAAAAAACCACTAGAAAACTACTAACACAACGCAAATCGCGATTACTAACATTCGGCGTGTACTCAACGAGCGCGTACTCAACGAGCACCAATCTCACTAGGCGCCAAGCAGGCGAGCATCCATCGTGACGTCATGCGCAGAAGAGAACGAAATTTCGTTCGGGATCCGTCTCATCTTTTTTCTTACACCATGGGTGGAATGGGATATTGTTGAACGAGGTTATGAGAGTTGTATCAAAAAGGGGGTGTTGTAGAAAACGATAACGCGAAGTATGTTATGAAAGGGAATTTTGTAACAAAGTAGAATTAAGCTAATAGCTATTAAATTAATGTTTAAAAGAAAGGCTACTTATCATTGGTGTAGAATTAGAAATCCCTGGAATGCATGCGTGCCCTCTCCCCATCAAGATTTCAGAGGTCGAAGCAACGTCTACTGACTGGCAGCCGGGCAAGCTACCAAACAGTAAGGTAAGACCACGAGTTGGGTTACAATAGAGATTAGAAAACTAAGTTCTGCGAGAAAGTCTGTGCCATTCTATAGCATCATTAGTTTATTTATTTATTTGCCGTCCCTTATTACACATGTAAAAAAAGTTAAAGAAAAATTTGGAATGTTTTTTGAGAAAATGTCTAGCGCAAATTACGCAAAAACTAATCGTTTTTTCAGAAAAGTGTACGTGATTTTTTTAAAGAACTAATTTTGTAGAACAGATTTCGTCTCAAACGTCCTTAGCACTATTCAACAACAAAATTTAATCAAAACATTTGGAGCCATTTTTGTGAAAACTTTGAAAATGTCCAACGGCTTCATGTGAAGTACCCCCCGAAGGAAAAATATCAGTTTCAAATTCAAAAAGCCTTGACACCAGCCAAATCGATGGGGAAATATCAATTTTGAAGAAAATCGGTTGAACGGTTTAGGCGCTAGCCTTGACCACAGACGGGCGAACAGTCGGACATAATGACGGACGGATGGACATTTTGCCCTCAATTGATTTTTCAGTATCAAGAAGCAACAGAACATACACCACGAGTTAGAGGACTTTTTTTTCTAAATTTAGCGATAGAATTTATCAACTTTTTTGTTATCAGACCCCAGCTGTAAGAGATTGTCGCAAATTGGACGTTTTCTGGTGCACGATTACATAACTTTCTCTTCTTACGAAGTATTCGTAAGGCGAGAAAGTAAAAAAGAACATTGTCTTACTCTACTATTACTTTTTTATTTCACCATTTCCTCATATAAACATTAAGTACTTTCATCTGAAGTCAAAAAAGCAGGATTCTAAATTTTGCAGTTTGTAGATGGACCAATAATACATTTGATGTCAACATCGTGAAAAACTTTCGGATTTCTGTGTAGAAGATAGCAACTAGTGGTGCTACAGAATGGCAAAGACTTTCCCGTATTAGTTTTCTATTTCCTTGGGTCTCGGCTAGTAATTCGGACTTGCCATTTGTATTATCTTGCAAGCTGCCATCTATCGCGGCCCAAGGTACATTTTTTGACATTTTTTTAATTTTTCGATTTTCTAATGATAGAAAGAAAATAATTATTTTAAAATATTAAAGAACAGTAAAACCTCGTCCTAAATGGCAATTCACTTTGAAAAATTTGGAGCCGTTTTTAAGAAAACGGCGTTTAAACCGCTACTAAAAGTGTGAAATTTGAAGCTCTTTTCATTGAAAACTTTTGAGTTTTCGAAAAGCTTCATTTGAAGTCATTTAAAGCACTTACGCTCACAAATACAATAGTGTTTACAAATTGCTGGAAATAGATGGTCCAGATGTGTGAGAGATCATTCAAAAGTTATGTATATATGTAATATTCAATTACATTTATTTAATTCTTGCAAAACCAAAAAAAAAACCCTCCAAAATGAACTTTACATCATATTAAAGAGTACAATTTGCACTATCCGTTCCAAACGTTTGACGAAAAAATGTTTAGTCATTTATGAGAAAATGGCGTTTGAGCGTTTCTGAAAATGCGGAATTTTGAGCTACTTTTCACAGAAAACGGTTGTGTTTTCGAGAAACTTTACTTGACATTATTTAAAGCACATGTACTCGTAAATATAATAATGTGAAAAAAATCATCGCTAATGTAAATATTAGCGACGTGAGAGACAAGTAAAAAAAATTACATTTTTCCAATTTTTGAAAAACCAAAAGAATAGAGCAATATGGCGTTTTGGCATCTCATAAAATACATTAGGCACTATCCCTAGCAAAAGTTTAAAGAAAAAATTTGGAGCCGTTTTGAGAAAATCTTTTTTATGTCATTTTTTTAAAAATTGCATATATTGCACGCAATATTGCGCGAAAACTACTAAAATTTTCAAAAAAATATACATGACTTAAGAAGACATAAAGAACTCCCTATGAGGAACAAATTTTATCTGCAGGAAAAACCTGTATCTGCAATTTTGTAGTCGGAGGAAGATGCCGAATAAAATTCAAACTTTAGCAATTTTCGAAAATTCAGAGTTAACCATGAAAATCGGACCTATGCCACCCTAACAAGTGTATTTTACTTTATTCTTACAAGAAATTTAAAGAAAAAATTTGGAGCCGTTTTTGAGAATTTGAAAATTTTGGAAATGTTCGGGGGCTTCATGTAATGTACCCCTAAAATTAAAATATCGATTTCAAATTCAAGGGGTCACGAGATCAGGGAGATCGATCGGGGGGGTATCAATTTTGGAGAAAATCGGCTGAGCGGTTTTGTCGCTAGCATTCACAGACAGACGGACGGAGAGACGTTTTGCTTTCAATTGGGTTTTCGGTATCAAGGACCCAAAAAAGGGGATTCTAGCTGCACCACGTGTTAGGAGATTCTTTTTCTTAATTTAGCAACTGAATTTATCCACTTTTACATTACCAGGGCCCTGTAATATGGGTTTTTCTGCCGAAAATTCGTTTTTACGCGTAGCATTGCATATCTTTCCCAAAAAATGACGACTGAGTTGTGCTAATTCAGAGAGAAATTGTGATATAAACAGTGTTGCATAACCATTACTAAAAGCTAGAAAGTGCGTGTTGTTTTATCACCATTAGTTACATTGTACACTAGTCCGGAGCGGATTCAGCAAAGTATCTTGGGGGAAGGAGGGCAGTATCAGTTTGCCTCCCCCCAAACAAATTATTTGAATTACCATGTTTTGACTCATAACTCGATGTAAAAATTGTATGAATGTTATCATTTTGAGAATAGGTTTGGATGTGATAAGATTTGTACGTGGTAATTACTTTGAATAAATTGAGAATGCTTGCAATCGATTGAAATGAATAAATTAAGAATGGTTACCGAAAATGCTTGACTAGTGGGGGTGGGATGGGGGTTTGCCCTCTTGAATCTGTCACCGACTTCAAACCAATACACACAGCACCAAACTTTGTCTATGGTAATACAGGCCAGCTCTGAGGAAGACAGTGACAAAATGGTTGAAACATCAGCATCACCCGCACCGCCAAGAGGAGTTACAGGGCTCCAACTAAAATATTTCACATGGTTATTCCTGGTTTTTCTTTGTGGACAATAGCGTTCAAGAATTTTAAACATAATTCGCAGAAAAAAATCTTCACACAAATGCACAAGTCAGTGTCACAAGTGAAGTCAGTGTCATAACATTACACTGGAAATTCGATTATGCACATTCAAACATTGGAATGATGTTCCGGTAGGATCCCATGTTGTTCTTGACTTTCTCTGATAGCATAGCATCAGGAGTCAAATTGTGAAAGGGGTCTGATTACGAGATTTAATTGTGACTGTTCTGATTTGTATAAAATTGCAATCATGGTGGAAATTTCCACCAGAGGGGGGAGAGGAATATTTTCACAATTATTTCTTCTGCAGCAGCAACGCGCCGGGTACCAGCTAGTATGAAATGAAATTGCTATAATAGCATAGCCTTGATGAAATATCAGATTGGAATGCAAGAGTGGCATTCCGCATCGGGTTCGCGAATTGTCTCATGTTGGGACATGATTTAGATGTATGAAAAGGAGCTACAATTGTCAAATTTGTGTTGATATTTGCTTCAAAATATGTATCCTCTCTCTACCATTGACTTTCGGAAGATTATCTCATACAGCTTTTATTATTTCTGTTGCTGAAATTAAACTTAAAATTGAAACGTTTCTTTTCAATAAGATTATTATTAAATGTGTTCCAAATCATGATGAACTATCAGTTCAAGACTTATTCAGATAAACAATAGGCTATCTACAATCCAATACATAACTAGTGGTACTACAGAATGGCACAGACTTCCCCGTATTAGTTTTCTATTTCCTTTGGTCTCGGCTAGCTATTCGGACTTGACACATACTCTTGTCAGCTCCTATCATCTCCCCCCCTAAAGATAATGTTTTTCTTCATTTTTCTGTTTCCTAATAGTAAAACGGAAAATATTATTTTAAGATATTAAGGAACAGTAAAACCCCGTCAGAATTAGCTATTTTCTTTGAAAAATTTGGAGCCGTTTTTAAGAAAATGGCATTTTGTTAATGCTACTGTAAATGCGAAACTTGAAGCTCTTTTTCACAGGAATCTTTTTAGATTTCGAAAAAACTCATTTGAAGAATTCATTAGAAGTCTTATAAAGCACTTTAACTCATAAATACAACAGTGTTAACAAATTGCTGGTAATGTGCACATTAAAGGTGTGAGATATATCTAAAAAAATACCCCAAAATGAACTTCACGTCGTATTTATTAAAATGTTTTGTATAAACGTGATTTATTACTTATCTTAAATATACAAGAAACAGAATTCACAAACGTCTGCATCAAAACAAGTCCGATCACGCACTGGCATTGCATTGGCTCTACAGACGACTCGCCCTCCTCTCAGTTCAAAGAGTTCACTGAAACATACACAGATGGCGTTGCTGTCCGCATTTTCTTTTCATACTAACACTTCCTCCAAAAGAAAAGATCAAATGAACACAAACTACACAAAACAAACTATACTTAACAGTCTGTGGACGCAATCTTCTGTATCCCAATCCTCTCACATAGCATCTCAAATCTAACCCTCCCCAGAGGTTTAGTCAGTAGATCAGCAAGCTGATTGGTTCCGTCTATGTGCTCCAATTCCAGATCTCCATCCAAGAATCTCTCCCTTACATAGAAATGGCGAACTTCGATGTGCTTTAATCTGCGATATTCTGGATTTTTAGCTAATTTTAAGAGCACCAACATTATCGATGTAGAGCGGAGGAGATTTCCAGCAATTCAGATAGTAATCTTTTCAGCCAGATTAAATCCTTATCTCCTTCATTTGCTGCTATTATTTCAGCTTCTGTAGTCGACGTTGCCACTGACTTCTGCCACTGACTGGTCCACGAAACTGCTCCATCATTGAAGGTTGCAATGACACCTGTCGTTGAACGTCTTGTCTTCTTGTCACCGGCGTAGTCAGCATCACTGTAGACCTTCAAACCTTGATCTTTCCTAAAGACGATTCCATAGTTTACAGAGCTCTTCAAATATCGAAATATTCTTTTCACATGATTCCAATCATGATTTGTAGGATTTTCCATGGCCCGAGCTGCTTTATTAACTGCGAAAGCATCAGGACGTGTAGCTGTAGTCAGGTACATTAAAGAACCTACTGCCTCACAAGGTACCTTGGCTGTGATCTTTTCTCCTTCATCGTTGTCCTCGCGTCCAATTGGAGTAGACACTCCGTTCGACTCGGTCATTCCAAATCTTTCCAAAACCTTTCGTGTGTAGTCTTCTTGATCAATTGTCATTGATCCTTCTTCATTTTGCTGTATTCTCATGCCCAAGAAGTTTCTGAGAGATCCTCTTGTTGTATGAAATTCCTGTTGTAACATTTCCAAGTTCTTCTATATCAGTTGCAACAACCACACCGTCATCAACGAAAATTGCAACATACACATGTTTCCCATCTCTCTTGCGGTAGAACAGCATTACTGTTTTTAAATCCAGCATTCTTCATAAACTTCTCAAATTGTTTGTTTTTCCTTGTTGTCTCTTCTTTGACATCTTCTTCAGCTGGAACATCACTTCCTCCGGAGCTGGACACTGGTACAAATTCTTCAGCTTCACTCCATTCTTCCTTTTCATCGCCATTGACTTATTCTAGCTTTTGTACTTCGGATGATGCATGTTTTTCACATGAATTTTCAAGTTTGTAGGTATTGACGCGCACATTGCAGACAACTTCAGGCTTGAATCTCACATCGTGGCGCAGGACTATCTTCCTTTGTGTCGGAATCCAGACCCTGAATCCATCCCTGTCGTTCACGTATCCAACCAGATGTCCATGAATAGCTTTATCATCAAACTTGGAGCGGAAGTTCTTGTTGATATGCACGTAGCTTTGTTCCGAAAATCTTCAAATGATTGAGACTTCCTACTGGTCGTCCATGCCACAATTCATAAGGAGACTTAGTTTCAATCGAAGACTTTCCAGTGCGATTCTTGAGGTATGTGGCCGTATTGCATGCTTCTGCTCACAGTTCTTTTGGCAACTTGCTTGGATTCAACATGGAACGCGCGCACTCGACAACAGTTCAATTTTCACGCTCCGCAACACCATTTTGCTGTGGTGTATAAGGCGCAGTAACGCAGTGTTCTATGCCCCTGCTTGCCAGCAGTTCAGAGACCTTCTTGTTGTCAAATTCTTTTCCTCCATCACACCTCAGTTGCTTGATAACATGTCCATTTGTCTTGGCTTCATTCAAAAACTGCTCCAAAACGGTGCATACTTCGCTTTTCGGTTTCAAAAATAAAATTCTACGATATTTGCTAAAGTCATCTTTAAAACACACATAGTAGTGCGCCTTTCCGAGAGATTCAGCCGACATGGGTCCGTTTACATTGGCGTGTATTTGTTCACCAGTTACCATTGGTCGATTCATTCGTGAATGGCAACCTATGCATTTTTCCCAGTGCACATCCATCGCAGAATTCTTCCTTGCCTTTGTCCACGTTAATGTTCATCTGCTTCAGGACGCTCTTTACATGTTATGTTGATGGCCAAACATTTCATGGTAAACTTGCAATGTCTCTGATGATGTCATCATATTCACTTGAACTTGTTGTGTCGGCTTCACAACGCGCATGTTCAATACATACAGACCATGACTAACATATCCAGTCATCATCTTTTTTCCAGTGACATTATCTTCAATGCTGACACTTCGATCATCAAGTCTCGTAGAAAAACCTTTTCTCGCAGCTGCTTTCATGGAAAATAAATGGGCACTTGCTTCAGGAACATACAAAACGTTTTTCAGTACGGCATTCGATCAAGCATTATTCATACGTACTTGAATGTTCACACGTCCATGAGCCAGCATATTTACGCCTCGTTTCCCGAGCGAAATCTTTTCAGGAACGGCAAACTTCTCATACGATGTAAAATACTGTTTATTCGAGGTGATGTGATTTGTGGCGCCACTGTCGCAGTACCACTTGTCGGCTTCAAAAAAGTTATCGATTGAGGGACCCATGAGATGCGTCATAAACGCTACACTTGCATCAGACTTCTGCATCTGACTTCTGTTTCCACCAGCGCCATCTGTCTTCTCCGGACACTCCTGCTGCCCAATGACCCAACTGCTTACATTTGTGACATGGAAACTTGCTTTTCTCGTTGAACATTCTTGTTTGATTTTTGCCCGGTGTCATTTTTAATGACAAGGCTTCTTGTTAGGACCACCGCGTGCAACAAACGCAGTCGATTCGACATTCCTTTGATCACGCAATTCAATCGCGCACAATTTTTCAATCAACAAATTCACAGTTTGATTTTCCAACGAAATCGTGTCCCACAAGTCTTTAAAATTGTCATATTCTTTTCCCAGCGTAGATAAGATACAGCCATTCAAAATTCTCTCGGACAAAGTATTTTCATTGTTCTTCGTCAATTCAGCATTCAAATCCACGAACAACTTCTGAAGTTTCGCGACATGCATACTGATGTCTTCTTTGTCGTCACGCGGAAAAATGACTCGATCAGCATATTCAGCCGTTGCGTACTGCTGCATGCAAACTCAGTTTTGTCCAAATCTCTGCAGCACTGGTGCAAGTCAACACGAGTTCGGCAATTGTTTTTCCTAGCGCACTTGCTAACAAACTTGCTGCTTTTGCGTCGTCCTTTTTCCATTGCTGATAAGTTGCTTTTTGTGCCGCAGTTGCATAAACTCCCAAATCAGGACACCCTCGCGAACCGTTAACAATGTCTTCAAGTTCATACGCACGCAACACCATCGAAATATGCCACTTCCACTTTGCCCAGTCTTCAGGTCCTTCAAGCTTATCCACTTGTATTTTGCAGTCACTCCCGGTAGCCATGTTTCCTGTTTACACACAAAGTTCCAGTTCAAACGTATATAAATAAAATCCAGCACGTTTTCTTCGGACGTTCAATTTCGGCTCCACTCACTAGAGAATACGATTCACACGTGGCCTGGGCCCATAACCTATTAATTTGTTTTGTATAAACGTTATTTATTACTAATCTTAAATATACAAGTAACAGAATTCACAAACGTCTGCATCAAAACACGTCCGATCACGCACTGGCATTGCATTGCCTCTACAGACGATTCGCCCTCCTCTTAGTTCAAAGAGTTCACTGAATCACACGCAGATGGCGTTGCTGTCTGCATTTTCTTTTCATACTAACAGTATTAAAGAGTGTAAATAACACTATCCGTTCCAAAAGTTTGAAGAAAAAAATTGGAGCCATTTATGAGAAAATGGCGTTTGAGAGTTTCTGAAAATGCGGAATTTTGAGCTAAGGACCGATTAAATTAAGAAGGTGATTGACAGTTCTGTGTGACTGTTCAGGACGCCTCTCCCGTTTCCATGGCAGCTGCCAACCAGAGAGACAAAACGTGACGTGTCAGGTCGCTCAGTTGCCACTGCCGAACTCGGGGAACATTTGAGCATCGGGTGTCCAGGCTATCCGGGATGAGCCGCGTCGTTGATTTGGTGGCTGACGTTTCGGCCAACATGTTGTGGCCTTCTTCAGAGCGTACTGCTGCCAAATGGCTAGCGAGGCCGCCTAATATAGGGGGGAGAGGGGGTGAACGTGATAGGTCACGGGAACGGCCAATAGGAAGCGTGCAGGTGGTACGGTATTGGTGGAGGAAAGACAGAGCTATAGCGAGGCAGGGGGGCGAGTGGGACGCAAGAGAATGTGGCAAAGCGGAAGAGGGAAACCATGTGGGGCAGAAAATAAGAGAAAGGAAGAGTAAAAGTGTAAAAAAGTGTACAAAAGCGGCGCCAGAGAGGTAAAAGGGGGGAATAGCCAATCGGCGACCGGGAGGGCGCCCGTCATTGGTCGGTCCTGGGGGAGTGTCCCCAGGGGGAAGCACCGGATTGGCGGATTGAAACAGCCCGTTTCCACGTGGAGCTGAGGCGGAGACCATCATCCCTGTTGAGGTTAATGGGCCTTCTAGATATTTCTAAGGCCTCTGTAATGACTCGTGGCCACCAACGATCCTCACAGTAAAGAGTACGGGTCTTGTTGTATTCAATAAGGTGACCGGTTTCGGCGGCGTGGAGAGCTAGGGCCGACTTGTGGATGTTTTTTCAGTCGGTCATGGCGCATGTGTTCACGCATGCGTTCCTCTACAGATCGACCAGTTTGGCCGATGTATGCTAGCCCACAACTGCACAGGATTTCATATACCCCAGCGTTATTATACGGGTCAAGACGGTCTTTCACCCGGACTAGGCTCCTTCCGATCTTGTTGAGGGCGTAGAACACCGGGCGGATGTCGGACCTGCGAAGCAGTCTGCCGATCCTATCTGTGACACCTTGGATGTAGGGGAGTCGCGCCGTCTTCTGTGGTGAGCTGGATACCTCGGTCGTGGTGTTGGATGTGGCTGCGTCTCTTGCGTTGCGGTTCTTCAAGGCACGATGTATCGAGGAACTGCTGTAGCCGTTGGCGAGGAAAGTCTCTGTAAGTGCCTCTATTTCTTTTTTGAAATTGTTGCTGTCACTGATGCTGGCTGCCCGGTGGGTAAGGGTCGTGAGCACTCCCCGCTTTGTGGAAGGGTGATGGTGTGAATCCGCGTGTAAATATCTGTTTGTGTGGGTGGGCTTACGGTACACGGAGTGGCCGAGGGTACCATCGGGGCGTCTAGAGACCAGCACATCGAGGAATGGGAGCCGGCCCTGAAGTTCGGTTTCCATGGTGAAATGGATGCGAGGATGAATGCTGTTTAGGTGAGAAAGGAAATCTTGTAGAGCCTCGGGGCCATGGGGCCAGATGACAAAAGTATCATCGACGTAACGGAGCCAGATCGTGGGTTTTAAAGGCGCGTTATCGAGGGCCAGTTCTTCAAAAGCTCCCATGAAAAGATTTGCCACCACCGGGGAAAGCGGTGAGCCCATGGCAATGCCTTCAGTCTGCGCGTAGAACTCTTGTTTGTACTGGAAGAAGGTGGTAGACAGGCAGACCTCTGCTAGTTTCGCCCACTCCGTCGGCAGCTGGTGTTTCCCGAGGTTGTCCTCCACAATACTGATAGCATCACTGACCGGGACCATCGTGAACAGAGAGGTGACATCACAGCTCACAAGTATATCTCCTGGACTGGTTTTAATAGGGCGGATAAGCTCAATGAAATGTTCGGAATTGAGGACAGTGGATGGCAAATTGTTGGTGAGGGGTTTGAGTTTGTTTGCAAGGTAGCGGGCTAAGTGCTGCGAAGGCGAGTTGATGGCGCTCACTATAGGGCGGAGAGGCACGTCAGGTTTGTGGATTTTAGGAAGACCATAGATCCGGGGTGTGCGGTTGTTGTTGGCAAGCTTAAGGCGTCTTCTGTCTTCCTGGTTAATGGATGACGCTTCACTGATGACAGTCATGACCTTTTGCCTCACTTTCGGAAGAGGATTCTTGTCCAATTTCCGGTACGTATCGCCGTCACCGAGGATGTTGTTCATCTTAGCGTGGTAGTCAGAACTGCCCATCACCACCGTAGCGTTTCCTTTATCAGCGGGAAGGATAACAATGTCATCGCGTTGTTTGAGCTGTCTTATAGCTAGTCTCTCTTCACGAGAAATGTTGCATCGTGGGGGGATGGCCCTGGCTAAGATGGTGCTTGTGTTCCTTCTGATGTCTTCAGCTGTATCTTCGGGAAGACTGCGAATCGCGGTTTCCACCGCTGCGATGACGTCATCAGTGGGAATACGCTTGGGGGCGACAGCGAAGTCCAGCCCACGGGACAGAACGGCCATGGTGGCCGTGTCCATGTTATCTTCGGTGAGGTTGATAACAGTGTTGTGCAAGACATGGGTTTCAGCTGGAACCTTCACAGGCAGAAGTTTGGAGAACTTGCGTATCTGTTGATCTCTGGCTTCATTTCCACACCTCTCAGCGTTGTTGAAAGACAGACTGTCTAGCGTTTCCCAATCTACAGGCCGCAAAGTATGGCAGAGATTCAGGTGCAGGTTATACAGTTCGTGCTCAATCCTCGACAGTTCATACCTGGTGTGGTGAATGCGTTCCCGCAGTAGTTGTTCGCTCAAGACAAGACAAGTTCTTACTCAAATTTTGCGGAACAAATCCCAGAGCTCCGATAACTATCGGGACGACCTGTGCTTTTACGCCCCACATTCGGCTGATCTCGATTTTCAAACTCTTGTATTTAAGACGTTTCTCTGCCTCCTTGGTAACGACGTTTTGATCGCAAGGTACAGCAACATCGATAAGAAAACACGATTTTTTCGCCAAATCCCGGATAACTATATCCGGTTTGTTTGCCGCTATCGTGCGATCAGTTTGAATTTGTTGGTCGTACAATATCGTACACAATCCAACAGACGTCACCGGTTTTGGTGAGTGTTCGTACCACTTGGCGCATGTGCTTGGAACGTCGAGGGCGGTACAGATCTGCCAGTGGAGGTAGCTACACACCCTGTCATGTCTTTTCAGGTATTCGGTCTTTGCTAGGATTGGACAAGCTGAGACGATATGATCAATGGTTTCTACTTGCTCCAGGCAAATGCGGCATTTATCATCTTGGGAAATTTTGAGAACCGCTTTATCATAATGTCGTGCTCTCAAGGCCTGATCTTGGGCAGCTATTACTAGTGCTTCCGATTCTGGCTTCATTCTTCCCCTTTTAAGCCACATAAATGATTGATCTTTATTGATCTGCACCTTGTTCATTCTTTTTAGATATTGTCCGTGGAGTGGTTTGTCTCTCCACGATTTCTTTAACATTTTTTGTGTCTCACACTTCATGTTTAGCAGTATCAGAAGTTCAGTGTCTGTGTTATTCGACGTGTCTTGCCTAGTTTTCTTCGCAATGCTTCTTGCTACACTAACAATGCCTCTGTTTCCCATTCTTCGGTCAGATTTCATGACCTGCCTCATTAGAGGGTCATCTTGATGGCTGACTAAATACTTCCCCAAACCGACTATTGCGTTGTGCCAGGAGGCCTCAATTTGTCTGAGGCCTCTTCCTCCTTCCTTACGTGACACATAAAGTCTATGTATATCTTCTCGAGGGTGGGAAACATGATGCATTGTTAGCAGTTTTCTGGTTTTTCGATCCATGGTGCGAATTTCCTGCTCAGTCCAGTCCACTAGTCCAAAACTGTATTCGGCTACAGGTACCGCCAAACTACCTATTGCAGATATTTTATTCCTGGAATTCAGAGCGGACTGCAGGACAAGTCTCACTCTCCTATAGTACTCCCTACGAATTCTCTCTTTCATTCTGTCGTTCGAGATGGTTTCACATTCTTCAATGCCCAGATATTTGTAAGTTTTACCTGGCTCAAGATCTTGAATCACAGTGTGCGTATCAATTTCAATGTTCTCAGACGTTGTGAGTTTCCCTCTTTTTAAATTGATTTTTGCACACTTGTCAAGACCAAACGTCATGCAGATGTCATTGCTAAAGTCATTCACGACTGACAGCATTTGGGAGAGAATCGCTTCATTCTTAGCGAACACTTTCAGATCATCCATGTAAAACAAATGGATGGGCTCCATGGTGGCCTTTCATCACCATGGAGCTTAAAACCAAAGTCAGCTTGCGACAACTGTCTCGATAGTGGGATCAAACTAATGCAAAACAGCAGAGGGGATAGTGAATCTCCTTGAAAAATACCCCTGTTAATCTGAATACTTCTGGTTTTTACTGCTTCCTTTCCGCTGTGTATTAGTAACCTGGTATTCCACGACTTCATACTAGCCTTGCAAAATTCAATAAGTCTAGGATGAAATCGATAGATCTCCAGGGTCTTCAAAATCCAATCGTGTGGTACACTATCAAAGGCCTTTTGGTAGTCAATCCAAGCCATGCTCAAATTACGTTTGCGTTTCTTTACATCATTCAAGATGACTTTATTCAGTAGCAAGATTTCCTTACAGCCTTAAGAGCCTTTACGGCATCCTTTCTGTTCAGCTGGCATTAGATGATTCATCTCTAGATGTCTGTACATTTTGTCAGCTATGGCTGAAGTTATAACTTTGTACAGTACTGGCAGACAAGTAATTGGCCTGTAGTTCTTCGCCAAAGAGCTGTCTCCCGCTTTGGGTAGCAAATACGTGATGCCGCGTGTGAGCCATTCCGGGATTTCCTTTGGGTTTTCAAAAATTTTATTAACAGCCTTTGCTAGATGAGAATGTATTGCTGTTAATTTCTTAATCCAATAAATCTGGATCTTATCAATCCCGGGGGACTTCCAGTTTCCCATGTTCCCAATTGCTTGGAAGAGGTCCTCTTCCGAGAATTGGTGAACATTTTCTACTGTTTCTACAAGTTCATCGACAGCATCAACTTCAGATTGAAGCCAAGATGCGTCTTTGTTGTAGGATCTGCTCTCCTCCCAGATTCCTGCCCAAAACGCTTCGACGTCATCTTTTGAAGGAGTAACAGCTTTGCCATTCGGTTTTTGAGTCAGATTGCGATAGAATCTCTTCGCGTCTGTTTCCAACAACCGGTTCTGTACACAGAAATCTATTCTACGTTTGTAACGTCTAATTCTTTGAGCCCATGCTTGAATTTTCTCTTTTAGCTTCTCAACTACCATTAGCCTGCTGGTGTCATTTTCAATATGGTATTTTTGTTCAACATTGAATATTTTTCGTTGAACTTTAGAGGTGTGTGTTGATTTAGAAGATGCCTCCGCTAAGAGTGATATTTCGCGCCGGGTGTCGGCTATCCGTTTCAAAATTCTGTTCATCCACGGGGGTACAGAGCTGTTTACTCTGTTTTGCTGTCGGCCTTCGGTGTTCTTGGCTGGCCCCAAAATTATCTGAGATACTAGATATCCAGTTGCATATATGATGTGATTGATTTCAGTAATATCTAGATCTCTGCTTGGGGTCTCCACCACCTCATTTAAGACAGAATTCGCTGTTTCTATCACTCTTTTAGCTTTGGCAGTTTCGTATATTCTCCTCAACGGTTCGCGAGATTCAAACGGAGGTTGACTAACTCTTTCTATCTCGCGCCGAAGGAGATTTCGCATTATATCCTTATCGTGTAATTCATTGCCAGATGAATTTTCACCACTGACGTGTGTTTCACTGGAAAGAGATGAACCTTCCACAGGATCATCATTTTCAAGTTCTACATGTTCGTCATGTGGATTGTTCGAGCGAAGTACATACTCCGCATTTCTCTCAAGGTCAGCAAGTTGTTCTGCTGAGTATGTATCGTCGTTGACTGGCAAGCTTCTTTGAGTCTAGGGTAGGTCTCATATCTGGGTTCCGCTCTCTCCATACCTTGAAAACTTCTATTTCTGAGCCCCCATTTTTCGCTTTTGCATAGTAAAAGCACCACATCACCTCCTTTAATTCATCCCGGGTCCATCTCTGACGATGGCTTCGAGCTACTGCCGGCTCTGGGTCCCTGGGACTAGCATCCGTGGGATGGCCAGACGTCGAGAAGGTGACATTAGCTCGGTTTCTGAGCAGGTATGGGACATTGGTAGAACAAGGCACGTTAAGGTTCATTACATTGCTTGTTCTATCCATTTTGCTCATTGGTTTGAATTGAAGATTCGCAGGACGCAAGTTCGAGTTCACAGATCACACTTAACCCTCGGGTTGTTTCCTGCCATCCGTTACTGCGACCCACAGTGGCCTCGGGGCATCCCCCCGCAGGGTCCAGCGATCGCCAGTCGGCATTACTAAACCCTACGGGCTTTTCACTGACTGCTGAAGGCAGCCTCCTTCGCTGGCTAATGCAAGGTTCGGGCCTCCACTCTAATCAGTGACCTGGTGTGCCAACCCAGTTTCTCTCCTGTACCCTCTATGGGCCGACAACAGGAAGTCCAAAGGTTCATGACCCTTCCCTCTCTCCTCAAAATGGAGTACTTCTTCGTCTGACCCCTCACCTTCAACCCATTCAGCAAGGGAGGCCCCACCGGTAGCTAGGCTACCACTGACATAGCTTTAAGGCTCATGGGGGTACTCAAGCTCCACCACCAACTGCAAGGTCGTGTACTCCCTAGGTGGAGTATTAATAATAATAATAATAATAATAATAATATTATTATTATTACTACTAGCAGTAATAGCTTAGTAGAAGTTGAAGCAACTTGCTGAATGACACTGCACAATGCAGATTGATTATCCTGAAGACCTCGGACTCCCTGTTTGTTTGTTGGTTCAGGGTTTGTGCGCTGCCGCACCTTTCATCCGATTGTGATGAAACTTCCGTCAATTTATTGCTTGCACGTATACAGGAAGAACATAGGCATAGTGCAATTATTGTAATTCCACTAGAAGGCGCTGCAGCACAAGATGGCACTTCAGTTATAAATGTAATTCCCAATTCATTTGAGCTTCATTGATGCTGGGCATTACCGTGTGATGTGGGGCGAGGTCGAGGATGACATGAGGATAGGGTGGTGCCATAGACTAAGGATGTAATACATCTTTACTCTATGGTGGTGCAAGTTGATGAGAAGAGAGGGCAAAAGAGGAAGGGGAAAAAGAAAGAGGGAGAAGAGAAAGGAAAAACAAGAGACAGAAAGAGATAAAGACTGGGAAAATAGAGAGGGGGTATTATAAATTCTTTCAATTACACGCGTATATTTTATTTACAGTTACTATACATTAAATATAATTGTAACAGGAACATATTGTCGTCCACTCGTAATTCCGCTTCCCCTAATCGTGCAATCATAATACGGACTCTTTCAAGTGCTTCGTTCTCCAATGGAGTAAGCAATTCCTCCAACTGAAACAAAATGTAATATGAAGTGCTACCAAAACAGACATACATTACATACATTGCAACAAAACAACCGTATTGTTAATTCTTCAGTAGAGGAGTGAAAATAAAATTACAGAAATGTTTCTAATTAAGGCTGTTATGATTTAAATCATCTATTTAAACTATGATTTAAATGAAATATTTTTTTTTAATAAATTAATAATTTAAATCGATATTTATTATTTGTAATATTTGAAAATATATTTGCATTTTAAATATATGTACATAAAAATTACTCAGATAAAAAGACTTAAATATCAATTAGAAAGTTTATGTAAAGAATATAAATTTCTTATAAAATATTTCACATAATAAATTTAATAGCACCTACTAAATTTATCAGCAATACTGCCCTAACACACACAAACTAGTTTCAAGAAAAACACGTTTAAAGCTTCAACAGTGCCCATAACTCTAGATTTGTATTAATATGTGTGAAAAATGGAATTTTATTAATACTCATTTAAAGAACAAAAATAATATTGTTAAAACTAATGAAAACTTAGTTAATCTAACTAGTGTTAATAATATTAACCATTTCTTTTTATGTGTATATAGATAAAATTCCAATAAGTGCTTTTTGATTGGGGTGGTATTGCACAAAAAATGGCAAAATTTCTTTAAACGAAGAATGCCTTTTTTTCTAAATCATGCTAATAGATGGCGCCACTAGTTTATTTGGTAATGGTAAGAGAAGTGTTTCAAGAGCACCACAGTAAATCAAATTTAAAGTTTTTGTGGGTTAGGGTGGTTTTGCACCAGACACTCAAATATATACAGTATCTTCATTTTTTAAATAAAATTACAAAATTACAAATTTGATGACAAATTTAAAAACTGATTTTTTAATTAACTTTTAGTGCTTTTAAAGCAATTAAGGATAAATAAATCTCTTAATGATTTTGTTTTCAAGTAAAACATCTAATACAATTTAAAAAAATCATATTTAAATCAAATCATTCTGATTAAAAAACTGATTTAAATACAACAAAATCTGTTTTTTTGATTTTCATTAAAAAAATCAGGATTCTGTAACAGCCCTATTTCTAATACACACAAATCATGTCTGCATACCAGTGAAATACACCAAGTCCATTTTTTATGTTTTTGATATTTTACATTCTCAAGTCACATTTTTTCTACTCTTTTAATTAGAGAAATTGCTGTAATGTCAGAGTTAGGGTGTACTAAAGTATTTTCCATTATATTGTTTTTAACTAAGTCACAAAACAGTACACAAGAAAACAAACATATGTGAACATTTTTTCCCTTCTTTTTAAAAGCAATATAACTAGAAAAGTGTGTAAAAGTTTTATCACTATTTAGCAAAAGATATTGAATTAACAAATTAGCTTGTGTATTGTCAATGCTCCATTCACCTCGTCAATCTGATCAGCTGGTGCTCCTTGCTCTCTAAGATTGGCAGTAAGTGACTCAATTCTTTGCTGTTTCTCTATTAATCTTTTATGCTCCTCTCTTTCATGTTGTCGACGTACCATTGAATTGGTTAAAGCTTTGTAACATATTTCAAGGCATTTTTTAACAACCTAGAAAACAAGTACAGTCTGCAATTTAACAATTTGTAGATTGTGCACAGTAATAATTATGTTTTCCAAAAAGATAATCATTATAATTTCCAAAAGTCTAATTTTGATGTACCTGGTCAATGTCAATGTGAAATAAAAAAAATGTTTTGTTTGGTCCAGCAGAACTCATGGATTTCCGAAGTTCTTGTATTTGAATGAAACATTCCTCCAGCAAACGGTAAGTAATTAATTTGGCTTCCTTGGCAGGAATTAAAGCATATTGCTGTATTTGTTCTTGTTCAATAAAATGCTTGGACTTTATTAACCTAAAAATAAAGCAATCACTTGTAAGTTTGTTAATTATTGTAAAGTCTTTTAATAAACAAACTTTTTACATACATTGCTTGTATTTAAAATACAATTATCAGCAATCATTCAACTCTATACATTCACACAATTACATTTTCAATAAATAAAATCAAACAGATAAATTTTTAAAAGAAAAAAACCAAGTCACAGTAATCAACAGAATCTATTGGAGAGTTATGGGTAACTTTGATTTAAATGTATTTTCATTAATTGGAAACAAGGAAATATAAAAATTTCAATATCTTAAAAACTTTGATCACAGTGGCACCTTAAATTTAAGGATGGATTCTTAGATTACCAAATATCACATGTTTACAATGCTGACATAACAGTTTTTCATCAGGAATCAAAACCACTAATACTAAAGCTTTGAGGTAGTTGAGACTTTATTACAATTTCATCCACGTCCAAATCCTTTTCATCAACACACTACAGACAAAGAAGACACATCGATTCAGAAAGATTAGTAGAAAAGTCTCATTCAAATTGTGCTACGCCATCAAAAAACAAAATCAACATTATTTTGAAATGAAAAAAGAATGCCTTTTAATTCATTTAAATATTGTCACACATTTGAATATTCTAATACTTTTCAGTGGTTCACCTTTCCATATATTTGTAAGAGTATTGAAACACAGTCAATTTCTAAACAGAGTTATTTCTAAATTAATAATCAAGTTTTGAATATAATAAAAATAAACTTCCTACCTTGCCACACAAATAAAACTAATGGAGCAACATCATCATGTACTTTCTCACATTATTTGTAACAGTAATGTTATATCATAAGAATACCTGAACCCACCCGCATGTGTTTCCCTTCTGCAAAAATATTTGCGAAATACAGAAAAATATATTTGATTACTGGTACTTAGGTTCACAGTCACAGGTTAAATATTCACTACAAAAAATTGACATGCAATTCAAGTACATAATTTTTCCACAAATTACCAGATAACAGTAAATGAAAGTAATGAAAATCTATATACACGTTTAAATGTCAAGTAAAACATTTTCTGCTATTACAAATGTAGACTATTATGGCCATAAAAAATGAACGTAGTATTTATATTAATATTATAAATAAATTAATTACCATTTGCATGGTATAATTCTAAAAGAAGAAGAAGGTCTGTAACAAATATTGTTTTTCAGCTTCTGAGTCAAAGAGCCACATCTCAACAAACTTTTTCATCCATTTCCCCCAATCCAATGAGCAAAGGCCGAGTTGCTTCGATTGCTTCTGAATAGTGTCACTTCAGTGCGTTTTAGTTTAGCTAAGCGAGGTGATAACGGAGAATATAGTTGTTCAAATTAGTACTCTCCACATTCGCATCGCAATGAATTGATTCCCACATGTTGGGCAAGATAAAGATTAAGAGCCAAAGTCTAGGTCATTTGCTGTTGCAAGAGAACAAATAGTGACTTATTACCAAATCTTGCAAATAAATGCCTACTTTGACCTCTATTTATTCATTTTAATATTGTGTAAGAGCTAGAGTCAGGATTCTAGAACTTTAGAAAACATGCACAGATTGCAATCCTCCCCCCTAGTATGTCACATGCAGTTTTAAACATTTGCTTTACATTAAATGAATAAATAAATGTTAGCAAGCAGTTAGCACATCTCCCTGGGTCACCACAACCACCATACCAATGCTTTAACAAGTAATTTGAACATTTGCATTTTTATCATTTCAGATGCTTTAATGAAAACAGAAGAATTTGTGTAAAACTAGTGATGCTACAGAGGGACACAGACATTCCCTTATTAGTTTTCTATTTTCTTTGGACTCAGCTAGCAATTCGGACTTGCCACATTCTCTTGCCAGCTACCATCTATCACCTTCCTGAGTAAATTATTTGACCTTTTCTAAATTTTTTCAGTTTCCTAATAGTAGAACAGAAATATTATTTCAAGAATATTAATGAACAGTAAAACCTTGTCCTAAACGGCAATCTTCTTAAAAAAAAAATTTGCAACTGTTTCTAAGAGAATGGTGTTTAAGCAATACCATAAAGGAGAAATTCGAAAATATTTGAGTCTTCTAAAAACTTCATTAGAAGTTATTCAAAGCACTTTAACTCAGAAATACAACACCATTTCCAAATTGTGAGAAATTTGCATATTAACAGTGCAAGAGGTCTTTCAAAAAAATGACATTTGTGTAATTTTTGCAAAAACAAAAAACACCCAAAATGAACTTTACTTCATATTAAACAGTGCAATCAGTACTAACCGTTTCAAAACTTCGAAGTTTTGAAAACTTTTGCATACAAATGCAAAATTCCATCTTTCTACAAATGACCGAAACTCTAAGAAAACACAATATTTTGACATAAAGTTGAAGAATGCAATAAAGTAACTAGTGATGCTACAGAATGGCACAGACTTTCTCGAACTAGTTAGTTTCCATGTATGTATCTCCATCCAAACTACTTTGTTTTGCTTTCACATTTTCTCAATTTTCAGTCCCGTAATAACAGAACTTAAAACATATACAGTCATATATTATACGACTTTAAGAATATTTTAAAAGTGTAAAACCTCGTCCTACATGAACTTGCAGTGAATAATTTGGAGCGGTTTTTGATAAAATATCATTTAAAAGTTTCCGTAAATGCAAAATTTATTTATTATATAAACGGACAATTTGTCCTTGGATTACAATACATATATACTAGATAAAGCATGTTGCAAACATATTTTTTTTGTTTAAATCATATAGAAATATAATGTTATTTATATCATTTGTAAGACAATAATTTGTTCTTCACAAGAGATATAAAATATGGTTTATCAATGTCACTAATGCCTATGACTAGAGAGTTAATTAATTTACAACAGTGATTAATAACATTATTTGCGGTATAAGAGTGCCTATAAAATTTATTTACAAAAATTTCTGTAGATCTAGAGTTAAAATTAGGTATTCTATAAATCAGATAGTTATGTAGCAAAGGGCAATCTACTATACCCGTGATCAATTTACACAAAAATATTACATCATTTAAATTTCTATGGGATGATAGTGATGGAATATTCAATCGCAAGGCAATATCATCATATTCATGGTCAATAAATGGATCATTCCATCCCATACATCTGGCTGCAATTCGGAAAAACTTATGTTGAACAGTTTCTATTTTGTTAATATTTTTTTAAGAAAAATGGAGACCATATTTATGAAAATGTGAAATATTGAGCTAAATTTCACCAAAAAATGAGATTTCAAGAAACTTTATGAGACATCACGTGAAGCACATGCCCTTATGAACGTAATATGTACAAATCCCCAGCAATGTAAAAATAACGTGTGGGACATGAAAAAAAATACATTTAAGTAATTTTTTAAAACTAAAGAATAGAACAAATTGGGGCATATCTAGTCTTATACAATACATTTCACACTATCCCTCTCAAAGGTTTAAAGAAGAATGTGGAGCCGTTTCTACAAAATTCTTCTTTTTGTGATAATTTAATATTGCCCATATTTCACTCAATATTGGGCGAAAACTTCTATTTTTTTCCCCACAAAAATATGCATCACCTGAATGAAAGAACTAATTATGGAGAACAAATTCCATTTGAAGGAAAAATCTTTATCTTTGAATTTGTAATTGTATGAAGACACTGAAAAAATTCGAAACTTAAGCAATTTTCGAAAATTCAGAGTTAACGGTGAAAATCGGATCTATGCTATCTTTGCAAGTCTATTTTTCTCTTCTTACAAAAAAAGCATTAAAAAATTTGGAGCCATTTTTGAGAAATTTTAGAACATGTGCCCTGGGCTGCATGTAAAGTAAACCTGAAAAATTAAAGAATGTTATTACAAATCACAGTGCTTTGAGTGGGGGCCAGATCGACTCAGGGTAATTGGTTTGGAAAAAATCCTATGAATGATTTAGGCGCTAGTGATATTCACAGACAACAGACGTTTTGGGAAAAAAAACATGTTCGGTATTACGGGAGCCAAAAACTTGTTTTTCCATTGAAACGTCTAAATAGATTTTTCTGACTCTCTCTATACCATGTATATTACTCTGCAAATCAGCAAGAGCGATGATGCGGAAGATGTTCCTCGCAAACAAGGCTGCTAAGAACTTGAGCAGCCCACCTGCCGCCCCCACTCAACTGCCCACCCTAATGCTGTGGAAGGGCCTACGGCAGGGTTGGCCCTGGGCGCACAGGCGCCCCTGATTCTCAATGACATTGCAGAGCTACAAGCGGAAACAGAGGATGACCCAGCAGGCAATGGCGGGGCCACCCCAGGTGCTCTAAATCTGATGTTGTCACCATTGCAACTTGTCAAATGGGACTAAATTCCCCATTCTAATCCAGTGTATTAATGCCTGAATAAAGGGGAACACCTGCTCCCTTGCATGCTCCTGCTGAACAAGTAGCGTCTGCTGTAATATATAGCCTCCCTCTCCCCCTTAAAGAATGAGGGAGCCATGCCATTTTTGGAAAGATCTGCACTGGCTCTTGGAACCTTGGTGTAAACCCCGCCCTGGGTCCTCCAGTGGAGGGCCAACCCATCCCAATTGCCAACAAAGCCCACGATGGTGGTGAGGCATTAAGTGGTCTCCCAGACCTCTTGAATTGGTTGGACACTGCCGAGCGCAGGACTAGGTTCACTGAGATATACCGTCAGTGGATAGGCGAATTGCAGAGGGCCCTCCGCATGAAAATATTGATGGACCATGGTCTTCCGTGTGTCGGTGGCAATCAGTTTGACATTCACATGCGTGAGAACCTACCCTGTGTCTAAAAGTGCCACCAATGAAAGATAACGCTGCACTCACTGGCAACGTTGGAGACTGTTGCAATGCACAGGGATCGGAGGTACAGGCCTTCACCTAAATGCATGGAGATCTGGAGGTCGAGAGCGAGGTCCTTCTCCCGCAAGACCAGGGCCGCGACACTATGAACACCAGAGATTTTACAGTGGTCAAGGTCCTTCGCAAGCTCGGAAAGAGCAGCAACACAGCACCAGGGAGATCATTTAACATTCCTGCGGCACAAGAACACAGGTCCTCACATCGAATGGCCGGCCAGGCCCCATTGCCGTAGCCTGCTGGATACGCCAGGGCTGGCCTCTTTCCGGGTCATTATTTAACTTTGTGATAGATGTGACCCTATGCGCCATGAAGACAAGTGAGTAGATGGAGCCCCGCCTGTTCCAGCCTATGCTAATGACCTGGTGCTGTTTGCCACGATGCCAGGCAACCTACAGACCGCTAGGGTGCCCTGCGGGGTTCCGTCTAGTCGAGAACTGGGAGGGGCTAAAAGAGCAGAAAGCCCTCACTGATAATAAACACCCACTTGGTTACTTTCTCCTGTTTCTTTACAGTAATAAAAGTTTAAATTAAAATTATATTTGAATTATAGAGTGTTTAATTAAATTAACCTTTTGAATGCCACACTTGCGGGCAAGAAGGAGCATAACTAAAACTAAAACCTGATTTATCATTATTGGTCAAACTAAATTACAGATCTGTTACCATAGCTAAAACAGAATTTCACGGTGTAGTTGTTTTTTGTGGTGTCGTCCAAAGTTTATGCAAATGTGTTAGATGGGCTGGAAAAATATTGGGGATAGCTCCTCTAAGTCTTCTTTTCTAGCCTGTTAAATCCATACCTTGTGAAGAAAAATGTTGGAGCAAATAGATGAAGCAGACATATTGGTGGACAGTTCTCATGCATTGGAAATCAATGAAAAGTCAGATCGAAAAAGGAATGTATTAGAGCATATGCTGAACTACAAAACACACTACAATGACATTGATGCACACAATCTTACTTCTTTTCCCAACCCCATTTTAATTAGTAGATTAATCAATTTTAACAAAAATCATCATTAACTGACTGTGAAAATTAATAACTAAATTAGTAATGTCATGAGTGCAATGTACGAAAAGGTAATAACTAACCAGTGTATTAAAATTCCATCCAAACCCAATACAACTATTCACCATAGTGGTGTAAATAATTCAGCAATTCCCTAACTCAACAGAAATTGATTTAAATGAAGAAAGAAACTCATAAGTAACACTGACAGTGAACAAATCTGTAGTGATATAAGATGACAATAAGCGCAAGATTTTGGCTTCACTAACACCAACGCTACGAGATTGGACATTGCCAGTCTAGTACTATACATCTATGCACTGAAATGCCACTTTGTGGCATTAATATCTGGTGCCCCAGGCCTATGGCCTCAACGAACTATACTGCACTCTCATTTGTAGTGAACCTTCAATTGAATATAGGAAAAATGTTTTCACCCAACAGCATTGAAAACACAAAATCAAAATAATAGGACAACATAAACAAATCACATTAGCCAGTAGCAAGAGATTCATACCTAAATACTCTGGCAGCTTTTGATCCAAATCTCTCTTCCACAATATTTTCTACTGCTGCCCAGCTAAGCTGTATAAAAGCTTCTCTTATATTAACAACATACTGCCCCCCTCCACTGTCTGCAACTTTTGTGATAAAATTACTTGAATCTTCATCTATTAATTAAAAACAAAACAGAAAAAAACACTTATTAAATTGTCACTTTTCACATTCAATTTTCACCATTACAATTTGAAGAATATACATACCAAGCACTTTTAAGTATTGATCTAAATGCTGAGCAAGGCGAGGGTTGGTTTTAACCTTATGAACTGCATTTCGTATTTCTACAACTGGAATAGGATTGGATACAGGTTCCCAAGCCTCTGTTCTAATATACATTTGCTGAAGAATAACACGCATTAGCTCGCCAGCATTATCATCAATGCGGCGCTTAATAGCTGAAATCATAATGTTATCCCTAAAAAACAGATAAACGAAGTCAGATAAGGCACCACTAATCTAATCATTCAAAAAAATTTAAAAAAATACCTAAACTCTTGATGAAACCTGTCAAAATTTACTCTCAATGTGACATCATTTGCTGGCACCTCTGAATGACCCTCCTCCATTCGTGTTAATTCTTTAAGACTGAGTGAGGGAGACATAAACAAGTCTTCTTGTTTAATTATAAGCTGAGGAATTTCCTTGCAACCTGGTAAAGGTTCTGGGCATCTCATTACAAACTGTTTATTCATTAACAGAATTAATTTATCACGTACTATATTTAAAGAAACATTCTTCTCCTCTGGAAAAAAATTAAAGTTTTTCCTTTAATATTAAATTTCTATATTTCCAGACAAGTGTATTTTACATATGTGTGAACATTGTTTTGATACAAATCAATTTAAAGAGAAAAATCTACAAAAACATAAACCTGACACTAAATAGCTCACCTTTTTTTATTTCTTTCAGTCTAGTAGTAGCTCTTACAATAATGGATGAAGCTTTTTCAGATCCTGAACGAAGAAGTTCTTCTACGAGTAGCTCAGCTTCATCTCCATATAATGTTTTAACAAGAAGCATGTATCTGAAATAATGTAAATATTTTGTGTACTAAACAAATTGAAATAATATCAATATTGTCTACAAAATTCAAATACATTGAAGAAATCTACCTCACGTAACGAGGAAACAATAAAACTTTCTCGTATGAAAGTGAATACTCAGGAATTTTGGGATTTTGAAGTGACACTTTGTATGTCACCAGCCCATAACGCACAAGAATTCTCAGGCATTCAATAACCTTCAAAATTCAAAAAAAGATCACAACAGAACTTTCCTATCATCACCAACAGATCATTTCATCTCAAAGGTTGTGTAGATACAAGTTACAAGATGCATTACCTGAGAACGTTGCAACTTTGTAGTAGCAACTATGTTATTTAAAGTCTTGGAACTGACTTTAAATAAATCGTGTGCAACTGTCTTTACGACAGCACCAAAATGTTCTAATATTATTTTCGAGCACAATATTCCACAGTCAACAGACATTATTACTAATGCTAATCAATATTCTCAATCACCTTAAATTGCCTTTATGTCATTACTTAAAAGTCTCATAAAGTTACCAGTGCACGAGCCTCACCTAGGCTAGTGCACTGCTACCGTATCTTCAACACTTTATGCAATAAACACATTTTCCACAAACATAAACCAGTGACCACGTGCGCCTCTCATAACCTCCGCTCACGCTCACGCACAGGGTACTCACATTTGTCAATGGAACACATGCAGTTGCGGCCAGAGAGTATATAATATGTACCCATGGAGGAATATAGAACAGGAGTGGAAACTCGTGTGGCACCATCTACAATAAGGTACAGGAGTTAAATCGACAACACTGCATTCTGTGGCCAGATTGGATACTTCTTGATCGCTGAACCAGCTGGCTCAGGTGCACGGTACTCGATCTACTTTTTGGGCATACAATGTAAATAATAACCTCCATAACAGCACGTACTACGATATTTGCGCGCTGTATAAAAAATACAAAATTTGAGCAAGGAAAAAATAAATTGGCAACTAATAAAAACAAACTTTTTTCTGTATAGTATTCATAAAATTTATTCTGAATCTTTTACATGATTACAGAGGTACAATACACATACAGAAGAAGAATTATCTGGTAATGTATACACCATCAAATTACTATTTAAATAGATTTTGACATATAAATATAGTATCTGTGTTAATAAAATTGTAATTGTATCTCCATCATCTTTTCATATTATAACACAAAACAAATGAATTTTATCAGTGGTAAAATTGGCAGAAATGGTTTCATATTAAGATAAAATTATTTACATCTTGGATCAGATGTAGTTTGTTTTAGTATCAATTTGTCATGACTACAAAACTGTTAATACGTCACATAATCATACTAGAAATAAATTTTCACAAAGAGGAAATATTTGATACCTCTTGGATCCGAGTTCATGACTTCCCTTATGCAGACATCTCTATCAATTGAGCTAAGAATCAAACACTGCATTCATGACACTTTTCTTGCAAGGAAAATAAAATATACCTGCATATTTGCGTGTGTTACCTGTATTTTTGTGATAATTCATGTTCAATAGTTAAAAATGGTTTAATTAAACCTAACATTTACTTAAGAACCTTAAAACAATTACATTAGGAATTCGTATAAATTCTGTAACAGCAACAGTAACATATTTATACATTTTATTAATCCCGATTAAATGGTTTTAAATGTGTAGTTATTGAATTACATACACAGTCAATTATTTTGACACCATTAAAAATTATTACAAACCTACAAAAATTCTTTCCACTAGATTGTAGACAGGAGAAGATCTTCTTATATACATAGTTATACATCCAGTAACATGTCATTCAGACCTTCTGATCTTTTAACCTCTTCCAGATCTGCAGTATAGTTTGAAGAAGCTATACCTTATATCCTAATATGAATATTATTAGTTTAAAACATTTCTTGTAATTCATCACATTTTCATTCAAACCATGTAATTGGAAGGTAATAAACTGGCATGATTTTAAAAGCTTAAATTCAACAAAAAGGACTGCAAAGGAGTATCCATTTGTTGTGGAAAGCTACTGAAACAATTTGTATAAATAAACACTTATTTATTGGGGATGGAATACTACCGTTGCTTTGCCTATTTATTTATGAATCAGTGGTATTCAAGTGAATTACTCAAGGATATTTTCATGCAATTCAGATCTCTTCTTCTCTTACTTCTCCCGCTGATCGGATTCTATGCTTCAGTTTACAGAATTTGTGCCTCTGAGTCACCTGTAATGAAAGCATATATTTGAAATATGTAATGCAGGAACACCACAAACAAAATTCTCAAGCATCAAGGTGGTACATTATTAAAATTCAGGCCTATAAAATAATGACATCAAACTCTTAAGGTATCTGAAATGTTCGGAACGATACATGAAATTGCACAACACTAGACGGAAATACCGTTCAATAACAGTAACTCATCATAACTCAAAATATTTCACTCACCTTCCCGTCTCGGAGAAAAACCTGAAGAAACTTTATTTCCTTTATCCTTCCGAACAACATTGGCACATCCTTGGGCCCAACATTTAGTCATTGTCATCTGCAACTCTTGACGTACACCGCCAAAAAAAAACTCGCAAACGAAATGTCACAAACACGTTGCCATGAGCATCGCCGTCTCTTCAGCAAAAAATTAAATTAGTGGATGAAATAAATGGTAGAAGGTTCATAAGCTCGCACCGCTACCTGACGAGCAAATTACCGAAGCAGGGTTTGAAATTACGCATGTACCTTAAAATAGATGTCGCCACATGGAAACGACGCTAGCGAATCCTCTAGTCCATACTCTCCAACAGCGAGAGTTTCCCCTCCTGTTGTATATTCCTCCATGCTCCAACAGCGAGAGTTTCCCCTCCTGTTGTATATTCCTCCATGATGTACCCGCAAACTGCGATTTTCGTAACTTCGTCCCTGATAGAAATCAGCTGTTTTGCTGCCATCCAATCGGGAGCTTATATTTCGCGACAGTGACGTCACTATGGTGACGTTTAAGGTCCCTATTGGATGAAACCGTGAACTAATGATTCTATCATGGACAAAGTTACAAAACACGCAGTAATAATAGTAAATTTCTGTAAATGTTTATACAGGAGGCCGTTCGGTGACTCTAGCGCCATTATGGAGCTTTTAGGAACTATTACGAGCCGACGATCCCCGTTCTGTTCTGGTTCTGTCAAGACCCTCTGTATATAGAGAGGGACTTCGTTTTGTCAAGAATCCATTCTTCATTGTCAGCGCAACGCATGGACCGCATAGATCACGTTATACTTCCGTCAGCACTTCATTCACCAAGTGCTCATCCTGTTGGTTAAGGGTCCCATGTGTTTATTACTAGTTTTGTTGTGTTTATACTTGTGAATATCTCACGGTATTTAGCGTCATTCTCGGTTGTGCCGCTGGAAGTCGCATGATCGCGACAATCGAGCAGTGCTGACGATCCCTGGCGGTACGACGGAGAACGACGCGAAATACCGTGAGATATTCCATTTTGTTGACACCCCCGTGCGCCAAAAAAAGAAAAACCGAAGTATAATCAGCAGGGGCGTAGCATCCATGGATGTGGATGATGTGTTACATACCCTGACAATATCAGCTATTTTATTTTAAAATTATTGTAAATTGCCAATTTGTTATTTTCTTTTTCTACTACAAAATATTTCATTATATTTCAAACTTTGCGCCGTTGGGAATTCGATTCTTCACAAGGATAAACGAATCAGTCTGAAATGCCGCCTGGCCTCATAGAGGAGAGATATACTAGAGAGCGCACCGGGCTGCGCAGAAGGCCCGGCCGGGTATCAACATCTCTCGCCCCAGTGTCACGTGACTTTGGGACAGCTAGGTGGCATCTACAAGAAAACCCGTCTCGCGTTAAATGATTTATTTTTATACATACGTAAGATGTTTCATCCCAGCGTTATTTTCTCATTTATTAAACAACCCTAAAAATGTTGCTTATAGCAGAAAAGTGAATTTAAGTTTTTCTGCTCTATTTGCTCAAGTACATGAAAATTCCGATTTTTGTCAAACTTGTCACTTTCAACCGCATACTCCACTAAACCTGTTTTACAAGTACATTTACGTAGGACTATAAATAAAAATTATTTGTAAAATAAACTCCATGGGATGCATTAATCCAAATTTCTGTTATTACTCAATGTTAGACATTCTACTATTGAAGATCCACATCAGTGACATTTATAATAGCAAGTTATCAAAATGATATTTCAAAGATTTATAGAGGGAAAACAGGCTTTTACCTTTGATTTATATTTTGATTTATTTAGACAAAAACAGTAAAAACTGTATGTGATATATGGGGGAAAAGTACCATCTGCATTCATTTTCTTGAGCTTCAAAAGCTCTTCACAATATTTTAACTATAACATTAGACACTTTCTTTCCGAGTTATATAAAACCTATATTTGCATCGATAAAAAAACAGCATGTTTTATTTTTTTCTTAAAAAAATCAACTACAATCATGCAAATTACTAACACTATAACATATTATTAACACAACTTACACCAGTAAATACACAGGATTAATGCCCTCTAAATAAAATCATTTTGTTGTTAAGTGACCTAATACAATTTTTTTGGTAAATTTGGGTGTGCTCTCTTCCTACATGTTTTAATCTTATGTCAATATATTTAAACAATACTGCCTTAATTAAATACATCCTGTGATTCATTATGGCCTCTTGACCAATAACATGATATGTTAAATTACTAAAAACAGAACTATTCACAAATTCTCTCAGACATCTATTTACAATTGTACTACATGCTGACTTTTTAAAAATGTCACCTCTCCCCTGAAGTATTCTTACTTTTACCTCTGCTCTTTTGCAGATTATTATAACATCTGCAGAAGGGTATTTCATTCCATAATCATCCTTTCTCTGAATGAAGGAATATGATCCTTCATCGCTATCAGTCCGGCAAAGAACTAGCTTACAGTCCACATAAGCAAGAGACTTTTGCAACTTTATAACTAAAAATCCTCCAATATAAATTACAATGTCCACAACATAGGGAGACAATCTAGTTTCAAGTTTGTGTACTGATGACAAGTACATATGGTTAGTTGGTACCTCACTGCCCAGTTCAGGATCATTCACTTGTGGCACACTTGCATACTGGCGTGAACTGACATTTAACACAGTTGTCATCCTGTGGAACACAATTTGCAAAGTTAAATTGTTATTGCACTTTTTGAAAAGAAAAAAAAATTTGGATCGTAAGCAGTGAACAAATATCCACAACGTCCCAAAATAATTACGCTGTAGCACCACAAACAGCACGCAAAGCTACATATAACTCCGTAGAGCACAAGCTGCCGGTGTCCCAAAGTCACGTGACTTACGACCACTTCATGTTGAAACCTACGCAGTAGGCTCACGCGCACTCTAGTTGTATCTCTCCTCTATGCCTGGCCTGCGCTGAGAATCAGATGCACACTGACCCATTACATCCAGGGTGCCTATCGTGGTACCTACGAAAAAGCTGTCCTTTTACGAAACTTCATTGTTCAGTGTTTGTAAGAGAATGAGGTTAATTAATGAACATTGTCGTTTTATTTAAGTTTTACTACCTTATTTTAATGCATTTAGCAACTATATATTTGTAGCCAATTTAGGTTAGGGCAGGCGCGGATCCAAGGGGGGGTCACGGGGGTCATGACCCCCCCCAAATGATGAACCGTCAAAATTTTGTGAGAAACTTCAACATATCTAAAAAAAATGATAACCTTTTCAGTGTCCCCATTGAATCGGGACTGGCCGAGACATTTTCAGATATTTTCAAACGATTCTAGCGATATCTAAAAATTTAGCAGTGCTAAAACTAATGAATGTATATAGAAATTGGAATTTAATTTGTATAAAAACATACTTCATCAAGATCATACAAGATCACTTTAAAAATATTTATAATACAAAGAAATGTATCTAAACAAGTAACATATCTAAAGTCGGAGTCAAATACATTGCGCATTACTAGTGTTACTAACTTAATGTGAATATTTGTCACTAATTGAACGAGAGAATTGTGCGAAAAATGGATGTCAACACATGAACTCATCTTAAAAGTCATAATTGTTATTCAAATGGAATAGAACTAGCTAAACTACGTAATAATAAAGGTATGAATATAAAACTGGCAACAATCTTGCTTTCAGGTGTTTGTTAGAATTCAGTTTCGATGATACAGTCCAATTCAGTATCGGAACTCCTATCAAACTCAATGTTTATTTAACCTTAAAATGCTTAAAGTAATCTGTAACGGCAAACCTAATTTGATCATTGAAGTCTGATGTCGGTTCTGTTTTTGTAAGAACGTAAGTTAAGGCTATCAACAGGAGTTAGTGGCGGAATTTCTCAAGAATGTCTTAACTCTTAAATGTAATCGTATTCCTTTCACATAATGCTGTATATAAAGGGAAAGTTGGTTTGAATTGTACAAACCGAACCGCGTCTTGATATTTTTCTGTACCAACTTGTCTAACAAATACTTCAGAAAAAAAAACTGCAGGCATGTATTCTGCATTATTAATGCAAACATTTGTCAGTTCATTTCGAAGCTGCTCACTGTCAAGGAATCGATATTGTTTTATTAGGAAAGGAAACTTTTCTGAACGAAAGGACGCTTGTAGGTGGAAAACTGTTTTTCGTCTAGAAATTCAATAAAATGAAAGTTGTCAAAATCTTGAAACATGTAGTCCATCTGAGTCACTACTGTATCAATAATTTTAAAACATACAATTTTGTATATTTCAAATAATTCTCACCCTGAAAGTTCATTCATAGTCGTGTCTACTTTGATGAGGATTTCAATAGTCTCTTCATATCTAACACGGTATATTACTACGTATCGCTACTATTTCTATCTCAATGGCGTAGTACTTAACTCGTGATTCCGCATTGTTGAGCGAAAACTGCATTTCGATATCGTGAATCGTTTAGAAGTTATGAGACTGGCGCATAGTCAATGGGACATTGTGTGCAACACTATATCTTTAGCTTCATTAATTGTTTCGTAAAGAAAACACTAACAAAAATCACACAAACGGCACATAAACAACTCTATTTTCCCACAACGTCAGGTGATAAGGTGAATTTGCCTCTGAGACGTGGGTGTTGCATTGCTGTATAAGTCCGTGCCTACCGAGAGCCTAGGCTGGAACTGGGGTCTCTGCCCAGTGAATGCAATTGAAAGGGAGATAGAGTACGCTCTCTTTTGCGCGTGCGCGGATGAGGTCAGCAGGTGTCTATCCACTGGTAGACTCCTCGCTCAGCTACCGGCCCAAAAGCGTGTATTTCTGCGGCCCTGCTTATTCCCTCGCGCGTAGGCGGAGAAAAGAAGTCGAACACATTTAATTTTCTTCAACGATTCAGTAACAAAAATATTGAAAAATGGTACACAACAACAGAATTTATTGAAAAAAAATGGGTATTATAAGGCTCCCAGATTACCCTTCAGCTTCGCCACTGCTAAAAGACATTATTTGAATATTTTGCTGTCGCTGAGTCCAAATCCGGCTAGAGAATTTTGGTTCGGCTATTGAGCGAGAATAGAGTCTGACGCCTAAAATATCTAATTCGAAAGTTAAGCTGTCGCTGAGGTCCGAATCGATTATCAAAAGTATCTTTTGACAGCACTCATTCTTGATGAACAGTATTGCAATGATGTTACTTTATTTGGGTTTTATTTAAACAAAGCACCAAGGCAATGCAAAAGGAATCAGATCAGTTAATTGAAAAATATTAACTGTTGCATTAAATTAAATTTATTAGATTATTATTTATTATTTTTCATGTCTCGGTGTAATTGTCACCAAACTTATAATGAAGTTTACAACATTGTTATAGAAGAATCGCCATTCAAGGAGATTCAAATATGGTGCAAATTTATTAATGTACGAAAGAGCAATATAAACGAAAAATGTAAAAAAGGAAAATTTAAAATGAGAAAAATAATTGTGAGAAAAAATAAAAGTAAAATTTAGTTTATTTATTTATTATAGGCATGCATTTATTACTTATAATAATTTATTAAAATATACTTTTTTCATTACACACATTTACATGTCTCTCTCATATACGTTTCTTCACAAATTTTTTATATTGCATCAAATGAAAGTTATTTTTGATAACTTGAAATTTATTGTTGATAAATTTATAAATTTTCATTTTTTTAAAACAAATGTACCGAATAAAATTGACATATTTTTGTAGGCAGAATTCGAATCTGCAACAAAAATTGGAGGTTACCAGTTAAAATTCCAAAGTTACCCCCATCTCACTCCCAGCGGATATGGTAAGGATTGTATTGTAACCTGCTTGATATCTGATATGTGATTACTGCTATATTGAATTTCTAATATATTTATAGTATAATAAAGTCAATATAAAGTAATATAAAGTCAATCTGATATACGAATAACATACGTCAAATTTGTTATTACATTCGGTACCCTCCCCCCTTTCCGATATAAATGCATTAGAGTCTTAACCTGACCCCTCCCAAAAGAGAAGTCTGGATCCGCGCCTGGGTTAGGGAGTGTGCTGGTTGAATGCACAAGGGTATGTGACTGCAATCCACATCTGTGGCCTGGAATGGCGAACGCCACGCGATCCAAAGTGCGTACATAATTATGTAGTCGTATTTTTGTGCCGTCGACAAATTATAGCACATGAGAAACAGTAAAAAATATTTGAAAGAAATATGAGAGGATAGAATTTTATTTAAACAACCAAAATAGTCTATGTTGAGCAATACAACCAAAGACATTGGAAATAAACACAACGGTGATTAAGGGAAAATAGGGAAATTCTGTCACACTTCATCCGATTTGTATGCTTTTTTGGGAGACAAGGGCTTGTATTTTCTAGCAATAATGAAAATAGAGAATCATCAAATAGAGAAAATTTCATGGAATATGTAAGTGAAATAATGAAATATGATAAAATTGACAAGGTTGATATGAAAATTCTAGTGTTTCGTGCAATCTCACCAAGAAATTCAGATTCATTGGATTTCAAGTGTGAGCACGGTTATGTCCCATGAAATTAAAAATGAAATTTCTAAAGCCTCTTGTCTCCGCCGCTCTTGTCTCCGCCATACTACACGAAACCCTTGATGTAAGCAGCAAAGGACAACTGTCAACTGTTGTTCATTACGTGTCTGTAATTTGATTGATTTTCTCTTTCCTATTATATTTTTATTATAGATCATTGTTTTCCATTTTATAAATTATGCCAATTCTACTGAGTTTGAAATCATGAATTGGAAAATTTTGAAAATCATTGGGTTTGATAGTGCTCTTATTATTAAAGTATGAGGACACACATTTATATTTTGCTAGGTCCTGAACTTAAGTCAACTTTTTCTAACTTTCAACCAGTTAACTACATGAAGGACATGGGCTATTATTACTTTTACTGGATCAGTTTTCTGTGCTCTAATTGATCCAAGTGACAAAAATGGTATTGGTGAATGAAAAATATTTAAATTATAATTAAAGTTTTAAATTATTTTCTCATTTCTCGATTTTCTCATACCCTAAGCCAAAACTCAGGCTACGCCACTGATAATCAGAGACAAATTGTCTCCACATGCCCATAAATAGGAATGAGAAACACGTGGAACACATGCGCCGAAAATAATAGAAAACAATTTCAAAAGAAATGAAATTGAAAAGTGGTTATAATAATGTGGACAAATATTGTAGGTTAGGTCAGATGATTGTATTTGTTCACACTTTTTGTACATAAGACAAGAAATATTTCAACTGCGAAAAAATCCGAAAATATCACTAATATACTAATATTTAAGGTCTTAGCTAAATTAAACAAATGGTATTAATAACAAATATCTTTCAAATTTTCGGGCCTGCGAAGAAAATTTGAATTTGGCGGGCATACTGGGGGCATAATCTTATTGGTCCAAAGTCGGCGGCATGTGCATCGCTACACATTTTTTCACCAAGGTAAAAACCCATTTATTGAATTTACTATATGTCCTTACTTTGTGAACACATTAGGACATATTTCATAAAATTCTGCCTCAAGATGTGAGAGATCTTAAAAAAATTACATTTGTGTACCTCAAAATAAACTTTACATCCTATTAAAGAGTGCAATTAGCACTATCCGTTCCAAAAGTTAGGAAGAACAAAATCGGAGCTATTTATGAGAAAATGGCGTTTGAGCGTTTCTGAAAATGCGGAATTTTGAGCTAGTTTTCGAGAAAATTTATTTGACATTATTTAAAGCACATGTATTCATTAGTATAATAATGTGAGCAAATCGCCGCTAATCTTATCCCACTATCTAAGACACAGTTGTCGCACACTGACTTTGGTTACAAGCTCCATGGTGATGAAAGGCCAGTATCACATTTGTTTTACATGGATGATCTTAAAGTGTTTGCAAGGAACGAAGCGATTCTCTCCTAAATGCTGTCCGTCATCAATGATTTTAGCAATGACATCTGTATGAAATTTGGTCTTGATAAGTGTGCAAAAATGAACTTAAAAAGAGGCAAAGTGACGTCAGAGAACATTGAAGTTGATACGCTCACTGTGATTCAAGATCCTGAGCCAGGTAAAACGTACAAATGTCTGGGCATTGAAGAATGTGAGACCATCGCGAACGACGCAATGAAAAAGAGAATTCGCAGGAAGTATTACAGAAGAGACTGGTCCTGCAGTCTGCTCTGAACTCCAGGAATAAAATATCAGCAATAGGTGGTTTGGCGGTGCCTGTAGCCGAATACAGTTTTGGAATAGTGGACTGGACTGAGTAAGAAATACGCATCATGGGTCGAAAAACCAGAAAACTGCTTACAATGCATAATGTTGCCCACCCTCGAGCTGATGTACATAGACTTCATGTGCCACGTAAGGAAGGAGGAAGAGGCCTCCTGTTACAATGCATTAGTCGGGATGGGAAAGTATATAGTCAGCCATCAAGATGACCCACTAAAGAGGCAGGTCATAAAATCTGACCGAAGAATGTGAAACAGAGGCATTGTTAGTGTGACAAGAATTGCGAACAAGACTATGCAAGACACGCAGAATAACAGAGACAGTGAACTTCTAATGCTACTTACACGAAGTCTACAAGGTACTTGCAGACTTTGGGGCTACTTAATATGAAATGTGAGAGAGAAAAAATGTTAAAGAAATCGTGGAGAGATAACTCACACACCCACTCCACGGGCAATATTTGAAACGAATGGACAGGGTACAGATCAATAAAGATCATTTACGTGGCTCAAAAGGGGAAGAATGAAGCCAGAATCAGAAGCACTTAATATAGCTGCCCAAGATCAGGCATTGAAAACACGACATTATGATAAAGCGGTTCTCAAAATTTCCCATAATGATAAATGCCGCATTTGCCACGAACATTTAGTAACCATTGATCTTATTGTCCCAGCTTGTCCAATCCTAGCAACGACAGAATACTTGAAAAGACAAAGACAGGGTGTGTAGTTACCTCCACTGGCAGATCTGTACCGCCCTCGAAGTTCCGAACACATGCCCCAAGTGGTTAAGGTCTGATTAAATTAAGAAGGTGATTGACATTTGTGAGTGGAGGGGAGCGACGTTGCCAAGTTGCAAAAAAATACACGTGTTACCGGGACACGAAAACAAACACTTCAAAAAATAGGACAAAAGCCCAACCTCAACGCATCTCGTCACAACACAGTACACATTGCGCGCGCAGCACAGGCAGAAACGCGGGCGGCGTGGCGGCAGTGAAGTCGCTGTGCGATGCTCAAATGTTCCCCATGTTCGGCAGTGGCACCTGAGCGACCTGACACGTCACGTTTTGTCTCTCTGGTTGGCAGCAGCCATGGAAACGGGAGAGGCGTCGTGACGTCACACAGAACTGTCGATTACCTTCTTAATTTAATCAGACCTTAGAACACTCACCAAAGCCGGTGACGCCTGTTAGATTGTGTACAATATTGTATGACCAACAAATCCAAACTGGAATAGCGGCAAACAAACCGGATATAGTCATCCGGGATTTGGAGAAAAAAATCGGGTCTACTTGTCGATATTGCTGTACCTTGCGATCAAAACGCCGTAATCAAGGAGGCAGAAAAACGTCTTAAATACAAGAGTTTGGAAATAGAGATCAGCCGAATGTGGGGCGTAAAAGCACAGTTCGTACCGATATTCATCGGAGCTCTGGGATTTGTTTCGTAAAAACTTGTGTAAGAACTTCTAAGACTAAACTCCCAGGAAAATCAAAAGACTGGGAAATGCAAGAAATTGCTTTATTTGGAACAGCCCACATGTTGCGCAAAGTATTGTAGAGGCACCGACAGTCTCTAGATCTGCTCCTTAGGTAGCTGGTTGCAACCTGGAGTAGATTTTATTTTGAGCCGACTCATAACATCTTAGGTCGTGATGTAGTGGGATAGTAATAATAATTAGTAATAGTGACTATGTGACGAGACTCTGGCCATTAGGCCCGCTCTTCCGCCTAACCACCAAGTTTATTCACAATGAAAGCGTCACATTTTCAATTCTGCTTTTCGCTAATTTTCAAGAAGCCTAATAGGTAAAAAATATTTTAAAATACTGGTACACATGTCAGTACATGTAAACACGAAAATTATTCAGCCCCATGTATTACTTCTGGGTAACAATATCAATCAATGAATACCAAACACATTCAAATCAAGGATTTAAAAAAAAAATTCACAAACTATAGATTAAATCCAAAATGAAATACATTTAGTAGCAAAATGTAACAAGTCTGCAGAAAATTCTTTGCTAGAGATAGACACATTTAGGCAACATGTTTAAAATGTTTCTAATTTTTACATAATAATGCAATGAAAGGCATTCAAATCATAAATGCTGAAAACATTATTCAAGTTGGTGTCATCCAATTTATGAGAATCAACTAATATATTCAATAATATCTGGTAGATCAATAATTATGTACACACTAGTAAACTAAATTATGCAAAATTAAAGTTCAATATTTTGTGCCAAAGCAAATTTATGGAAGGCAATATGAACTTTGCACTTCAAGAACAAAATTGCAGGAAGGAAGGAATACCAAAGCCAAGACATTGGGTTTGGGCATTCAGAGTATCAAAGCAGTTATAAAATCAAGATCAAAAGCAATGCAAGTATAAATGAAAGCAGGTTGATTAAAGACTAAATACAATTATTTGAAAGAGTATACATATAATCAGTTTTTGGAAACGAAGAGTATGAATGGGATTTTTGTATTATGTTGAAAGACATACATCCTCTGTACTGTATTCTGTAAAATAGATGGTTGAAATGCATTTTGGCATTGTTGGCAAATTATAGCTACTATTCTTCACAATATAATGAACATTCTTACCTTTCCATTGATAACAATAGAAAAAACGAATGTCCCCAAATGCCCAATTCAAATCCTGGCTACAAAAAGGAACTCTTCTTTCGGAAAGTTATTCAATTTGGAAGGAATTTTTCTTTAAAAAAAGTGACTAGATATACATCAGAATTCACAATTTAATGCACAACTATTACCTTTACATAACAAGGCTATGTTCAAATGCATTACTTACTGTTATGTATGGAAAATAGACTCAAAATACAGACCTAATTTTTAAATCAAGGTTTTGCTTTAAAAAAATTCAGTTAACCAAAATATGTAATCTGTTTTATACAACCCTGATGTAGATAATGTTAAGTATAAAGTAATGTGGCAAGGTAATTTCATATTGGTCATACACCTTTTTACATATCCATTACACATTTGATCAAGATACAACTTCCTGCTTACAAGCTTAACATTGGACTCCATACTCTTAGCCAGCTAAAAATAAAGAATGAGAATGGTAAAGAAGTCGCATCCATAGAGGAAGAACTAAAAGGCATAACTAGCCAGCTCTATAATGAGTATATTGCGATAAATATTCAATTGTGTGTGTGTGTATATATATAATTGTTTATTAGGGCAATACAAAGAAACTTTTCACATACACTTGCCAACAACTATCCGTGTCTTTTAACAGGAACACTTGTCCTAGGAAAGAAGCAGAAGATTTAATAGGATCCCTTCAGGACGACGTCCCCATTCTCTAATACTGTTTATACTACTAAAACGATTTCTAGTCCACCATTATTTAGGTATTATTGTCTCTAAGTTTTCCCCTCCCAAAATAAATGTTCATTTTTTGAAAATAAATTACATTTCTGCAATCTTGATTAAAAAAGGTAACACTGACATAAATAAGAACAAGAAGTGAATTGTTTTTGTTACAACACAACAATCAACTTCAGGATTGTGCACTAAACTTGGGTCCTGCTAATAAATTTTATTATTTTTTCCTAACTATTTGAATAAATAATTTGCACATCTTTTTAATTATTTTTTTCAGAAGTCTGAACAAAAACATTTTGGTAACATGAAAGAACAAGGACTTTAAATTTTTGCTTTGCTGGCTGTGTACACATCTTCATAATCCAGCAATGTCTCTTGTATGTACAACATTACTCTGTAATACATTAGGATTAAATAAAAACTTACCACAAAATTTAGATTCCTCTTTTTAAGATACTAAATTGTTTTCGCTCAGACTTCAATCAATCTTTCTTGTTACCCACATCCACACAAGTATCACACCCTACCATACATGCTAATAATTATGTGCAACTTCAGGATCTGGAAGGGATAAACAATATCTACATCCAGAGTAACATCAGAAGTGAAAACACAAGAGTATATTATATGCATTATTAAATAAAGTATAATAATTTCTTGGTATAAACTTCTAATAGAAAACATGTAATACAAAAACAAAATATTCACATTTTCTGCTGTACTGTTAACACAGCCCAAATGTCAAATGCTACTTACAGAAATTTGGGATGAGCCGGGCTTAAAAATAAAAACCTACAACATCAATACATCTTTTGTTATATGCATTAACTGACAAGTATGTACAACTTTCATGAGTCCCCATTGCATCCCAAAAAAAAGAGGAAGGACTTGATATAATCTTCAAGTCAACAATACATTTCATATTAGTACCATTTTGACATAGCTGGTCCTAGCATCCTGCTAGACATATAGGGAAAAAATGCTACTTTTTGCCTACTAGTTTACATCAAATTGTAAACAATAACAAAAGTATTTCCCACACATCTAGTTTAAATAGAGCAAAAGAAGTTTAGATCAACAAGAATTGAATCTGAAAAAATTCTTCAATACATACAAAGAATACAACTGCATGCACATCTTGTTAAAATCATACCAGAAACACTCGGCACAAATCTCTGACCAATCGATTTTAAATCCATGAATTCTTGTTTCTATCCAATGACACTAATATGAATGTGCATTCTCAATTATCACTCGTTAAGCATTGAGCCCATGTTGACACAAAAAGGCATCATTGCTTTTGAGAATTTTGTGTATTATAACCTCATCAGACTAAAACAAGAACTTGTTACTTTACATTTTTGTCTATGACTAAAGCAGACAAGTAACATTTCAACACTTTTATGATCCCACAATTATATAATGAACATGAGCAGCCATACTGTTGTACCCATTCTTTAAATAGATTTATAATATCATACAGGCATACAGGACAAGCTTGTGCTTGCTTTCATTGGTCAAAATGATGAATTTAAGCACATAACAGTGGCGAGACTAGAACTGGTCAGCCAACAATTCACACACTTCCTGGGACACACTCTCTTTGCTTGAACGCACAGTGAGCCTGTACATCTGGAACAGACAAACACATTTAAAGTTCAAAATACATAAATACAACGAAGAGTTATAATTTACAAAACGCACATAATTATTATAAATCATTTTGCCCAATTATCTCAAACTGAATAATCTGTTCCAGTTCAAACACTGAAAATAATCTTATATTGTATTGTAAGAGAAGTTACCTCTTGAAACTACAATTAATTATTTATTATTTTGAAATATTTGAATTAACAATACTACTCATTTTTTGTAAAATATAAATTCCTCAAGGATCCAACAGTGAGAAAAATTATATTTACTTATTTTTGAGCTGCTGAGATGTGGAGCGATATAAGCCATTTACCCTTAAATTTACGGGACAGCATAATTTGCCATGCATGACATTTGATCATTCTGTTTTGGCTGTCTGTGCAGTGCTACTACCAAGCAGCCACCACAAAAGTTAGATTTACACCACTTTGCTTGAGGACAATTCTCCCAGTGCTATCCAAATATAGGATAAGCCAAAAGTCACAGATTTTGGAGACTTTTACCACTACCTTCTCAGCAGCTCATAATGATCTCCACCACATTTCACCTTTGAATTCCATTTTCTCAGCAGCATTAATTTTAAATAGAACCACGAAGTTCAAAAAACACAAAAAGTAAAGGCTACGAGCTTTCAAACAACAACAACAATTTTTCGAAGAGACTAGGGAGAAGGAAGAAGAAGAAGAAGAAAGAAAAAACACAAACAAAAAACAAAACAAAATAATAATAATAATAATAATAATAATAATAATAAAATAAAATAATGTTAATGACTTATCCACAAAGTTTGTTCCATCCTAACCAGTTTTGTTCAAGGCATTGCCTGGCATCACAAACCCAAAAGCATAAGACAAAAAGACTAAGCTTATGGAGAAAATTGCAACAAAATTAGACAAAACTACATCTTTAAACAACAGAATGAAAACTAGTCTGCAATTTTCAAAAAGAAAAGTATTGAGATATACAATCACCTCTTAGTCGTGTAAAAATGCATTCACCTAGATATCACTTGGAAGTATATAATACATTTTTTTTTGAATTTGCCACCAATTCTAAACAGGTTTTACAGTTTCTTTAATGTTCACTGTGTAATTTTCTTAGTTCATTTTTAAAGCCATACAGTCTTGTTTCTACAATGGACCTAATTAAATCACTACAGTCAGATACACTTTTGTCTTCTCACTGATATTATTAACAAAATGCTGCAAGAATGAAACTGACTGTGCATTTCCTTGTGTCTACCATTTTTACTTTCCCGCATACGTACATATATACGGAGCAATATACATGTATAGGGAAAGTTATGTAATGCTGCGGAAAATCGATTTCGAGATTTCAACTGAAATACACATTTTGGGGTCCCCTGATACCGAAAAAGTGGTTCTTTTCAAAATGTCAGACCGTCCAGTGACTGAACAACACTGGCCCCTACACCATACCTATGATTTCTTCCAAAATGGATTTTGCCCTGTCGATCTGGTTCCACTCTAGGGGCTGTGATTTTGAAATACTTTCTTAAAATTTGGGGGTAGTTTACATGAAGCCTCCCAGACATTTTCAACATTTTCTCAAACACAGCTCCAACTTTTTCTTAAAATTTCTTGTAAAAATAGAGTAAAATACATTTATAAAGGTGACAGAGGTCTGATTTTCACGGTTAACTCTGAATTTTCGAAAATTGCAAAAGTTTGAATTTTTTTTGGTGGCTACCTACAACTATAAAATTGAAGAGAGAGATTTTTCATTCAAATAAAATTTGTTTTCAAAAGTGAGATCTTTCATTAAGATCTTGCACATTTTTTAAAAAAGTTTTATTAGTTTTGCGCAATATTGCATCCAATATGTGCTATTTTAACAAATGTTATTTTTACAAAAACAAGTTTTTCTCAAAAACGGCACCAAATATTTTCTTTAAACTTTTGGTATGGATAGTGATAAATGTACTCTATTAGACGACATACACGCTATATTGCTCTATTCTACGTTTTTTTCAAAAATTGCAAAAATGTAATTTTCTTGACTTGCTGTTCACACTGTTAATATTTACATAAGCAGCGATTTGTTGACATGATTATATTAATGAGTACAGGTGCTTTAAATAATGTCAAATAAAGTTTCTTGAGAACTCAACGGTTTTCTGTGAAAACTAGCTCAAAATTCCGCATTTTCAGAAATTCTCAAACTCCATTTTCTCAAAAATAGCTGCAAATTTTTTCTTCAAACTTTTGGAATGGATAGTGCTAATTGCACTCTTTAATACGATAATGTTCAATTTGGGGTATTTGTTGGTTTTTTCAAAAATTATATCAATGTAATTTTTTTGAAAGATCTCCCTCACCGTTGATACACACATTCCCAGCAATTTGTAAACACTATTGTATTTGTAAGTTAAGTGTTTCAAATTACTTCAAATAAAGGGGGTCCAAAATTCAAAAAATTTCTGCGAAAATTTCAGATTTTGCATTTTTAGTTTTTTAAACAGCTCCAAATTTTTCTAAGGAAACTGCCATTTAGGACTAGGAGTTCTTTAATATTCTAAAATTAATATTTCTGTTCTACAATTAGGAAACTGAAAAATTAAGAAAATGATTTTCCCCATCCAGGTATCTCACCAGGAGGGTACCGCCCCAGTTGGGGCAAGTCTAAGTTCCCAAAATGTGTGATAATATTGTCCATGTATGTAGAAGTGTATGTAAATGGTTTGGATATGACAAGGAATAAAAGAAAAGATAGTGTGCGGCATGTAGCCCATTTGTGAAGGTAGTGCCCCAATATGGTGTTTATTGATGGAAAACTAACAATCAGAACAGCCAGCCACTAGAATTATCCTTCAGACAGCAACTGAATTTAACCGACTATCTGGGGCTAGTGTTGAAAATCCTGGCATCATGGGAGGGGGTCTCAAACTAAGACTTCCCATCAGAGGCACTGCAATGACATCAGTTGAGGACCTGAACCAGTGACGTCAACCAATGCAATATTGGAAAACATTGAGTTTAAACAGTTATTATTAAGAACTATTCTCTCTAGAAGAAACAATACTCATGGAAAACTAACAACAACAGATCTCAAGTGCTACTGCATGCACGGCTAGGACATGTATTATCCACAAAACTTTTCTCAACTGATTGCCTACCTTCCCTCTCCCCTATTACAAAAAATTGTTTAATGTAAAAGCTCACAGTGAGCACTGATTACATTTCAAACTGAACATCTTCATTGGTTTGAAACAAAAGCTCTTTCCTGTTGAAGACTTAACTCCTGTTAGTGTTTTTTCTCAAATAAATCAGAAATCATAAACAAGATTGAACATTGAAAATTTGATATTGAATTGAGCCACTGAATCAAAAGTGCCCAAGGATAACCATCATTCCAAGCTTTCTTTAACCTGTGATATTCAAAACAAAGATTTATATATTGACTATAATGATTGGGTATATGACAGAAAGCCAGCAGATTTTGAATCTATAATTCAATGTTTGGGTTCCTTGTCCTTTATATCTTAAAAGAAATGAATTTTCTCTTTATGAATGTATTACAAATTTTTTTTTTTACACAAACTTATTTTTATGTAGATTTATTTGTACCTAAATTATTTATAGGAAAAATCTAACTTTCCTTGTTGGTACAGTAATGAACTGAAAGCCACCATTTTTACTATAAGCAAAGATAAACAAGGAATACAAACAAAGTAAATCAGAATATTAGTTTATGAATATTTTTCAAAGCTCAGATGTGAATGTAAAAAGCCGGCTAGGAAAAATTTCTGAAAATACAAAAACTCAAAAAGGAATATCGAAGGCTACCCTTCAGACATGTTCTATCATTCTGAAATTTTTATTGATTGTGACCAGATAGCTGTTGCTTTTGCCAAATGCTTCAAATTCTTTCATAAAAGTTCTACAAACACAATCAATACACCTTCCACAATTTCACCACAATATATCTCTTCAATCGAAATATCAATTAATGAGATCTTTAAAGAGACAGACCATGAGATAAGATGAGAGCAAAAGTGCTGGTGCTTATGGGATGCCACCAAGTCTGTTGAAAAGATGTAATTATATTTTGTCATTATTTTAGAAATATTATTCATAAAATTATTGTGAAGTTTTATTCCTTCCACATGCAAGTCAGATTTCATTATACTAGTTCACAAGATCCATTCACGAAATGATATTTCAAAATATAGACCTAAGTATTTCAAATACTAATACAATTCCTAACCTGTTATGATTCTATTATTACCTACAAACTAAAAATAAATATTTTTTCCCTTCAAGAAAAACAGAATCAAATCTAGAATGTTGAACTCAATATATTTTAATTTCTCTCAAAAATCCAGTTGCCAGTGTCTATACTGATTTCAGTAAGGCATTAGATTCTGTTGATCATAAAACACTTACAAAACTTCAATCTTTTGACATTTTACTTTTCTTACAGGATTGGTTCAATAGTTGTCTTCATGAGAGTCCAATTGGTCAGAATTAAAATTTTAACATCAAAAGTCACAAAAATAACCTCTGGAGTATTGCAGGGTTAGCACCTTGATCCTCTCCTTGTTATTGTGTATATTAATGATTTGTGTTCTCGTCTGAAAAATGTTGAATTTTTATTGTATTCTGATGAACTAAAAATTTATAAATCAATAAAATCACGAACTGATATTATTGACCTACAACTTTCTCTAGGTACATTACATAACTGATCTGTACAAAATGGAATTTTATTAAATCCAGAAGAAATGTTTGTTGATACCTTTTACTCTATCCAAATCCTTCACTGATAACATTGAACTGAAAACAGTAAAAGCAGTTAAGGATTTGTGAATAGTTTTTGACATTAAAAGGACTTTTGAAGAATATGTTAACTCAGTAAATAGTACGTCAATGTAATGTTTAGGTTTCGTTAAATGATCTTTAGAGAACTAAATTCCGATATGGTTTTGATATCATTTTATAAACTAATGGACAGACCTGTAATTATGTGTACATCAACCATTTGGTCCCCATTTTTTTCTACATGTATAATGTGACCGGAAACAGTGCCACACAAATTTTTGAAAGTCCTAGCCTTCCAATTTAGAATCCAAGATCTCTTTATAGATCATGACAATAAAAATATATGAAATATATCAGGCAACCCAACATTAGTCCATTGCAAAAGTTAATGATTTAGTGTTTTGTTTAAAATGATAAACAAGGGAAAACTGATAGTCCTGAACTATTGAGTCAGTTGAGATTTAAAGTGCCAATGAGGAGTACTAGGCAGAGAAATAAATTAGAAATATCTCTTTATACAGCACAATATAAATATAACAATCCCTTAACTAGAATGTGGGGTTTCATAAATTGATATAATCTCAATGTAAATAGTATGCCAAGTGAAGAATATTTGAAATCGGCAAGAGAGAAAGTTCTAATGTACACCTAGATATGATATTGTGTGTGTATACTTGTACCTACATCAAGAAATGGCTGAGGTACAGGTCCTTTAATGGAGTTGCTTCAAACTCAAAGTGATGACAAAGGCAAAATTATTGAGAAAGTTGTCAGTCATGAGAGTTGAAAAAAGGGAAGAAGATTACGATGTATTCTCTGAGTAATGCTTTGGATCAGGCTTCTGCTTACACTGGAGCAAAATACGAGGGTTGGGGCAGAAGTTGTGGCAACTATTTTTGTTCTAAAAGAAATGTTATTGGATCATACAATTTAATTTGTAGTGTGAACGAAATGCTGCAGTAGGGTATTCTCACATCAACAGATGGCTCTTTGAAAGTCTATTAGCACAGAGGGCAATGTGATATCAGTTGTCTGATTATTGCCATGCAAGATAAATGTAACATGTTTTGACCACCACTCATACTCCAAGATAACAGTTCTCTATGGGAGAAATGCTCAAGAATGTTACAGGGAATAGTGGAAGCTCTTGGGAATATGCCCTTCCATACCAGTTGTCTCGAAATGCGCAGGAGAGTTTCTGTGAGGAAGCAAACCAACTAGGTATCAGCAAAGCACATGAAACCCTAAGAGATTGGGGACCAATGTGGCATATGCAGAAATTGATCATCTGCCTAATCAAGCCTTTAGAATGGGTATGTAATGCTTTTGAAAAATTGTGGATTCAAAATGCTTTGGAACAAGAAATCTGTAGTCATTTCAAATACTACAATAAGTGAGAAACTTGCACTTAGTTTATACCTTGTTCTTTCATGCATACATTTGACATTTTCCACCCACACTCGTATTCTCACAAAAAAAAAAAAAAAGTTGCCATAACTTATGCGCAAACCTCTTATTTTGGCAAGGAAAACTATATGGAGAATAAGGATTAAAAGAGCCAATAATTATTTTAAAAAGGTTTGCCTTGTAAGTTACTATTTAGACTTACAGTAGATAATGAATTCATTATAAAACAAGATTCATTGCTTCAGGCAAAGTCAGTGTGCTCTTGAGATCAGGAGATTATCTAGTTCTGCATTAAATCACAATACAGGTTTCACTGGTTTTCCAGAGGTTGGCATTGGTTTAACTCTTACTGGCCAATTTAGTAACTAACAATACCACTCTATCCACATTTCTCCAAGCCATCGGTAAAGAAAAGTTATTACAATGTTGTACCATTCTCGGGTCATGCTAAGCTCAAAACCCAAAACTGGAGATATAAAAGTCAGATGAATTCTATCTGCTAATGGGCATTTTCAACTCAATCTTGAGAGACATCTATAGTCATCACATACCCATATGTGACATTCGCTTTTGTTCAGCCATTAATAAACAAAGGCAGAGAACATCACGAAGAAAAAATTTAATAACAATTTTATTAGAAAATAATTTGAATTTCCATTAATATAGAAGATATTCTGACAAGTGATGTATTTTTGAAATACCACTTTTCATATTTGGTGTTAACCAATGGATTCTGTATAGAAAAGTGTTTTAAGCTTTCAGTGTAACACATAGTTTGTTTCCACAGAAAACCCTTCATAGGTACTGAAAATACCGTGTAGTACCAACGCTTACAGTGTTGACATTTGTTCCAAGTTACAAGCAGTTAACTGACCTTCTATAATTGTGTATTTCATCCACATTTGAAAATAAATATTAACAAAAAAGAACAAACTGAGGCCAAGAATGCTCTCCATATCAAAAAATCAAGAATGACTTCCTTACTTGTGCTTGTTTATTAGGCTCCAAGCGTAAGAGGCAGCCAACTTGTTGTGTTCTTGTATGCACTATACCAGCACAAACAAAATTGTCAGGATTTGGATCAATCCCTTCTAACAATTGCATTCCAAAACCCAACAATTTAGTCCGGGTAGCAGTTGTATCCATTGGCTGAGTGGCTTTAAAAATCTTCTGGGATCGTTGCTGATTTCTACAAACAAAAATTTTAAAAATCAAATCATTATCCAAGATTTTAAAGTTTATAGAGGATTATATATTAAGAAATACATCAGCTGAAGAAAGTAGTTTTGTGTGTTTATATAACAAACAATTTAAATGTGAACTTTTTAAATTCTTCCACAAATTATAACAAAAAAGAAAAGTATGATATTTTTATTATTTTGAACTGTTCAAAACATACGTAATACTGACTTAAGACTGCACAATAACAACACATTGTTATTCAGCAACCAGGCTAAATTTGGATGCCACTTCTATGCACAGAAATAATGTCACCAACATATTTGCCAGTCCAACAGAATGGCAGAGTGGTGACAAGTAATAATAGGGTGCAGTTATAGTTTATCCTCAGTTCCTTTAAGTTTTAACTAGCAGCTCAAATTCAAAATACACATTTAAAAACTTCAGAAATTTTAATATCTAATGAAAATACTCACCCACCAAGATTCTTCCAGCGGGCAAAGAATGATTCACCGTTCATTTCGGTGGGCTCAAAAAATTTATTAATTGTCAGAGGAAGTTTAATTGTCAACTTCTGTGGAACGTTATTGTACAAAAAAGAGATAACCATACTTGGAGTATCTAAAATGAAAAACAAGAAGAATGAGAAAACATTCTGGACTTCAAATCTCCAAATACTGGAGAACATTTTTTCCAAAAATATTCACAACTAGAAAGTAACACCATCTGTTCTTAGGTTGAATGAAGAACATGTGTAGTAATCCAAACTTTTCAAGATTTTTTCCTTTCACCATTTCCAAATTTTGTTCTAATTTTTATTTTACATAAATTCTTGCCATTTTATATTAAGGGTTTCTTTAGTCTCTTTGGGAAAAACTATGAAGCATTTCAAAATTTATAACTACTACTATCCATTATATTTTCATGCACTGCTTAAGGAACCTACATGTATGACTGTTCATTTCTTATGTTTAAATGTTTTCTGAAGTCATTTAATATAAATTTAAAATGTACTAATAAGGTTTTTTCCAAAGGCAGAACCCCTCTGCTCTTGCTCACAGGCATGCACACAGGAGGGGCACCAGGGGGCCACAGGCCCTGTTAAAATTTTCAAAGGGGATCTCGAAACCATATATAGTAAAAAAATGTTTCCTTACCATGTTCAATCCCTGATTTTCCCTCTTTACAAACTGACAATTTTGGAAATGGAAAATTAGAGTCATAATTCCTCCTCAAAGGCTTTATTCATTTACTAGTAAAAATGTCATGTGTAAATAAAAAGTTCAATAGTCAAGGGACAAATATAGTACGGCCCTGCTCTTGTTTTAGCCTGCGCATGCCTAAGGTCTTGCTTTTTTTGTACAGGAAAAATCCAACAAAAACCCATATTTAACAGGTCAGTTACATGAATACCAATTTCTACTATCTCTTCATATTTAAATGGTGTTACATGAAAATCCTTACAATTTGATAATTTTTGTAAATAAATGAATGTTCAAAAATCTTACCAAAATAAGAATTGCTTGGCAGTCAGCAGTAAGTTCAGTAATTTTGTTTTGTAATAAAGAGGAAATATAAATAGTCTAAATCTAATATTTTTACTATTCACCAATACTATTTCTTGTCAGGGTCATATGTGATAGATATGCATCACATGCTACATGCAGCATAGGAATAGAACAAGTACACACCCTCTATTAATGCAACTTCTTGGAAACATCTATCGTGAATAGTGTCTTAGATCCCATAACTAGTATGATTGTCTAGTTTGGCCACTATAGATCATGTCCTTCGTAGAATTCAGCTCATCAGAATTTCAGCATCAACAGAATCACAATACGACGTGATAGACTGTAGGGAATCAGTATATTTTGATTGATTCCTGATTCCATTAGGCTACATAACTAATTTCAGTTAAGATCATTCTCATTTTCAAGATTCTTGGGACCTAATATGTAACATTTTAATTATTAACATGCAAGTGGAATAGTAATATTCCCAACACTTGGGCCTCTCAATACGGACATGGAAATTTAATGGTTAGTAATTCTTTTTTCACCACAAATTATGTGGACAAACCAATATTAATTATGTTTATATATTGAAGGGGTATCAAATGTTCTTTCTAGCGATCAGAGATCAGCTTGTGGTGAGGCACGCTTGGTAAGATTCATGGCTCAGCTGGATCTCCCTGCTTCCAAATTTGGATACAACGCAATTCTTTCAGATTTATTTAAAAGAAACACTTCATCATAATTCCTTGGATAAATTAAACTAACAAATTTGTGACCATTTATGAAAGTACCTGAATAATCTTCAATGCATTCTGCGTTTAGCATCTGCTGGATTTGTGCTCCAGCTTCGAGAACAGGTTCTACAGGTTTCACCTGCAGATTGACTTTTCCTTGAAGTTCGTCAGGAATAGATAAACTTGGCATGAAGTTCTGCAAGCAAGATACCAAATTTTAGTGGTAGTTTCTATGCCCATATTCTATCATAAAGTAACACACAATGACAATACCTGTAGGGCAAATGATGTTTTATTGCCATAAAAAAGGCCTAGCCTACCAAGGTTTTGCCGGAATTCTGACTTGACTCCAATTTGTATAAGATCATTTTCAAACAATACACCATTGTTTTTACAGATAAATCTGAAACAAATTAATTTAAGGATGATGAAGTACAAAATACAATATTATTTATGCACACAAAATACAAAAGAAATGCAACAATATTTTTAACTCTCAATCAAAAATTGATCAATTGACAATAACCTGGAAAGAACAAGAATGTAGTAAATTTCATTAAGAGGCATTACAATAAAAATCAATACAACAAAGAACCACTTCAAAATTATCAACTTACTTCTTCGCATTGTATGTACTTTGAGCTGGGGCCAAGTTATTAACATTGTTGGCCTGTGCTGGGGTACCAGTCCCACCATACATATCGCCAAAAACATCTAATAACACTCCAGTGTTGCTGGTTGATGTAGTGGAAGGTTGAGAAGCAGGTGGTGTAGAGAGACCCAGAAGATCTGTAGAGACATTATTAGTAGTTGGAGCCTGAAACAATGTACATCCTCAATAATTACATGCATATTATTGTCAGATGATTCAATCAATCAATTCATTCATTCATCCATCCATCCATCCATCCATCCATCCAATCAATTTTTTTTAATCAGTTCACTTGCTCCGTATCATTCCACATGCCATGACTGTTACATTAAAAATAAATAAATAAAATTTTAAAAAATTAAAAACTGATTAGTTCAGTATGTTCATGGGCAACTGTTCCAAACTGTACTAGATGCAACAACTGTATTACATCTGTAACTACAGGTAACTATTAGTCTGCTAAATGTAGTATGTTAGCACCAATAAATTTAAGGAAAGTGTAATAACACTCACATGATGAGTGTTACAATGTTTCATGGCAGAAATGATTTCCAGGGTCATACAGAAGTACAAGAAGCACTGGTCATATCAAGAAGAAGTACATGAAGCATTTGTTGTTTTACCACACAAAGGTACAAAGAAGTAAGTTGTCATATCACAGTTGGACATTATCTGGTCTATTTATTGCAAATGTTGATTAATAGTTGCAGTATAAAGATGTGACCACAGAGTGAATAAAAGATTGTATACAGAACAATTGCATATAACTGATTGCCAACAACTCTTATTTATTGCCAAAGAGACATGGAAAGCTCGAGGCTTATTTTGGAGCGTATTGGTTGCAAGGAATATGAATTTCCTTTCGTGCCTATAAAACAAGGATTTCTATTAATGCATCTTTCAATTTTCCCTACTCACTGGCTCCTGAATCAGGAACCACTTTGGTTTTAGCATTATAAAGCACAATCCAGTGACTACAGTCACGTATAGTGAATTTCCATTTCTGTCGATTTGGCTAAAATAATATACTAGGTGATCAGTTTAAAATGCAACCCAAGACAGGGAGAGCGAATTGCACTGGCAACTATGTTTGGGGCAGCAGCTGGGGGTTTCAAGCAGGTGAACAGTCAGGAAGTACTCTTAACCCTCTCTCCCCTTATGCCCCACAGAGAAGGAGAGCAGCTGACCATTGTGCATAATTATAACTGGTTTAATTAGTTTTAATTATAACTGAAAAATAGTCACTGGTTGATGTTACAAAACAGCCTTGCTCTTCATTCCATTTTTCTTCACCTCAATAAAAAAGATTTGGAAATTCTCCACAAACAAAACTAAGAAAGCTAGTTTAGTAATCAGTTAAGAAGGAAAGGAAATTAATTATTACGAGAAAGAATTGGTGTCACAAAAAAGAAGCTCACAAAATATGTTCAAAATGCCCTCCAATCAAGCAACAACTTGTTTGAGAACATTTGCTATAACCTGACATAAAGTTTCTTTGTCAATCGCGTAATTTGCTTCCTTGGTTAGACAAGTTTCTCTGTAGCTCTTTGAGATTAGCAGGCTTGTTCGCTTCAACTTTACTTTTGAGGCAATCTGGCGAGGACAAATCAGGCGAATGAGGGGGCCACATAACTTGTGAATTTATTCTCTTCCAAAAAACTTCTCCAGAAATTGCATTTTTGACATGGCAGTATGTGCTGCTGAAACCAACAATTTCTCTCATCCTTTTCAAGAATGGATACAAAATTTCTCAATATTTTCTGATACGTATCTGCCTTTACTATTCTTTGAAAAACACTGGACCAATTATTCTGCGTTGATAAATGGCACACCATACTCCAATCTTTTTTTAATGCAATGGGCTCTCTACTGTTTCCTGTGGTCTCAAGGCACTCCACAGTTTACTGTTATTTGTTAACACCATCAATCTAGATGAAACCAAGTCTCAAAACTAAACAACCCTTTAACAAATGCCTCAAGACCTTTGCTAACAAATCACCACAGCCAATGACAGTAATTTATGTGAGCAGCCCGATCAGGAACCTCAAGCTCTCGAGATATCCACACATGTTTGAATGTGCACATTTTTTCCTTTCTTTCTTGTGTACAGTTCTATACGAAAGATTACATTGCTGCTGAAGCTTCCTTAACGATTTTCTCGGGGAAGATGAAAGAACATTCCAAACGTCCTCTAGTTTTCGCTGCGAAAACATCATGTTTGGCAACTGCGTTTCTTATCAAACACACTCCGTGTTTGCAATAGCACTTCATTAAACCGAAATATGCAATCTCTTTCGGAATAGACTCTGATGAAAACTTTTCTTTGAAAGCACACTGTGAGGGATTGCATTTGGAAATCTTCCTCCACCACAAATTTGTGATGCTCTTCACTGAAGTGCATCGTAAGTTATTTATTATTTATTTATTTATTGAACGCAGTCCTTGTGTACAATTTATAATGGTACATTGACTAGTGAGGTATTATATACATTAATAATTTACAAACACATGAATTCATACTGAGGCTATACATTACTACGGTAGAGATTTCAATTACAAATACAATATTTGAAAGCCAAATAACAATATTATTCATATTCCAAAAATAAATTCTTCAAAGAATTGTCTATTCGAGAATAGGTTTCACTAAATATATCCATTTTCAACTGGTTACATAAGTTGCTCATTCATGACATAGGATTATTTGCCAAATAGGAAAAATTATACAGTAATCCCTTGACATGCACGAGTTCTGAACATTGAAATTGCATAATGTTTTATGTTGCATCTTTTGACACTGAGAAATTCTTCAGCAGGTATAAGCTAGTTCTTAGACTTTACTGACGAAATTTCATATTCGAAAACTTTAAAACATAGTAACTATTTCGCAAAAAAAGATTGTTTCCAGATGTCATCTTCAGCCTTAAAAATAATATTTCAAGATGTGAATAAATAATGTGGCATAAATTCCATCATGAAAAAAATATCAGCCAAAGATTATAATTGAAGTAAAATAATTACTTTTCTGGACTCTCTTTGCCTAGTTTTACATTGTATATTCAAGAGTCCATCAATGTCCAGAATTATTACGAAATTCATTAAGATTGAATAAGGCTATGTAATATCCGTGTGTGAACGTTGCTGATATGTTAGTTCTGAACTTTGGTGGAACGTATGATATCAAGCTGTAACCAAGTAGTAAAGAATGTCAATGTGCATGCATCATTCTTAGTCCATGTTATATACAGTGACAAGAAAACATTGCGAGTTTGAAAATGTTTATAAGTTGACGTAGGTTGAGAGTAAAAAGTACAATAATATACAGTACAGAATATATAGTAACGCACGATGTATAATATACAGATATCATGTACTTTCTAAAGAAAATCTTTTACAGAAATTTGTGAACACTGAATTGTTTGAAACAATGCCAAAACACGTCAGTTTTCAAAACGGACTACAAGTGCTACGAGAAGGGCAATTTATAACAATTCTGAATCAGCTACTCAGAGGACAGAACAACTTGCTGAAGTTTAGTTGTGCTAACTCCACATTAACACCATTGAAAATAATACTGCAAGGAGGGAAGCAAATGTGAAAATTTTCTAGAAGTAGGGCAGCTTTTCATTATGACTCATTTTGACTATTTACACAGCTCCACGTTTAAATTGGTAAAATGGAAAAGGTTTGTATATTTTGGTTCAAGCCTGTTGAACATTTTTCTTCAACATGTGGGGAAGATTAGTGCAGTGGTATGTAATTAGCAATGATTCTTTACATATTATGACTAATCTATGCTGCTGTTTTGCATATGAATTGCCCCCAATGAATTATTTCATGCATTTTTTCTACATAAAACAAATAGGCAAAAATTAATTTACATAAAAATATTAATGTCTAAGCAAAAAAAAATTCTGGGAGTCCTTGGTTCTATTATTCACATTTGAAGATCCATAGTATCTAGCACTTCAGATTAAATAGTGAAGCTAATATTGTTTTGTTAAGTGGTTCAGTACATTATCATGTTGCAATGGTGTGATGAATTGATTAATCTAAACAAATAAGTTTTATACTACATATTACTAGCACATAAGACTTTAAACATGTGTATTTCTGTTGTCTTATCATTATGCTTCATCAATTACAATATGCCACCTATACCTATCTATTAGCATGCCCATATGAGAACTCTCACATGTCACATATACTCCACTTAAAACAGCAAGTCCCTTCGAGGTCACAAACTGGTAGGAGATAAATTTTAAACCTATGAATATGATAGAAGAAAAAAATTAATTAAAAAGTTGGTTTTACAATGTGGCAATTTATGGAAAGAATTGGCACAATATATAAAACCCCACAAAAAGAATATACGTGAGTCTACAAGCATTTTATTTTGTAGTTTTGATTTGCTCAATGTTTTTAGTAAAGCGAGGGATGTTTGGGAACTGGAATTCCCAAAAAGAAAAATGTAAACTTATTTTAGTGGGAAAGTGTGCAAGGTAGACCGGAAATTTCCAAATAGGGGGCAAGACAAGACAAGTCTAGCTAGGGGTCTTCATTAATTTGAAGACCCACAATTGAGCTATATGATTGTAGGTTTATTAAATGAACACTAAGTTGACACACATTCACACAATTATAAATTTGTATTAGTGCTCTTTGGTTTGTTCACAACTCTTCCAGTCTTCTCAGTTTTGTACAGTTTGGGTTCATAGAGCACCTACTTTCTTCATTTCATCTGCCAATTTTGGGGGTCTTTCTGACTGCTGATTGCCAATCCTCTGATCCCAGACAGTTGAGATGTGAGCCCAGCAGTCGTGTCTCATCCTTACTAGATGCCCTGCCCATCTCCACTTCAGTATTTGGGTATGGTACTGCATCTTTTACTTTAGTTTCTCTTCCGATTTCCATGTTTCTTACATTGTTCTTCAGCAATATTCTTATTATTTTCCTTTCCATTTTCCTTTGAGTTACTTGTAATGCTTTCTTTTGTTGCTCAGTTATTGACAATGGGTGGTATTAATAAAAACGAGCAATTACTCTAAGTAAATACTCAAGAGCAAACTTTCGACATTTCGCTCAGTGCGAGTAATTACTCACATTCTTATGAATAAAGTGATACTCTCTCATCAGAGTAATTGCTCTTGTCAGATGAGTATAGTTAAGCAAATAAGTCTTCCATAGAGATTTTATGTAAAAATTGTTGAATGCTCTTTGGAGATGTTGGAGTTCTGAGACTTTCCAACACAGACACTGTATTCTCCCTGCATTATAATCGCTGTAGTTAAAGGGTGGTTTGTGTGTAGAACTGGAGTCAAAGCAATATAGACTTCATTGATTTGTCCAAAGTAAAAGCCAAGTTCCGGGGTGCGGACACCACAAGGTAGAAGCAATCCAAAATATTTGGCAAGCATGTGGTTAATAGGGCCTTGAATTCATGGAGCAGCAGATTAATTTTTTTTTCTTTGTTATTGACGAGATTCTGGATTTCAAAGAGGTGTGGAACCTTCACAATTAAACAAACTCTACATTTCTTTAATACATTTCCACTTTCTCCTGCATATCAACACTTTACACAAGGCCAAAATTATTCTGCTCTTCATTTTCATTCACACCTTCCCAAAGACATTGTATGCTCTCCCTAAATGTAAATGTTTCTTCTGCTTAATTCAATATCTTTTAAACTTAAGCTTTAACTATTATTTCTACATTTTATTATACCCCTAACACATTTCAATAACTTTTTTTTTTTCATTATTATTTTAAAAATTTTATTTAGGTACTTATTTACTTTACTTATTTTCAAAATTGGTTAAATATGTAATTTACCAAATTAAGGCTCTTGCATCTTCCCAAAATTTTATTTTTTAATTTTTTCAAACTCCTTAAAAATTATATGTAATTGAACAGGTAATAAATGATTTAAAAAAAACTGACCTTGGCAGAAAGTGGAACAGACCCACAGTTCTTAACCAGTCGATGCACTTGGGGTCTCGGAGGCCCCCTGACTTCTATTCACGGCTCTAATTCTCCTGCATTTTCCTTGCGGCTAATAATATTTTTTGACATCTTAACACAATAATTTTTGTTAATAAGAGCACACCGAGGATAAACTGAAACTAATTGATTTTTAGAAAACAGGCTTTTTTTCCAGGTGGTCGTACTTTCCACTTCAGGTGCCTGAAAGGAACCTTAGCCTATTGCCCTGTGGCTAAGTTGAAGGTATATCTGTGAGGAAAAATGTGCCAAGATAGACAATGGGCTATGACAGTTAAATCCCTTTATACTTTCGCTTTATGACACCATCGTTTTTGTGTTAGCAGATGTTCAATTCAAAATTTTGTTTTGTTGCGGCACAAGTGTAGACACAGTCCTTGTGTAAATTGTACTGGAAGTAATGAACATTAAAGAGTTAATCTTTTTCTCAGTGAATAAGTGAAAATTTGCGTGAAGACAAGTTTGATAACATGCTGAAGGGAATTATTTTCGAGTGGAAGAAGCAATTCGTTTTTCACAGCAACAGTGAATAATTGTAGGTTCAAAAACTTTGGAAGGAGCATAGACTTTGAAGACAAACCATAAACCCATCAAGACAAGCAGACAAATTTTCCCACATTAGTTACATATAGCATCTATCTACACAAGCGTGTATAATTCTAGTGAATTTGTAACCATGGATGAACAATTATTCTAGTAAGCTTGAGGGCAGTGTCCTTTCAGAACGTGCATGCCGAATAAACCTACTAAATATGGCTTTAAGATATTCTGGAGTTGCGATGTGGAGAATGAGTTTGCATTGAACAGCAACATATATTGTGATAGGCAAAAAGTCGAACCTTTGGAGAAAGATTTAGCAGCAAATATGGCGAAAACTGACCCAAACCTTCAGTAACATAGGATACTACATTAGTGTGGATAATCACATCACTAAGAACATTTAAAGATATATTAATTTCATGTAGAAAACTAAAAATGTGCTTCGGAATTCTTCAAATATTCTTTATAATCTCAACACAAAAGAAATTCTAAATGAAATGAAAATCAGTAACAAACAATTAATATTTTTTCCAATGTGTCTGCTCATATCAATAACACTGTTTACCAAAAACTGAATTAATTTTTTTTTCCTATTTCAGAATAATAGAACTACTGTAATTTGTGGCCGAGAAAAACTAATATAACATCAGATACTGTTTGTTAACCGAGTTAACTTGTTTTCAAGATGTATTAATTTCATGTAGAAAACTAAAAGCATACTTTGGAATCCCTCAAATATTCTTTATATTCTATATAATACTTTACGTAATATGGATAATAAATATTCCTTAAATTCCATTAAAAATGGTTTCCTTTTTTCCTGTCAAGCCATTGTAATTTCAGAAAGGGGCCTCAGAGGCCCCCCTTAAGTGTTTATGTGTAATATTCTTGATTGGTGCATTGACTGGTTAAGGACTGAAAGAGAAAAAAAAAATATCCCTCATAATTTTCCTTAAAAAAAATTCTCTGTTTAGTCAATGTTTTTCTCAAATCTCGAGAGACTTTTCAACTTCCTTTGATCAGATAGTCTTCTCTGTACAGTTTCTTGGCTCGAATTTGCATAAATTCTGCCATTTTAATTTAGTTATAAAAAATCTTTGGATATATACAGATTTTCACACATTTCTGATCCCTATGAACTTCAGCGATGAACTAACAACCTCTCTTTGGATACCCTAAGTAAACTGTGGAAGTCACTCAAAAAAACTTAAGTAATTGCTTCAACATTTGAGCATTCTCTCTTGACTATTTGTATGAAATCCAGAGAAACTGGTTTTGTTAGAGCAAATGCTCGAAGCTGGAGTAAACGCTCAGGAGTGAGTAAAGCAAAGAGAAATGTTATTCTTACCAAAATGAGAAGTTTCTCCAAAATGTTAAGTAATGAGCAATTGCTCATTTTTATTAATACCACCCAATATCTGAGCACCATAAATAAGTATAAGGAGAACACAACTGTAGAAGATATCTTTATTATTTTCATTGTTTATGTGTTGTCCATTTATACAAAATTCAGACTCCAAAGCTTTGCCCAAGCTTGTGATCTCTTCTATTAACTTCTTTGTGTTTACTGTTTTGGAATGAAAGTTTGTCCCAGATGAGTAATGGTATGCATTCCCACAATAGTTTCTTTCATTTACTTTCTCATATTCCTAAAATGTCTATTATTCAATTGTTCATAATATATTTTTGTACTTTTTCTTCCCTGTCCTTCAAATCTAGCCAATTTAATTTCCCATAATTTAAAGGAAGTAATATGTTCATATTCTATAACTATTTTGACTAATGTTTTATTTTCTGGCTTGAGATTTTAATTTCATAATTTTTAATTGTGGTGCTTTAAATTCTTCACTATAAAGAATATGTGATTTCTTTATAAATTCAGAGCGAGATCCATGGCAGTCACCTGGCAGGAGTATCATCCTCTTTTATTAGCATTGCAGTAAGGCCATTCTTGCTCTTGTGACAGATTGGAGTTAGGCCATAGCGACTCTTGGGACCTCGCGTAAAATAATTATTTTAACATTTTTGTTACTCTCCTTTGCATTTTTCTATCACATTCCTTAGAGAAATCAAGTTTCCTATTTTCAGAATTTCTTGATTTCATGTTTCTTTAGTTAAAATATTCTTCACACCATATCCACTTTTGGTTACACAATGTATTGACACAAAAAATGATGCCCATTTCACTTCTCCTTTTGGGATCCAAATGATGTGTAACTAAGAATTTAAAGCAAGATTTGAATGCATGAATGAATAATTACATTTAGCTGAACAACTATCACAAATATAAGATATGTGGTTTCTTGTTAAATGTATCAGTAAACTAAGGTTTCTAGTGTGACACATTATAACCCACACGTGAGATACAAGCAGGTGAACATTCTGGTCTAATTGGGCTACATAAAAATGACAACTAGGAGTCGCATTTGAGGCCTCACAAATCTAAATGAATGAGAATCAGATTGCATGGACAACAAATGATGAAAGCCAAAAAACTGAAGTATCACAAAAGCAACCATTTTTTTTACTTTTACACCCTAATCCTTCAAATTTCAAAATAATTTGCATGCGATTGGCATTATCTTGATTCCAAGGGTATATAAATATTGTTAAACCGATTACAATTTTATTACTATTAAATCCTCATTGGTAAATGAAATTATCAAAAGGATCTCATCTGTATCGATCAACTGTTTACCCAAAGAAGTTAATGTTCTCAGGTATTTAAAAACAACGCATTTATAATTTTAGTATTTCACTAATTTCTTGACAAATCAAAACATTAGTTTCTTGCTAGTTAATTTACAGTCTTATTCAATTTTACATGAACCAACCCAATTTCTTGAGTTTTTTTTCAAGTGTAAAGAATAGATAAATTCATATCTGCATTTCACTGCACATACCAGAACTTCAGTAAATTTTCTTTACAATACTGTTGCAACAAAATTTGAAAATTTGTTTAAAAATGTACCTAGAAATTCAAATTCCCTTTTCAAAGGGAGCACAACCACCCCACAGCAACTGTTGACCAAGGTCAAATCAGTACAGAAAAGCTTCTGATTGGAGGAATCTGTTCATAGCAATCTGGGGTTTGAGGTCATCCATCTCCCTGGCATTACTATTTTTTAAGAAAGGGAAATGTCTTTCAAAACAGAGAGACCCTGGAAATCTTGAAAGAATAAAACTTTGCTCTCTACATGGAAAGAAGGATGATCACTTACTAGAGATTTAAAAACTATTTTCTGGATATTGCCATTTTCAGAACAAAAACAGTTAAGAGGGGTGGTAATTTAGAGAACAATAACTGTATCCTCAAACAAATGTTTGGAAAGTAAATATGAAGCATACGGCATCACTGAAATTTGGTATTCTAAAGGGCTCTTAAAAAACATTTGACTTTCACTACTTCAAAAATTCAAAAATGGATTTGTTACACAACTCACAGGTGCAGGAGGTTGCTCTGTCTGATGATTTGTAGTGGGGCCAGGACTTTTGCCTTCTCTAATTTCATTCTCGGGAACTCGTCCTGGCTTCTTCTTTTTAACACGGCTAAGATTGAAGATTCACGTTCAGGGAATGCAGGCATCTCCTCCAACACAGTTGCCTGGAAAACAAATAGAAGAAAATTAATTCCTACTACAACTACTCATAACAAATGTCTTACTACTCATAACAAATTAATAACTAATATGAAATTAGAAGCAGTAACAAAACCAAACTCCTTCGCTGGGAACACAAATTTATTTTTAACTTGAAAATAAGATGAAGTCCAAATGAATAGATGTTCTATTATTAAGTAAACAAATCATTTGACTGAGTCAAAACTACCAAAATTTTAAGGTTCTATCAAATGAATCTACCAGGTTCTTCTGAATTATGAATGAAATTGAAAAGTATGTAAAAGCATAATCTTGATGTCCTTTCAAATGAAAGTTTTGTTGAAACATGCAAAAGTGGTGTTTGAAAGGCTCCATCATCTTTGTCAATTTCAAAGTTAACATCTCCAGGCAAATGAGGGCCTAACTTGAATTACAAAAATCCTTTTAGAGGAGAAATTCTATAACCCGACCAGAGTGTAGGACTGGCGATGAGGGCAGCACTGCGCTTTGTTTTGCTTTGGAGAAAAAGAGACTGACTTTTCAGTGAAACTGAAAACTGAAGCACTGATCTAGACTAAAGTTTGAAGATGTGTGCATGGTCCTCTAGTAATGTCATCTTAGGTTTAACCAATACTTGTCACCGTCCATTTAAAATCATGGAAAAATGCCTATGCATTCGATAGTTATTTTCAAATTCCCTGACTTTTCATGGTTTTCCAGCCACAATAAATTTTTTTCCAGTTTTGTTTATAAATTATTTCTGTAACAGATAACTACCGCACATGTGCGAGAACTCTCGCATGCTATACCCCACACTCTTCCTTATTTTTCCATTTCCATGTTACGCCTGTAATATATATTTTTCGTCAAGACCCTCTTGTCCTCTGTCACTGGTTCTATATGTCACCTTGTAATTGATAACAATACAATACACCCTTGTCAATACAAACTATTCTTATTTAACTTTTATTATCGAGAAAAGAGGTACAACCGTGTAATTCCAAGTAATTAGTAATTTCACATACAGTTGCAGATTCTACAGGCTCTGAACCGGGGGGGGGGGGGGGGGGGGGGTAGACTCAAGAAGGGTCGAACCAGCAAAAATGTAATAGAATGCTCAAAAAGGCTGCAAAGACTTATTTATTCATAGATGTGTAATGAGGCTGTTTTAAAGTTTTCATATCTAAAAAAGCAATTATAACAAAATTCATTTTGAATTTGAATTTTTTTAAACTTGCAGCACTTTGTTAATTATTTTTCTTCAAAAGGCAAAATATTATTCTACTTTAAATTCTAGACATTTTTGAAGTACGTTATATTTCTCCTCTACAAAAACTTTGGATAACTTTTAAAATAAGCCTGCTACAGAGATTTCAAAATGTGTCTGCATATTTCAAAAATCTCCTGTGGCAGTTTTTGCAGTAGTGGGCAGGGAGGTGCCAGCAGTGAAAGGACAGCTACTCTGATCCGCGTTGCCAGATCAGTAAATGTAGTATATCCCAGTACCAACTTTCTTACATTCTGAAATTTTCACTAAAATTCCTGGCAATGGATTTAAATTCTGAAATTGTTCATAGTATAACTGTTAGATTTTTAACGCGCACAGGAAGTTTGTTAAACTTAACTCTACATCGATTCATTCAATGAACTAAATAGAAGTCTAAAATGTTCTTTCCTCATCTGCACCATGTGTGAGAAAAAGACCATCTTATGTCACCCTTAATGTTTCTATGGCAGTTTTCACCAATAATATAAGTTATTTGTAATACTGGTGTTAGTTTTAAATTATTGAATAAAAGATATTAATCATAAATCATTCATCATACATTACAATAGACTTAAAATTCTGGTATTTATTCGTACAAGGATGTCTTCATCCTGGTAGATGGTATCTTTATTAAAATCCTGGTAAAAGAACCAGGATTCTGATACGTCCGGCAAAACTGATTCAGATGTATCAAATTTTATATTTCTCAGAATAATATAGCTAACATCATTAAGCAGAAAACTGATTTATTTCAAGCTGCACTTGGGAGGTCATCAGCTATTACAGTGTCATCCAATCAGGAGCTTACAATTCACTACAGTGACATCACTACGGTGACACTCCCAATTCGATGACACTGCAACAGCTAATTTGCGTCGAGTGCAGTTATGTTTAAATTCAAATATAATTAAGTTATCCCTAAGTCACAGATTCAGTTTTTTTAGGCTGTGGACACTAAACAATCAGTCAATCACTGAACACTAATCAAACACATCTGTCATTTTTCATCTCATTAGAAAGTAAAGGGCAGAGATGTCAATAGTGTTTAATGATTGTTGTGTCCACAGCCTTGCAAATGGAGTATTATATATGTGCTGTGTCTCAATAGTAAGGTCATGTCGAATGTACAGTTACGGACATCACAGATTTTTCAAAACGCTTTGAAATAAAAAAACCTTGCACACAATTTATGACCACAGAGCCAATTTCTAAATTTTTTTATGCATTTTTAATGAAAATTGTCTTAAATAATATTGATATGTAATTGTAATGGTTTCTAGTTTTTGAAGTGTAGAAACGGAATAAGAAAACATTACAAAATTATAATTTCAATTGAAACCTAAATATTTTTTACTAAATTCATTCTCTCATAACCAAAGAAGAAACTCTAGTCATTATTTGTTACAATAAATATATATTTAATTGTTATTTAAAGAGAGATCAACTTCGAGAATCGAGACTTTTGACATTTGCTTAAGAATATTTTCTATTGAAAAAGAACACATTTATTTAGATTGAATTGTCCGTCCCTTTTCAATACAAAATATTCTTAGTTTAGAAAATGCCAATGGTTTCAAACCTATTTTAACTTTCCCATATACATGTGTATATACGAAGTAATATATGTAGTATAGGGAAAGTTATGTAATGCTGTGCGAAAAAACTGGTAATTTTTCGCAGAAAAAATTTCATTGCTGAGCCCTACTAACAAAAACGTGGATAAAACCAGTTGCTAAATCAAGAAAAAACTCCCCTAACATTTGGTTTAGCCAGAATCCCAGTTTTGTGGGTCCTTGATACCGAAAAACCAATTGCAATCAAAATGTTCATCCGTCTGTCTGGTGTATGTGAACAACACTAGCTCCTAAAGAATACTAATGATTTTTTCCAAATTGAAGTAACCCCTGCCCATCTGGCCTGAGTCGAAGCTCTGAGATTTTCAAAAACATTCTTCAAAATTTGGGTGTACTTTACATGAAGTCCTCCAGACATTTTCAAAATTTTCACAAAAAAACGCTCCAATTTTTTCTTTTAATTTCTTGTGAGAATAGAGTAAAATACACTTATTAACATGTTGACTGCTGTTGACTCGATATGAAATGTTCCACGGTGCCACCTGAGAAATACAGTGTCGGGCCAGTATTAATGTATAACGCTTATAAGCGTCAGTGGCACTGCTGCCCGTCTAAACTTGACGCTTTAAAGCGTCTCCAGCAGTGAACGTGTTAAAGTGGCATATGTCTGATTTTTCACAATTAACTCTGAATTTTTGAAATTTCCAAAATTTTGAAGTTTGTTCGGCGTTTTCCTACAACCACAAAATTGAAGATAAGAGATTTTTCCTCCAAATAAAATTTGTTCTCCAAAGAGAGTTCTTCCATTAACATCATGTACATTTCTTCGAAAAATTGAGTAGTTTTGGCGCAATATTGCTTGCAAGATGTGCAATTTAAAAAAAACCAAAAATTAAAACAAGATTTTCTCAAAAACCTCTATTCTTTTGTTTTTTCAAAAATTAACTGCAATTTGTTCACATGATAATATTTATGAGCACCTTCACTTTAAATAATGTCATATAAAGTTTCTTGAAAACTCAACGGTTTTCTGTGAAAACTAGCCAAAAATTCCATGTTTTCGGAAACACGCAAACGACATTTTCTCAAAAATGGCTCCAAATTTTTTCCCAAACTTTTTGAATGCATAGTGCTAATTGCACTCTTTAATATGACGTAAAGTTCATTTTGGGGTATATTTTTTCCCCAAAAAAATTACACAAATCTAGATTTTTTGAAAGATTTCTCACACCGTTAATATGCATATTTCCAGCAATTTGTAAACACTATTGTATTTGTGAGTTAATATGCTTTAAATGACTTCCAATGAAGTTTTTCAAAATCACACAAGATTCCTGTGAAAAAGAGCTCAATTTTCGCATTTACAGTAGCTCTTGTATGACATTTTCTTAAATTTTTCAAAGAAAATTGCCATTTAGGAGAAAGTTTTACTGCACTTCAATATTCTTAAAATAATATTTTCTTTCTACTATTAGGAAACCAAAAAATTAAGAAAATGTCAAAGAAAAATGTAGTGTGGGCAGCTAGAGATTGCAGCTGGCAAGAGTGTGTGTCAAGTCCGAATAGCTAGCAAAGACCAAAGGAAATGGAAAAGTAATACGGGAACGTCTGTCATTCTGTAGCACCACTAGTTTACCGATTAAGAATGTACTTAAGAAGTTTAAATTGTTTGTCATTCATAAGCATTTTTTATAGCTACAAGTTTTGTAATTATAAATTTGAATTACTAAAATTAAAATATGACTGTTTCTATAGTTGTGAATATTATCAAAATATGCTACTAAATATTATTTATTTGTCAGTTTCATAGTTTTAGATAAGATTGTCATATTTGTGAATCAAAACGTAACAGACGGCATCACTTTGAATTCATATATTTAATATGAAATATTTATAGCAATTTATTAAAAACAATTAAAAATTCATATTTACGTCTTTCTTATTATAAATATTTCTCACAAAATATAAAAAATTTAACAATCATCAATTTTTTAATTACCAAAAAAATTCCAGGTATTTACGTAAATTCCCTGACTTTTCCAGAAATTAATTTTTCCCTGACATTTCCAGGTTTTCCATGTTCGTATGAGCCCTGTAAATACTGATAATTAGGGTCACGATAATTATGTACTAAAAATTGGGAAAATGTGTACATATATATGTATTATAATATACAGAAATATGTACTCAAAAGTACGAAATATGTAACATTTAAGTATCACTGTATCAATTATTTTTTATTAAAATACCTTTATTTTAGTGTACATTCTTCTGTGTACTTAATATAAAGACCAGAATTAAATATTATAGTTCTCATAACCCTATCATTTACAATGATCTCTGAATCGATAAGAAACAAATATCGTCTCCGATATTATTTGAGTAGTACACCTCTTTGTGGCTCTCGCACATAACCAATCTTTAAAAATGAGGTCTCTAAAGCAAGAGAATTTCAAGAAGACATGACAAAGTCTAATGTGACTTTAAAAATATCAAGGATTTCTTTTAAAAAGGCATGTAAATATTCATGTCAAATACACTTTCTATTCTCAGTGTTTTCTGGATCTAGGGTGACGGAATTGTCCCCTCAAGGCACTGCACCACACAAATTGCAAACACAAACTGTTGTGAATCCTGGGTTTTTCTCCAGAACAGAAGACCTCTTTTTCTTTACTAGATCCCCTATTGACCCTCGAATGATAAATTAACAGTTTTTAAAGAAGCGACTGCTGATTGGGTAATTTCAAAGCTACCAGAAAGTTTCAGGGAAGATTTTTCCAAAAATTTAATTGTAGTGCTTACTGAAAAATGGAGCAATGTAGTTGTTCATCTTTTGTGCATCAAACAATTGCTTTGATATGCTGCAGCTTCAGAATCAAATTGATGTACAACTTGTATTACAAAATCAAAGTTTTGAGCATTGTATCTCATAGCATCGATCCTGGTGCCCCATCTCGTTAATCTGTATTTTGTATTGGAAATCCATGAGTCAACTTTATCAAACTGAGATCTAATAAGTTCTGCAAACACAACGCATGCACAAGATAGTTTAGAAGTAGTAATTTTGGAACAATACCTGCAGGGCTTCTGCTGACTTGCACATGTACAGTGCGCTGCACTAGTACCAGAAGGAAGACATTATGTTTAACTTCATTAGGCTACAAAAATCCCGTTGTATCGTTAAATAGTTTTGTAATAATTGGATGGTTGCATTTGGGTAACACTTCACAAGTTAACAAAATAAGACTTACACTTTTAAACGTTCATTAAATCTATCACAACCTTGCCAATTTGATTTCTGTACATATCAGTTCCACAGCGAGATTTTTTTCAGAGTTTCAGTCTAAAAAAATAATTTACGAGCAATGGTAGAGGGTCCAATATAAAAATCAGGCAAAGAAAAATGTCAACGGCCCATCTTAAGCTGGTACGTGTAGTTTCTGGAGAAGGGTATGAAGGTCAAGGGAGACCTCTAAAAGATGCAAAGTGGGTGCGCGATATCACCTGCTAAACATTATTTTCACAAATCAAACTTTCTTTCTGACCTCTGCAATATTCGCGCTGAAAACTAACACAACAGAAGCTATGGATTGCATTGTCTCCTTCCCTTTTTACTTGCAACACCATTGGCATTTATGGATACTCTCATCATAAACAATGCTTAATTGTTTATTTGGAAAATCCCTTATCAAAAATATATAGGAAAAATAAAGAATTATTTTTTTAATGTAGGATAATGGAAAAATTCAGGAATATGTAAAAATATGTTCTTTTGTGTGAAGTATGTAACTTAATGTAAAATATGTAAATATGTGTACTAAAAACTCAACGTTTTTGGCCACTAACCGATGTGAAATGCGAATATATCGTTGATTCAACTTGATAGTTACCTTAGGAAAATATTTTATTACATAATTATCCGGGCCCTACTGATAATCATACAAAGAACACAAGTATTTTGAGTCCCTAAAAGTAAACACATAGCCCAGTCATGCTACACAAGTAATTCTACCACATGAGTACAGTACGTTTTCAATTTAATGAAAAACCTCCAGGAATTTTTGTTTAACTTCCCAAAAAATACAATGTGAGGGAGATATGTTTCAAATCATTAATGAGTGATTAAATTATTAAGTGCTTTCTGTGTGGTTAAAGTTCTGTTTCTATGGAAAATTATCTGAAAAAAATATTGGGCTGATTAATTAGCATTACGTACTATGTTATGCAAAAATGCTTCATTACTTTGGAAGAGATCATGAATGCCCCAGACAATACTGGTGCTAAAGCAAGATGCAACTGTCGCCGTTGTTAATTCTCAGATGCGCCGTTCTCTCTTCAGTCCTACACTTCGCTTGGTTGGGTTATACTTCCAATTTCGTATACAAACTTTAGGAGTACAATGTTTACTCACCAAAACATCAGTAGAAGCAATAATGCTGAGTTGTAAATATTCAGAAGCTCTTTGTTGAAGTTCAGCATCAGCACTACGAAGATTACTATGCTGTTTAAAGACATCCTGGATTTGGGTTTTAATTTCTGGGAAGAGGTTCACGAACTTAATGTACGTTGACAACAGCAACGCCCGTGTCATCGGTGAGCAAAGATGGTACTGGAAGCAAATATTCATAAAGATTGTTGGCAAACCACATTGAAAATATTTCCTTTTTCTCTTAAATTTACAACCTACCTTGGAATGTAGAAGTTGGAACTGAACTTGTGGGGATGACCGCTGATCTCCAGCGATTAGATTTCCAAACTCTCCCAAAATGTAACCACCCACCTTAACCATATTTTCATGGCAAGCGGGTGCTTGAAGAGCCTGTAAAACAAATACTTTAGAAATATATTTTAAGATAGTTTAAAAACTAATGAGAGATGAAAACCTCATTACCTCAAAAACTGTCTTTGCAGCATATCCTTGAACATCATCCCTGTTTATAACTATCTGAATAACTCTATACCACACTTCTTCTGATACATAGTCACCAGCTATCCTTATTAAATTCAGAATCACATCAACATACCATGTGTAATCAGTAGCATATTTTTCTGCGAGAATAGCAACTTTCAAGACCTACAATTTGAAACCACAGCATTTTCAAATTAATATTAATTTAAAACCTCTTTTGTAAAAATAAAATTGGCATATAATATCATTACCATTTCCTCTCGAATAGAGTAATCTGCCGTTTCCAAGTAGTTCAGCATTTCTTGAACTATTTCTTCAGCATTGCTTTTATCACACATGGCATACAGAAGATCAACAGCCTGCTGTCTTACAGACACATCCTTCTCCATCTGAAAAACAAGCAAATTAGAAAAGATCTCCATATTGAAAAATGTAACCAACAATAGTAAACAAAACATTTTTTCAAAACACCAACCTTCATTGACAAAATGACTACTTCTTGATGCTTCTTCACAGCTTCATGGGAGAATTCCGATGTAGCTAATAAGCACATTGATTCCAGAGCCAAGTATCGCAAGTTGGTTTCACGGTTAGATAAAAATTGGCCTAATTGGTTACAAGCTCTAACCAACAAATTTGGTTCAGTATCGTTATGGATAATAAGGCTAATTGCCTCAAACAATACAGCATTCTTTGCATTTGAATGTTGAACTTTCTTTGATTTAGGAGGTTCTTGAGCTTTGTTGAGAATGGTCTCCAAACATTCATTCAAACGACCTCTGACCCCAGGGTCCTCTGAAACAGGGTAAAAAATTAGATTTTTCAGATACAAAGAGAAAGTCCACTAGTTTTCTTAAGGATAAGTACCTGGAGGAGGGTAGTTTTGCAACAGTCTAAGAAGTTTCACAGATAACCATGGTGCAGGCACGAAGTAGTATGTATAGTCTTGTAAATCTGTATAACTCGCTGTCACAATCTGTTGGAAGAGACTTTACATGAAAACAATGAACACAAAAATATCACAAAACTTTTATGTATGCAAATTCGGCCCTCAAAAGTTCAAGGATTACATAATTTTTCAACAAAATAAATAGGGGGGGGGGGGGGCTTGTTAGCAACAGTTATTTCTTGTTTTTTTAACAACCACAAATAAATGAATTGATCAAGAGCTGCCTTTTAAAAAAGAAACTGAGCTATCACAAGGGTTGAATATTAAAATGACAATCATTCTTGTACTGCACTCAATGGCACGAAGAAATTATTCAAACTTTAGCCATCCCAGCAATTCCATCAGCACGAATCAACTGATTGATTATTTTAGGTTTCTGGACACGTCAACTGCTATTGTCATTAGTAAGCTTCAGAGTTTTACCTGTTTGCCCATTTTTTCCCCATCAATGGAAAACGCAGTGTTTTAGGTTCCTTATTTGTTTTGAAGCATTCGGAGTATTACATGTGAATTTTATAGTGCCTGTAATTTCCTATTTCACTAATAAATGCCTATTTTGTGTTTAAATGCCTCAATAATTCCTATTTTTGTATTTATTCATCAAAATGCAATTATCCTTCAAAATATTTCAAATTTTAGGATTTTTCATTTTTATTCTGCAGAGTAGAGAGAAATCAAACAACTATCAATAAATCTTTGTTCTGTTTTACTGCCACCAGAGAGCGAGTATTTTGCATCATGAAACCCGTGCAAAATCACTGGTGGTAGTAGTTACTTTTTATTTTCAATTTTTAAACAACCTTTTTTTTCAAAAACCACTTCCAAATTTTCTCTTAAAATTCTCTCTATGTATATATCAAAGGATGGTATAAAGTATGTGTCATCCAATTTTTTGCGAACTCTGTATTTTCAAAAATTGCAAAGAGTTAACACTGAAATAGTACCGTATTGAGTACAGAGATTTTTGTTTGTATATTAAATCTGTATTAAAAAATCAGATCTTTAAAACGGGTACTAAATAATTTTTTTTTAATAAGCGTTTTTTGCGGAATTTCTGCTTTAAATTACTAAATTATAAAAAAATAATCTCAAAAATCACTACAAATTTTTTCTTCAAATTTTTCTATGGACAGAACAAGGGATGCTTAAAAGAATGGGGTATGCCTCATTTTTGTTGAACACCCTGAATTTTTGAAAATTGTTAATTGCAAATTTTGAAATTTTTTCTTTTTAGATACAGTGCGAAAAAGTATGTGCGATAGTTACATGACCACTAGTTACATTTGTGATATACATGGCAATTAAAACAAATCATACTATGTTTTCAATTGTGTTTACATTAGATGTGAGGAAAAAGATCATTAGCATTTGAAAGTAGCATCTGAGTTGCTTTTAAAGCAAGAAAGTAGCTACTGCAATTCAATCTTTTTAGTTTGAAATATCCAACAATGACAAAGGATTTCCACAATGATTTGTCAGAACAATGATGAAAGTAAACATTCACCATCAAGTGAATACAATGGTAAGTATATTGCTTACTTCAGAAACTTTCTACAGAAGTACATAAATAAAGATAAGAAAAATTTATAGAGCCTTTTTAAGTGCCTATTTCTGCACTTTTCATGCTTATAAATATGTAGCTTAGTCATTAGTTCCACAGGTGCAGTGCACTTTATCGTGGGAGGTAGCAGTGTTCTTCTCCCATTGGAACATGATATCTTCTGTCAACCTACATGCTTAAGGTGACCAGATCTTAAAAACCAAAAGAACAGAACATTTCACCACAAAAACTGGACAAAAAGGGGACACATGCTGCATGTGAAATATTGAATTACAGTCTCTTTCAAAGGGTGACTGTATTTCAATATGTCACACGTTCTGACCACAACTGTCTTCTACAAGTGTCACAACTCTAATGAATTTCATTGAACTGAGTTTCCAGTTCTCAATATTGTTGAGTTGGTTTTATTCATGTGAAACAGTGATTACCAGCCTCTGATATTTGATAAGGAAACTGTCTAAAAACAACCAGAAAATACTCATTTGATTAATTTACACATTTATTTATTATAAAAATTGGCCTCTATTCTTCAATTAAGATTGCTTTCTAAGTCACACAGAATCTCACAAAAGCAGAAGGTTCAGATTACTGAATTTCTCAGTAACAATATCTATAGCAATAAAGCACTACAAGCTCAAATGATGCGATTCTGCCCTTCTCGATTTCAACAGTCTGTAAAACACTCTTGTTTCATGGTACACAAGTATTATATACTTGCATTTACTTTTTTTAAAACAAATGAATATATAATTATAATATATATAATTAATAAATATGAAACAAATGAATATATAATAATTAAAATAATTCCAACAGAATATATTACGATAAATTTAAAATTGTTGATGGCACTTTATACGGGTCAATAACCCCCATCTCAATAAGATTTTTGTCCAGTTTCCCTAATCCAATGAGCAAATGCTGAGATGGCCCCTTGGTTTGCTTCTGGACATAAATGTAGCTTCACTAAGCGCACATTTTGTTGAGCACTCCTTTTGCTTTTAGCGGTAGGAGTAGAGCTGATGACAAGTTCCTTTTTTGTTAGCAATGCAGAAAAATCTCATCTGCAGTTCGTTTACTATTGCAAGCATGTTTTCTATAACTCGGGAATGAAATTTTCTAGTTTTTCAAATAATGTAGCTAATCTCACGCTTTTTTTTTTACCCCTGGACCTCAAGAAAATGTGCGCAGATGATCTCCTCCCCCATAAATCATATACAGTTTTTACTGTTTTTTTGACCAAATAAATATCAAATATCAATAACAAATAATCACTGTCACAAAAACACGACATTTTGGCTTCTTGTTTTGCTTTCAAAAAATGCAGGACACTGACTTAAAAAAGGGACTGTCCTGGCAAATACAGGACGTCTGGTCACCTTATACACGTTTCTTATGCCAACTTGCAGGATCCCCTTCCAGGTATCTATGCCAGCATTATACTGCCTTAGCCAGGACTAGGGATGGCAAAAAAACATTGATATTTTCGGGTAAATACATTGATATTATAACATCAATGTTTTGCTTTTGAAGTTTTCTTCAGATTGATATATTTGTCCAAAAACAAAAGTTTTCAAAAAAAAATCTTTAGCTGTAATTTTCAATTATTTTTTTTTGTGGATTGCTCACAATCAATAGCCATTGACAACTGTTACTGTCAATCCCTCAGGCACAAAATAGTTTTCTGTTTGCAACATTTCTCCAATATTGTTATGTTTTTGATTTTGTACATGGCAATACAGTTAAACTGCATTTTGAACCTTGACTACATAGAACATTGATTAGAAAATTAAGATAACAAGCAAATTTAAGGTAGACTATACTTTAATCTAATATTGACTTGTAATATATCACATTAGAACCAGGACATTTTACTCCAAAATGTTTCATCATATTTAAAATGCTAATATTTTAAACATAGATGTTTTTTGTTGATGTTTTCATTGCCATTCACAGTATTTTTAATTTTAAACAGAATAGAATGAAAATAAAAACATACCCGACTTAACCTAGAGACAGCCAAACTAATGCAGCCTTTATACTCTTCTGGATTTTTTTTCACCAAAGCATCAATCAGACTAGTTGCAGCTGTTACCACACCCATGTGTTGGTCATTTAGCAAGTGAATGATACGTGATGTCCATTCTCCACTTGGTATGATTTCTTGTGAAGTGCGGAAAAGTCTAAGTAGACACAGGGCTGCTGACTGTTTAACTACATCCATTGTGTCACTATTGAAAAAAAAGAAAATTAATAAAATGAATAATAAACATTATTTTTAACAATCCTAATAAAAACAAATTTTGCACAATTAGAGAATGATAAATTAATTTTATGCTTTAATGCTTTCTGAAAATATAAGTAATCTAAAAACATTTTTCAAACCAATTTAAATTCTGTTTGAAAATTAATGTGAACTTTATTCATAAGCCAGGAAAGTGACAAGTTAACACAATTAATACAACTTAAATTCAAAACTAACAAATATAATGCCATACTTTGGAAGTACAGCTTTTCCCAGGTAAAAAGTACCAATCTACATTTGTCTCAAGAATGTTGTAAAAGAATAATTACCCAGAAACTAGCAATTTCGGAATTTCATGGCCAAATGCCTCAGCCATCTCTTTACTACCAATATTTGCTATGCACTGAAGTGCCAGGCTGACATGAACTGGATTTCTGAAAAAATAATAATAGATTTTACAAAGTGTCAAATAAGTAAATAATAAAAGGTAACAATGAAAATTGTAATATTTTACCTCGATGACAAGTCATTCTTGATACTCTGAATGATAAGTTTGATGAGATCACTGTTAGTATTCACCAGTACAGATATGAAGAGGTAACCCTGTGAACAATCAATGATTAGTGTTAGTATCTAATATTTAGTCATCAATGTGAACATTAAGAACTTGGGAAACTATGGAAAAAAAGAAAAAAATAGAACTTACTATTTGTTTTTCTGAATATTTATTGGATGATAACAAATTAACAGCTTCCATATGTCCAAAATCGATGTCATGTCCAAGCAAGAAAATAAAGAGCAATTTGCATACATATTTCTTTTTTTGGTAGCCATCTAGTGTCTTATCACCTTTAAATTTACTACGTATATTTGCAAGCTCTTTATTTATTCTCTTTATCTCTGCTTCTTTACTTTTACCTACAACAGGAAAGCAAATGTTTGTAGTTATTAATTTTTTCTGTTTTATCACAATTATATATCTCTAACATTTTTATATTCATCCATATTCTCACTTTTCATACGAGCATGAAGATTTCGTTTTGAACTTTTTAATTACAAAATATATTTCAAAAACAATTTAAATGTTATTATAAGACTTCTAATACTAATGAATTATTCTTAAAATGATTCTTTCATACACATAACGTCAGTTCAACTTTTGAGAACAATGTCAAATACTTTACAGATCACATAAATTCAAGCAGCTCCAGGCACGAAGTAACGAAGTTTTGGCAGTTGGAAGGAATAACAAAATCTAACCAAAAATTATCCCACAATGACTTTATAACATGCATATGTTTATTGGGATTATTTTTTTTATTTAATTTAACAAAACAGATGGACATTTGTAGTCCCTATAGAGAAATCACTGAACAAATTACCAGAAGTGGGGCAAGCCAGACTGTCCTTTCATCAAACCAACTTTAACTACCTGGCAATAACGTGAGATTGAAAATATTTGAAATGACAAACTTATTTCATTTTGTATCACTCAACTTTACATAACTAAAGGTAGTTAACAAATTTATGTACTGTACTCCTACAACACTTCACAATCACCTCCACATGGTTCTTAAATTAAAAAATAAAACCAACAACACTTGTTGAAGGCAATCTCACAATAATAGGAGTTTGGGAAGAACAGCCCATCTAAATTAACTTTATCACCTTATTGAATAACTTCATAATTCGTCACATATTCTGCCATTTCCGAAATATTTGCAATGCTCTTCTACATGAACAAAAACAACTTATTTGATCAAGTATCTCAAATGACTGTTACAGCAAAATTACTCAGCAATCTAAAGGAAATTAACTTATGAATATAAATTAATGAAGGTAAAGGAAATTAAGTCTTATTTAATTTTCAGAAAAATGTTTGTTACCAGCTCATTAACAGGGATCAATTACATTTCCTGCAGGAGACAACCCTGTTTTTAGTTCCGCGTATACGTACGTATATACGGAGTAATATACATATAAAGGAAAAGTTATGTAATCCTGCGCGAAAAAACTGAAGGTTTTCGGCAGAAAAAAAATCATTGCCGGGCCCTGATAACGAAGTTGCTAAATTAAGAAAAAATCTTTCAACATGTGATGTAGCCAGAATCCGTGTTTTCGCTGTGGGTCCTTGATACCGAAAAACCAATTGAAAGCAACACGCCCGTGCTTCCGTTGGTCAACACCACTTACGCTTAAACCATCAGTAGGACTTTTTCAAAACTTTTGGAAAATTCAATGATCAAAGCAAGGAGGAACCCTAATATTTGCATATTTTTTCCAAAAAGTATGCAACACCCAGAGCTTTCTTTGACAGTTGTTGATCTGCATGCCTCGAAAAATTTATGAATATCACAAATTATCTGCATTTAGCTGATGAAGTGAATAAATCAGCACACTAACTCGCGTCTGAAATATAAAGGATACACCATTTAATGTTTCTCCAACATTCAACAGTTCTCTTTCCAACTTCCACATTTTGTTTTCTCGTTTTTTGTATTTAAAGCAACAAAAGGTGTTCCTTAAAGGTTCGATGTTGCTCTCATGGCTCCGCAGGGGTGCAAGGACACAGTCGCAATGAATGGAAGGGCGAAGGGGGCCGGGAGAACCAGCGCGCTGCGCCGAAGCTCCGGGGCCAACAGCCGGGCATGGGTCGGCGGTCGTTGACCGCGAGGCAGGTGCACGGGGAGTTTCATCTCGTTAAACCCTCTTCAGCCGCGGAGCTGCCCCCATCGATGTATACCTTCCATGGTATCCATGGCTGCGCCTCCCGCCTTTTTCTGCGGTAGAGAGATGGGCGAGGACCGCTCTAGAAAGCGGTTCGACTGTAGAATGTACGAAAGAATATGTGATCTTTCGCAGTATTTTTGATGCATTACTTAATACAAATTTAGACATGTCTGTTACATAAATCCCACACAAATTCCCATAACTGCTTATTAATAAAATTAGTTAGACCAATCACTGTGGTAAGGAGAGCCTCTGGTCCAGGGAAAATAAATGATTTATTAATGAAAAGTGACAGACCCTGAAAAAGTGATTCTATCAAGTGATCAAAAGTATGGAAGTACCCTGAAAGCATTTCGCAAACCTGCTTCGCACTCAAGCTTGCTTTTGCATGCATGGTCTGAGTTTGCATACCGAAACTTAAGCATTCAACGCGTGAACGTAGTTCAACAAATTAAACAAATCCTCAACAGATGGAAAATTTCATTGCTTCATCACTTGCGTGTACCTAAAATTTCGATCTTCATTTCTTACGGCAGGCCACTACCAGATATTGGTTTTGAGGTGATAAAGTTGATCTGTAACCGTGCACTAGAAAAGGAAACGCTATTAGAATGATCTCGTAAATGTATACACCCTGCGTTCACAAACTTACACACGTAAGCGTTCACACGGCACAGATCCAGGAGCCAACTAATATACGAACATTCAGGTAACTTTATGTAATCGATCTCGCCATCCAGAGGGAGAACACCGCCACCTCCCGGGATTTAAAAAAAACAAAAAACATACACACCACTTACGAGACATATGACAACAGTTGACGCGCCCGGGAATAAAAATTATCATTTATGTTAACGATTGTTTTCTCACAGTTGAGTAACCAGTTTGTAAACCATAAATGCCAAAATTGCTAAATGCTGGAGCCCTAAATTGTGCGTTACGACAAGACTGATACCGCAAGTGGGTAAACATTCACATATTATTCTAACGATATTAACAAACGGAAAGACAAGATCCGTACAATGAAATCGCACACAATATCAATTTAATTTTACATAGATTTGGAGAATGTACGTTACTGACCACCCTTGCAAACCGAGGGGGGTACCGAGAAAAGCCAAATCTCCACAAGTGTGTTTCTGTGATTGACTTAGAAAACTTAACACAAGGCCAATTTAGAGACCCGAAATCCGAATTTTAAGGCCTTTATCACGGTATTCGGGTCGTGTACGATGGAACAACGTAATGTGCGCGGATAGCAAGTGTCAATCAAATTATAAATTCAATGATTACGTTCAATGAATAACTACAAATGATTTCATGATGAATTAATCATAGGGCTACCAGATGTGGAGAGCCTCTTCCCCATGTCTTAAATTCCCTAATTTATTTGTTTTCAAATTAATTTGAATGATTGCGAAAATTTACAATTATTATATTTTCATTATAATTTTAATAATGTTACTTACGTATAAAATAAGAGCGGTCGCTAATGACCTTACCTGTTTCTAAAGTGAACCACATGAAATAAAATTTTGAAAAAATCCTAATTTGTTTAAAAAGGAAAAAATACGAGATTTTAAATATTTACGGAAATGACATGTTTAATCACATGCGGCTATAGAGACCCTTTGTAAATTATTAAGACGGACATGCCCCCCCTGCCCCCAACTTCCTTTGCGCAAGTTTACGCTACCAACAGAAGAGTGATACACACAATAATGAAAGGTAATGCATGTTCAAATGTTTCAGGTTCACGAGCAGGGGCGGATCCAAACGAGCATTTTGGAGAGGGCCATCCTACATTTTTTGTTAAATAATAAACATTTGTTATTATATTGTATGTTTTTTCTAGTGTGCATATGAAACTAATCAATATTTTAAAAAAATACATAATTCCAACAAATATTTAAAACAATTTTTCCAAATAAAAGAAGGTAACAAAGGAAAACTCTAGGCCTTTTGGGGGCTGGGTCATGGCGCCCCATGACCCCCCCTCCTAGATCCGCCACTGTTCACGAGAGGGCACGTACAACGAGGATACTAACCTTTGTTCAGAGATTCTTTTAACGTAAACTAGAAGCGGTGAATGTACACACAAAAAGAAGGCAGAATAATTTCACGAATAAATAACAACTCATTACCCAGAACGTCAACTGTTGATCCCATTTTGACGTAGAAATGATCGATTAAGTGAAAATTTCGGTTACAGGCGAACTCACGAAATTCCAAATTTGCTAAAACTTTTCATGACTAGTGTGTATCACAACCGATAATTTTGCGAGAAGAAAACTACACATGGTAAAGCATCTCAAGACATTGGTGTGGAAAACTTCGATACACCTTAAACGACCGAACAGCATGATGCGTATTCTCAAACTCGCTGCTAGAGAGCACACGATTTAAACAACGCATGTCAGTCGTCCTTCTTAACTATATTTTTATTTTTGCGCCCCGCGCGAGCGGGCCACGACGCCCCACTGACACCTTGCCCTTGTTACGTGACTTCTGGCAATGTTCTGCGTGGACCCGCGCGTCGCATCGTGCAAAAGCACATCGGATGCGTTCTACGCCTCCCGTTCCCGGATTAACATAACGGCTTATTTAACTATTAAACACGTTCAATTAAAATTATGAAAAATAACTTTTACAATTTAATACAATATAATAATAATATTCCATCTACATCAAGATTAAAGATGTTATGAGTCTGCTGAATATGAAATCTACTCCAGGTTGCAACCAACTACCTAAGGAGCAGATCTAGTGACTGCCGGTGCCTCTACAATACTTCGCGCAAAATGTGAGCTGTTCCAAATAAAGCAATTGCTTGCACTTCCCAGTCTTTTGAAGGACCTGGGAGTTTAGCCAAGTTCTAACACAAATTTTGCGGAACAAATCCCAGAGCTCCGAAAACTATCGGGACGACATGTGCTTTTACGTCCCACATTAGGCTGATTATTTCTAAACTCGTGTATTTAAGACGTTTCTCCGCCTCCTTGGTTACGACGTTTTGATCACAAGATACAGCAATATCTACACGTACACACGTTTTTTACCCAAATCCAGGATAACAATATCAGGTTTGTTTACTGCTATCGTGCAACCCGTTTGAATTTGTTGGTCGTACAATTTGTATAGAGTCCAACCGATGTCTCCGGTTTTGGTGAGTGTTCATACCACTTGGAGTATGTGTTTGGAACTTCGAGCGAGGTACAGACCTGCCAGTGGAGTAACTACACACCCTGTCGTGTCTTTTCAATTATTCGGTCTTTGCTAGAATTGGACACGCTGAGACGATATGATCAATGGTTTCTACTTGTTCCTGGAATTGCGGCATTTATCATCTTGGGAAATTTTGAGAACCGTTTTATCAATGTCGTGTACTCAAGGCCTGATCTTGAGCAGTTATTAGGACTGCTTCCGATTCTGGCTTCATTCTTCCCCTTTCAAGCTACATAAATGATTGATCTTTATTGACCTGCATTCTTTTTAGATATTGTCTATAGAGTGATTTGACTTCCCACGATTTCTTTAACATTTTTTGTGTCTCATTTCATATTTGGTCGCATCATAAGCTCAGTGTGTGTTATTCAGCGTGTCTTGCATAGTTTTCTTTGAAATGGTTATTGCTACACTAACAATTCCTCTGTTTCCCATTCTTCGGTCAGATTTCATGACCTGCCTCATTAGAAGGTCATCTTGATGTCTGACTATATACTTTTCTATTCCAACATTGTGCCAGCAGGCTTCATTTTGCCTAAGGTCTCTTCCTCTTTCCTTTCGTGTCAAAGTCTATGTATATCAGCTCGAGGGTGAGGGACATGATGCATTGTTAGCAGTTTTCTGGTTTTTCGATCCACGATTCGAATTTCTTGCTCAGTCCAGTCCACTCGTCCGAAACTACTCGACTACAGGCATCGCCAAACTACCAATTGCAGATATTTTATTCTCATTATTATTGCATATGCTGAGGCGCACCCTGAATTTTTCACAAGAGGAGGCGGAAGTATGGTGTCCAGCCGAATTTATGTTCTCTTGTAAAGAATTTTCTATCTACGCTGAATATAAAGTATTTTTGTTTATTGACAAACTTATCATTTACAACGTAAACGAGTGGTATATTAAATGACATTAGTATACAAAATTTATAAAAGCTACTTTTTTTTAATACTTCATTGGCTTGTGAGTGGGGGCTGAAGCTCCCTGAGCCCCCCGCCCGGGATGAGCCACAGTACACGTGTGAAACTAATATAAAATATTATTAAAAAATAATTGGAGGGTCCTCATCCTGCCTAAGCTTGTACCTACGCATTCATCCAACCCTGTGCATTCACCCTTCCCGCTCCCTTCCGCCCGCCCCATCCTGTCCCGTCCCGCTCATTGCCGAACCTCTCCCCCTTCAACGCTGATACGTTTGATGGACGGATCGTTTTCGGGCAGAGCAAAACTACGCGCCCTGGGCTCATATCGCCCAGCCAGCGTCCGCTTATCGGCGGATTCACGCTCCACAAAACAGCTCGTTGGCCGTGTTATCGCTGGTAGCTGCACCCAGTGGGGTAACAGTAGCGCGGACGGAAAGAATTCAATGAGTGCGGGGCCAAGGAGAAGACTCAACTAGGGAAGGTCAGATAATCCCCCTCTTCAGGAATGCCATTTAGAAAGTTTCTGGTTTGCCTTGATGGGTTCTATGAGGAGACAACTGATAAACCCTCCTCACGGTTCGGACATACTGTAAACACCAAACAGTGACCGCTCAGCTTCTTCGACGCCTTTAACAAAAAGGTCACAGCCAGTCAATCGCCTCCTTAACATCAAGTCTTCGCCGGTAATCTAATCTTCCCAAACAACAGACTTGTATACTACTTGTGGAAATTTATACTCCGTGCGGTACCCAGGCAAGACCGCACAACTACCAAGTGACTAAATTCAGGTCTTCCGAAAAACACATGTAACCGAGTACCTAGTACACGGAAAAAAAACACAAAAAAACCAAGTTCAATACACAACAGTGAATGAAAAATAAAACGCGAGTTGGTTGCCTTTACGGAATCCAGAAGCTTTAAGAGTTTCCTCACAATTGTGACGCACTTTCAAGGCGAATGACTAAAAGGAAAATCTGGTTCGGAGAAAATACAGGATGATATTTGAAAAATGAGATAACGCAAGAATCCGTTTGTCAAGGCACTTCCCATCTATAATTGTTTTCTCAGTAACCGTACATTGTATTTTTGAAGAATAAATCCGTTATGTATGTCAAAATAAAATTTCGCGAGTTGGCGAAATCGGCGTCTCATGGTCTGGTTTTCGAATTTTTAAAAAAAGTACAATAAACTTATTTATTTTTTAAATCAAGAAATATAGGAAATTTTGTGCAATTCTCTCCAATGGACGTAATGTATCGAATGACAAATTTGTGATTTATTTTATAAAAACTGATTGGCATTTGAGAATAAGAGCTCCACCAACTTGATGTTTCCACTTTAAGAGATTAACTAATTACTCCAATAGCTTTACTAAAAATTGAAGACTAGAAATAAAATTATGTAAGTGTCTTTTCTGTTAAATTCACCAGAATACTGATGAATGATTCAAGCTCTATAACATACATAAGAACCGAACCATAAATAAGACCCGATGCATTTATTTATATATATATATAATTTTTCTCAAAAGCATGATAATGGCACTTGCATAATTTTTTATTTCAAGCATTCATTTATAATTTTGATTGACAAAAAACAATCAAGGTAACATGATATTCCAACTGTCCTTAAAATTCTCTGTAATAGAACTAATAAAAGTTATAATTGTATGTGAAATCATAACGAAACACTTTAACAGCTTTTAATTGAAGCTGTTTAACGACCAATACTGCCTTTACTGTCGCGCACTCATGCGCGCTTCAGTCAACTCTCCCTAATATCTAATAAATCATCATCTGCGAACATTTTTGCACGTCATCACCTCCCCAAGGCCGTCAGCAGCAGTCTGCCCGCGGCGAGACATTCCAGCTGACTTCACAGGCCTGCCGCTCACTACGGGCCCGTCGATTCTGCTCCTCCCCCGCCAACGCGCGCCTGCCTGTGACGTCAGCGCGAGCCGGCGCCGAAGGGGTTCTCCCAGCCTCATTTCCCGCCCCCGCAAGCCACTCCCAGACACACTCGTGGAGCGGTACGCTACGGCCGTCTCCAGCACACAACCCCTCCCCCCTCACCGGAGCCCTGCCACGGTGGCTGCCGAGGCGGCGGCGGGAGCGATGTCGTCCGCCCGCGTGCTCTATATGCAACGAGTGGACCTAAGAATTGCCCCGTCAATGACATAATGAGGGTAACAGCATCAGAAGCGCGGCCTCAGCTTTTGTCGCCGCCGTCGCGCCCGGGGGGCGGGCGGAGAAGGAAGGCGCGCGCGCTCGCCACGCGTCTCAAAACTACCTCCGCCATCGATCCGCCGCGGCCTCCGGTAAGGTTCCCGGCGACGGAAATCCAGAGCATCCGCGCGATAGCGGTCTCCGGGTTACGACCGCGCCAATCACCCGCGGCACGCGGCAAAGCCGGCATTCGGACGTGCGTCTCTGCCAGATCTCTGCGCGTGGAACTAACCCGAAATATCGATTAGAGATATTCAAACAAGGACGAACCGGCGCGAAGCAGAGGTCGAGCGGTAGCAGGCCAGCAAATAACTGGGTTGCCGACGATTATGTGGAAGGCATACGCTATTAGACAACATTCCAGATTTCAGGCTCGGAGGCGAAAAAACAAAATAGTAGCGGCGCAGCGGTCGCCGCCCTCCGAAGTGGTTGCCCCTCGAGACGCGCTCGGCCCACTTCTATTATTTCGTAGCAATCGAAGTACATCTGCATATCAGAGCCAGTTGTCGCTGCTGCTTGCAACGGTTTCTTGTCAGGACTTCTACGTCAACGTCATCACCGCCTCATCTTCGACAAATTTGTTTTGGGCTGGTCCAACTCTCCGAGGCTACCGAACGCACATCGAAGCCGAATGCATTCAACCACAATTCTTTCCGCCCTTAAGAAAGCCTCCGACGTGACCCTGCTGATCCACAAGAACAAGTCTAGCGGCCGTGACCGAGCGATGACGATTTGACCCACGTTGTCTTAACTAATACGCGGAACCGCCGTTGCAAAATCCACAGAAAATCTACGGACGACTGGAAAACCAAAGTTGGAAAGTTATCCATTCGGCAATGCAAAAGAAATCAGGGGGAGAGTGGCAGCGGGCAACGGGCGGTGCCTCCCAACGCGTCGAGATAGCAACGGAAGCCGGGCATGCAACACAGCCAGATGGCTGGATGGCGCCGAGCGAACGAACAAGCACGACCGCCCTCCCTCCTATCTCTTATCTCAACAACAGGACGCCCCTGCTGTCTGAGGCTGCAAGCCCCTGCTGCCCCTGCACCTCAAGATGTAATAGAATGTGTTGTACAGTAACTGACAGTCGAGAAAGCCAACCATCCCGTTTAACACCAGTCCTACTTTCTCTCGTGTCGTGTGCACTGTGATAACGTCTAACAATATTGGTAATTTAATACACAAGGCATTGAAATAGTACAGACAAATACAAATCATTTTTACCAAATGGGGCAAATGTATGCCATTTAAAAACTGCTTCCCTTTTATATACAATTCATCTATTCCCTTGTGTTGAAACTAACACCATTGTCTAATAATAGTAATAGTAATAATAATAATAATAATAATAATAATAATAATAATAATAATAATAATGTGCATACCAATCTTTCCAACCCTAACCACAAAAATGTCTTAACTTGTTAAAGCCAATAGGTTAACGATGTCCCTAACCAAGAATTCCTCTTTGAAAATATGCACAGCAAAATATGCAAATTGAACACAAATTACATATTAAAATGCAATACAAATGGATATCCTAAATTAATTTCAATAATTTGAAACTTCCCACCAGTATGTGCATCATTACTATATATTTATTACTCTATCTTCTTTAAATTATTGAAAAATATTATATTTAAGATAATTTATTTTAAACAGAAATTATGTTTAATACAAATATTACTTACAATTCCTTATATCTGAAATAAAAACAGCCAGCCCTCGCATTCCATCACCTCGCACTGCTGGCATCTTGAGGTGTGTCAAATTTTACCACAAAACAACCTGAAAAGAACACACAGTAGTTCAACAACAAATAAAGTCTTAGCTTCAATAATGCACAGTCCCTAGTAGTTTTAAATTACTTGTATGTCCCAAATGTCAAAGTGCACTTGCAAACAGCTCACTCAAAATCAATCACATACAAAACGAATATTCCCAGCGTTTTCGTGCAATAGCAATAAATCTAAACTTTGAAGTTCTTAAAGTAACAATAAAACGAATTGAGTGCTAGTGTGAAACTTCCGGAGTTTCTGTCACTGACTTATACCCGCCTGTACATTTTCATGGTCACTAGTACGTGCACTCCCGAAAAACGTATTTGCACTGAAATCGAAACACAACACACTACTCACCAGGAATATATGTACAATAAAAATTAAAATACAAACTGATCTTGTCTTAGAAATCCTCCTAAATCTATATCAATATCGCGACTTCAGTTGCGCTACGGTCGCCGCCATTTGGAAAATATACCCTTCCACCCACTTGCTACGAGAAAGGTTTGCGCCGCGAGTACGGCAAACGAATGAAGTCTAATATAAACCAGTCGGGCAACGTAGTGACTATACGCTTCAAAATAAATACTGAAAAATGAATGAGACGAAGAGGATAAAATTCATGGAGCAGAAAATCAAAAATACTGGAAGTAACGCTCTTAAAAAAGGTTTCTAATACTATTTTATTTCGATGCGTAAGAGTGGCGGAATTGAAGACGTAGGCGAAAGCATGAGCGTCAGCATCTATTGCTCTCTACAACATATGAGCCATTCATTGCTGTGGGTATGTAAAATACGAAAGACAATTAAATTAAAAGCCTTGTTTGATGATTTATTTTACATAATCATTTTCTTTGCTTACCCTTGCACAAACTTATAGGGCCCGGCCGGCGAATATGACGTCACCTTGAGGTTGTATTTCAACGTAAAAATAAGCAAGGTGTTGAAAAGTGGGTTAATCAGCTTCATAACATCTACCGTGCGCTTGCATAGATCTTGTTAAGTTTTTTTTTCGTTTCTGCCAAGTCAATGATGCATTTCGAAAAGTACCTTGCTAGCCCAGATCATTACAATACCAAGAAGTTGGTAAAACATGGGCGCCTAATTTAAATAATACAGAGGATTCATCAGATAACTAGCTAAGAACATGACAGCTTGAAACGTTACATGGAAAACTGCACGTAATGATATTTGTTATTTATGATTAAAAATGGATTCATTTTATCTCATTGCTAAAAATATTTTACATAAAATTCTCAAAACATTGAAAAGAAAATGATTCTTGAACTGCATTAAAACTTCATATTAGTCAGTGAACAAAGCATTCCACATTTTATATTTAATCTTTCAAACGTAAATAATAAAGTGTTCGAAAACCAACCATTTTACTGTCCAGGTACAATTCAGAACTTGGAACTTACTTAAGACAATAGATTTAGATTGGGAATACTACATAGCAGATTCAAAGTAGCAAAAGAAAAGTCATAAGAATACACAATTCCATAAGTACTTGGACACTTGCTTTAATTTATATTTTCAATTCAGTTTTGAAATTATCTTTCTAAACAACCATCTACAAACAAATGTTGAGAAGTCCACCAAAATACATTACAATTGAGAATGCTGTGTCCAGAACAATATTCATCAAGGTTATGCAATTTTAACTGACTGATTAATTGATGTAGGAATGATGATTTTGAGAGCCAAATTTTGGAAAGTACAGAATGAACAATACATAATTCAGAAATGCTATTGTCCAAATCAAGGCTTCTCAAACTGTAGTACACATTCCCAGGGATATGTGGTAGACATCCAGAGAGTACAAGAACATCTGTGGGAAGAATTGGAGAAATTAATCATTGACCTGAGAAGTCCTATTACTTAGTGGTGGATTAATACATGTAGACCAATTGCATACTCAGGGCCTCTGCAGTATTTAATAATTTTTTCAACCAAATATTTATTAAATCATTACATGAATAATAATAATTGTTATCTATTCTATTCAAAATTCATGAAAATAATGAATTAATTGATATTTTAAGCAATAGATACTACAGCATTTTTGGAAACAGATTGCTGTACAAATAAGAAGTTGATATTATATTTATTATTTGAATATAAAATTTGTGAATTGAAAGGTTCTAAGTTTTATTTTTACATATTTGGGTTACATAAATATTCAATATTATTGAGGAGCTGCTCAGGTTGGTCATGTCTACGTTCTTTAAAAATATTAATCAGGTCCTCTCTATATTCTGAAAGAAAATATGAGAGAATAGTATTTAAAGAAATACACTCAGGGTTATCAATTTGGCAAGAAATTTCTATTTTTAATTTGTTGTTTAAAACAAATTGTTTACTTTGTTGCAATGAGTTATAAAGTGAAGTTTCTTCACATAAGAATTTTATACTACACTATATGAATTTTAAAGATTTTTTTCACTACTTTGGCTTACTTCAAAGTTTTGTAATTGTTTACTATGTACATTCAATTGTGAGACACAAAGAAAATATTTTAAATGCTTGAGAACCTCTGGCCTAAACAATAGTTTCACTTTAATTTGTGTAATATTTCAAGTAGAAATTATTAGCTTTTACAACAATTTACCAGTATATATTTTACAAGTTTTATTCAGTTCTCAAGGAGTATGCGAATACATCCCCATTATCAGCTCATAAATTAAAAAAATATCTAGTATATTGGAAACCATTTTGAATGAATTATTTTGGAGAATAGAAATTAATATTAATGTATCCTATACCTGTATTAATATTGTAAATAATGTAGATCAGTAAGAAGTTTCCTCTTAAATAAATTAAGCTCCAGCCAGAAATAGCAAACAAGTTGAGAATATTTTTGTAACAAAATAACCATTGGACATAAATGACATTTTCATTTAAGGATAGCAAAATTAGCCAAGGCAAAATATTCAAAGACTCATTATAATTTCCATAAAAAATATTTGTATTTAGCATTTTAATGTGACAAGTATATTTAGTTTGATTAACAGTACCGGGATAACAATTCATAACACATTTACACAACATTCCTCCATTTGTACATTTGTCTATACATCCTACATTATCTACCACAGTTGGTAGAGTATTTGCAGAGAAAGAATTCAATGAACTAACAACACTAATGGCTTCATCACCACTGCAGTTACTCACACAAGCATTCAAAAATTATGGAAAGTGGAATTCATGCAAAGCTACAGTTTAAAACATCCGGCACATGAGTAAGGCTACAACTGTCATTTTAACTATTTCTTATAAATATGTACAAGAGGCTTAAAACACTGCTTCTCATTCTTATAAAGTAAACAACTTCCACATTTGTACAAATTAACTTAAATGCTCATATTTTACACGGAATAGAATACATTATATTGCAATTCATTTCTGAACCAAAAGTACACAATGCACAGAGACCACCCTGAACAAGTAAAAACAAACTAAATTCATTTGTGAAGAGTAACAAGTAACATTACACATTAGGAGAAAATAATTCTTTCTATTCTGAAACCCATTCAGAATACTTACACATTAAAGAAATATTAGAGTAAATTTGCAAAAAAAAGTAATTTTTCTTTAAAAATCATAAGTTTCATTGAACTTATTTAAAAAATTAAATTGAGGTAACAAATAATTTATTTTACATTGTTAATTGACTACCTCATTCATTCAATAAACATTGCAATAAATTTTAAAAACTGCTATCTCAATACCTTGAATTTCAGTGTTCACACAGACAATTTTAGAGATGGAGGAACACGAGGACTCAATTCTTGACATGCAAAGTACAAAATGAAGTTGACTTTTTCGTTAAGTAGCAGTTCAAGCAACATATATTTTATGATGTTATAAACACCTTTAAATAGTAGTAATAGTAATAGCTGTATGTAAATTAACATCGTAGATACAATATTAAGCACAAGTATTTTAAATTTTATCATTTTAAATGTGATTTGAATATTATTAAATGACAAGGTGTAAAATCACATTCATATTAAATCCCACACATGTAACAGTACGAAGTTAATGTTTTCACCACACACATCACAAATACTAGAGACAAAAACATTTTACAGCTATGTATAAGACATTAATGGAATAACGACCTAATTTACTAGACTGTAAGGTTCTCCTTCCAGCAAGTAAATTAAGATATTTGGCCATGATGTTTGTTGCAAACAAGCATGCCACTGAACTCTGTAACAACTGTGGCATTAAACTCTTAAAATGTTAACTATAAAAATAATGATAAGCAATGAAGAAAATAATAAAGATGTAACAACTTTCAAATAGTTCCACAATATAAACATCTTTACATTATCACAACCAGAATTTCTTTGCGTGATCCTATTGTCCCACCTTGCTATGTACAAAGCTACAAATACTTTACATAATGAAGGTGTGATTAAATTAAGGACTCTAGATGCAATAACTAGAAAAACAAGTAAGACCCATTTTTACACAAGGGTCCATAAAAAAGACTTGCACAAGACTAGACACACACTTGTGTGACCAGAATCAAAATATTCAATTCTTCTAGGCAGCTTTGTACATGCTGTTTGTGAAAAAATAACATCTCATTTGATTTTCCTCTTACATATCACCAGGAAGAGCAGATCTACAAGTGATTCCTAGAGAAATCTCTGGAGTCAAGTCTTTGAAACTGGAGTTGCATTAATGCAGTGTAGTAGTAAATCAGCTCAAAGAACTTGTTACAGGAATGTTAATAGGAAAGGAAGGCAACTGTTGATTTATGTATTTTTTTAAAATCATTATTATCATCAATTATTATAGGAAGCTATTGACTATTTTAAAATAACTCAAAAGACAAAAAATGTCGGTAGTTGAAGATAATACTCTGGCATTTTAGAAAATTGTACTCCAAAGATATACAGTGGAACCCATTTACAACTACCTGTTGTTCAAAAGGAAGATTTTTGTGAATACAACCCACAATATTTTCTAGTCAGCAAAATTTGAAACACACAATTTATGCAGAGTCTCTAAAAGAGGAGGCATTAAATCATGAATATTTTGAAGAACAATGTTAAACAATATTATGTGTAAAATAAGTAACGTGTATATTTTTTATGTATTTACAATACAATTTGTATTTTACAATTATCTTATAGAATTAATATATCAATGCATAGAATGACATTTCTTCACTTAAATTGTTACCATCTCCTACCACCATGAGGTGACAATGTAACATTTTTATAATTTGTCCCCATTATTGACAAAAGAATTAGTCATCTGGAAGAAAATGTTGCACTTGTAAGAGAAAATACATTCTACAAAAATTAAAATCAAATCTCATCAAATATTTCTAACAAATTCTCATCAATATGAAACTTTTATATTAAAATTGATATTTATAGTCACACATTCATACACCACAAAATTTCCAATGTTACAGCATTGTTAATTTATGTAACATAAAAGTGATATCAATAGCGTTTGTGCATTATGGAGGAATTCACATTCCTACAGTCTCAAAGTTTTGATAGCTTTATGTAGACACTGGATTACAAAACACTCTTTTCAAATTCCTTGCAAAACAGAGCTTCTGAGCATTTTACTACTAGTTGGAATGACTTGTTCTCCACTATGGCTTCCACTGTATTTTAACAATATTTATACTAATGCAAGTACATCTGCAGCCTTTATATCCAGAGAAAAATCCCCTGAAAATGGTGTTATTCACAGAGTCTAAGAAAATTTATCAACAATGATATTCTTAATACTGGGATCCACTCTTGTTTGTATGGATGTGAAGTGATCCACAAGTAAGGCCTTCTCATTTAGGTTCATCTCACAGTGAAACACTATATGATTCTTCACAGGGACACAGCTTTTTCCAGAACTTTAATTCAAACCTCTGTAGATGATTTAGGGCGAGACTTTCGTCTACGTCTTGCTAGCTCAGACATTGCAACAGGTCCGAGATTAGGAGATCTAGGTTTTTGGTTCATGGCACGATATGTTGCAGCCATTGCTCCCTATTAAAAATAAAATAAAAGTCAGTACATAGAGATATATTGCATACTGTATCTTAACCGAGACAAAATTACGAACCTTGACAACACTTGCTTCTTGAAGTTGCAGACGCCTTGTAGGTAAGTGGTTGCGATGTTGGATCCAATCGTGTTGTAGTACCTGACTTGCTGTAGGACGCCTATTTGGATCTATATGTAGCATTTTTTGTACAAGATCCTGAAATCATAAAAAGGAGCACATTTTTCTCAAAATACCAGTTCAAAGTAGAAATATATAAGTAGACCTTTTTCTCACTTGTAATAGGGCTAGAATATCCTTCAAATGCAATGAAATAAGTAATAAGCGATATTGAAAACAATATCAGTACATGTGATGATATTAGACTATCAGATGGGATAAAAATGAAACCTTAATGAGTTGAAATTAGTGTTGGTAAAGAGACAATGGAAGTGGGGTGTTAATTCAAATAAAATAATAGTAAACTATGCAACTAGTTTATAATGTTCAGTTTTATTCCTCAAGTACAGGTTTTCAAAACAAGCAACGTTAGGAGCGAGTTTTCAAATTTGTATGGATGCAATAAAGCAACATTATAAACTAGTTGCACACATCATTTTTTGTATAACAGCATTATAAACTCATAAGAGAATCAAAGTTAATTTTTAGAAAGATTTTATTGTGACATCACAAATATTTGACTTCTATGCTTTGGTTTACTGCTACCTTCCTACAATTCTCTCGCTGTGATTGGTTGAATGTGTGATGATGCAATTATACATGCCATAAATGGCAAATAAGTCAATTTGTGCTATAAAAATTTATGAAATTTGTGAATAAAAATGTATGAACAATTTTTTGCATGGTAAAAGACTGTTTATAATGTTGGGAAACAAACAAAAACTATTACTGAATCTCTTCAATCTTCACTCTATTCATTACATAAAATAATATTAATTTCTGAAAAAGGTTAATCCTTTAATTTTACCTACAGTGTTCATTTTTTCAAATGCAATGGCATAGAGTTTACACTGAAAAGACAAATTTGTGGCAAAATGATCTAAATTAAAATATTTATGCATTCTAAGGACAACCCATTCTTAACATGAGACTAAAATTTACAATTCTTTCTCTTTCAGAAATAATTACAAGATGATCAATTGTGAAACAAATACAAAAAACTGTACATCATATTGTAAAGGCAACATTACTTAGGATTACAGTTCTGTGATACCAAGGTAGAAACCAACATTAAAAAACTTGATTTTTGTGGAGACACTTTCTAAAGTTTGAGGGTTTGTCAAAATTTATTTACAATACTGTGCCAAGTTCAACTAAAGGGCTAACCACTAATAACTGTTTTCCTTTCTGGTAGGACACTGCAAAATTTCCCTAGATAATAAAAATATCAATAGTCAAATAACAAAAATTGATTTTTCCACATGTTGATTCTTATCTTAGTACCACAAAACTATCACTAGTATTTTTTTAAGACGCAAAGTTGATAAATCAAAAATTATCTATGCAGGGGTTTATCTTTCACAAAACTGCAATATTATACTTTTTGTTTCCAATATACTTTTTCATAGGAACTGTAAGTTTTAGTCATAAGAGATTACCTTAGCTTCAGTTGACACCGACAGCCAGTTTCCTGATTCTAGATCAATTCTGCCTTCACCAATACGACGAAGTATATCACCAGGTGAATCAGCTGCATGGTTGGCAAATGGGGTTTGGCTATTGGAAAACAAATGTGTTATTACAATTTACTGATTTAGGAATTTCAGTACATACAAATTCATCTACAACCATTTCAGAAAAAAATATAATGTAGGAATTCTTTACTGAATTAGAGGCACTCACTATATAAATTATATCCACATTGGATAGAGATGAAAAATATAAATATTTTAAACCTGCTTTTCCCAAAATTTTAGGTTTAGGTATCTAGTCAAATTTATTATTTAGTCAAATGTTCACTTGTCAAACATTCAATAAAAGAAAATTCTGAAAAATGGCACTGATGAAAGAATACACAATTTTATAGCTACTCTTTATTTTTTCCCCTCATCTATTATCAGAAAGAGAAGGTCTACAAGTGTTTCCAAAAGAAATCTTAAGAGACAAGTCTTTATCACTGGAATTGCATTTATAAAGTGGAAAAGTAGAAACTCTTCTCCCAGACTTGCTTACAGGCTTGTTACAAATTTAGTTGAACTTATATCAACAATAATTTTACTAACTTCAATATAAATAAATTTTAGTTATTTAAGTAATGGGTAATCTCTCACAGATATGTCACAATACTCTATCTCTTTTTCCTCCCCCTCCCTCAACCACCATCACCCTCTTTTCCACTCTCTTTCTCTTCCTCTCTCTCCCTCTCTTCCTCTCCCTCTTACTCTCTCACTTACTTTCTCTCACTCTCTCTTAGAATCTAATTGGGACGAAAATTCAATTTTGCTTCCCAAAGTTTAATTTTGTAAGTAGGTTTAGGCTACAGAGATGCAAAAAAATAAATTAAAAAAATCTGGCTTCATTTTCTTTCTAATATAAAAGTGTGACCACAGCCCACCCCAATTGGAATTCCACCCCTGTATTACACATACACTCTTGGTTTGAAGTTCTATATTTTCTTAACACTGAGGACAAAATATGAATCTGCAATTTTTGTTTCCAATACCAGTATTTAATAATTAGATTTGAAAATAAATAACCACAATCTCTTAAAATAGTCTATGGTAGAAAATATTAATAAAAAGGCAGAGCTAACAGTTAAACACACAGAAATAAAACTCAAACACTAGGAATCCTTACTAAATAACACACCGTTCGTCAATTTTTGGGTATTATTACATGTACAATGCCATGAAAATAATGGGTCATTTCATTTGAAAATAATGAAGTATTTCAAAGTATCTTTGCTTCCCAATTTTATTTTTCAAATATAAATTATGTAATACAATAAATGAATTTAGTACTGTTGGTGAACAAGATAAGTCTCGTAACTAAAAAGTGTCACTTTTATGTTATGCTAAGTAAATGAACGAGTAAACCATCTATTTTTAATAGTGAAAAACAAACTTCACGAACACTTTGTGTTTAGCCATAAAATAAATGTCTCTGCTCATGATAATACAGTTCTCCTGCAAAATGACAATTTGAGAGATGTGTCACTTGTAAGCATGTGAGTATATATGTGTATCATAATTCCAAAAACAAACATGCTGTACCAATATGAAAGAAATATGAGATCATATCACAATTAAAATATATTATGCCGTAAAGTCTATTAAAAATATTATTAACGAACATTATGTAATCATTATATCATTTCAGGTGCGTTACATTTTTCATATGATTCTTTTAAATTCAAAACACAGATCATGTAATGTAATGTTTCAGTAATGAAATTCATCATTAACACGACGGTTGGGGCAGAAGTCACTCATGGCAACCATTTTTTTATAAAAGAAATGTTATCGAATTGCAACATTTCATTTACATTTTGAAAAAAATGCTGCAGTAGGGTGTGTTTACATCAATTGATAGCCCTGCAAATGTGTCTATTAGCACAGACAGCAATTTGAAATCAGTTGTCCGTCTACCGCCATGCAAGGTGAATGTAACATGTTTCCAATTGTGCTCTTACTCCAAGAGAGCCGTTCACCATAAAAGGAATGCCTAAGAATGTCACAGGGAATTGGTGCAAGCTCCTGGAATAATGCTCTTCCATACCGGACAGCCGCGAGATGTGCAGGAGAGTTTCAGCAAAGATGAGCAGCAACCAGTGATCAGCCATGCACATGATGACCTGCGAGTGTGCGAATCAATGTGATGTGCCTAATCAGGCCTTTAGAATGGGCATATAATGCTTTTCAAATTTGTGAAGTCGTATTCTCTAAAATACTTTAGAACATGAAACCAGTACGGTTATTTTAAATACCTTAATAAATATGATAAATTCAATTTTTGTGTGTTGATAAATGTCCAAGCACTTAGTTTATACCTTGTCCTTTCATGTGTATATTTGAAATTTTCCACCTCTACTCATATTATCACAAAAAAATAGTTGCAATGACTTCTGCCCCAACCCTCATATTACTATACAATACTGTATAGATTTAGTTTTTTTCGTCACAATCAATTATTTGAGTAAGAGTTAATTTAGTAAGAATTTGTCTTCATTGCTGTTCCCTTAAACTGAACAAATACAGTTAATTTGATCAAAAAGTCAAAAACAACTATTTTCAAAAAAATTGAAAATGCAAGATATGAAACGCTTTTAACTTTCATATAGCATGCAAATTGCAAAAGACTCTTACCCAGCCAACATGGTGTACAACAAAATTCCTAGTGACCAAATGTCACAGGCGGCATCATAGCCCTGTCTCTTGAGAACTTCTGGAGCTACAAAATTTGCTGTGTAACAAGGGGTCATAAGGAGTCCATTTTCTGCTCTCAACTGTTTAGCAAAACCAAAATCACAGATGCGTAGTGCTTCAGGATTTCCTGTATCATATGCATATAATATATTTGAGGGTTTCAGGTCACGATGGACAACCTATTGAAAGACAAATATGTCATGTCATTTCTCAATTGACAACAATGTTCCCCACTTTCTAAACTTCAAAATAAATAAAATAAAAGAAAAAAAGAAGGGAAAAGAAGAAGAAGAAAACAAAAACAAAACAGCATTATGTACAATCCTTTTAACAAACTCACCCCATGTTGGTGCAGGTACTGAACTGTCGTTACTATAATGTGCATAACAGCACTTGCTTCTCGCTCAGAGAAAAATTTTAACCTAAGTATTCTGTCCAACAATTCTCCCCCTCTCATTAGTTCCATGACCAGATACACTGATCTGTCATCCTCGTAAACCTGAAATACCATAAAACCATCATGAAATGAAATTCAATACAATTTCTTATGATAGACTTGGGTGAGATTTATATAATAGAATATTATATAAATAATAATTAATAAATATTATCTACTTACATCTCTTAATGTGACTATATTAGGGTGATGACCCCATCGAAGTAAAATTTCGACTTCTTCTTGACAATCTTTTTTAGACTTATCAATAACCTAAAAAAAGAAAAGAAATAACATTTGCACAATGCTTATAATTGTGATAATATAAAAAAATAATTTAAAATTTGGAAATGAAACTTACTTTCACAGCATACTCTGTTCTTGATGCTCGGTGAACACATAATCTACAAACTGAATAACTTCCCATAGCTATGGTTTCTTTAAGTTCGTATTCATCACTTATTGAATTTGGTTTGACATACATTAACTGTAAACAAATTAAAAAATTAAGTAAAGATAAACAAATCAATGAACAAAAAATCCAAGGACTAGAAGATGTAGCCTAAGCTTTTACCTTATTTGACAACACTTCACTTGCACGTTCTGGTACTGAATTTGCTTGTTCTTCTAGCAAACAAGGAGCAATGAAACTGAAGCCTCTAAACAATTCATGTGCATTTGCACTAGGTGGCACACCTGGTGAATCTAATTACACAAAAATTACAGACAATTGATTAACTCAAACTTTACATAACACTGAATAAACTGCATGTCATCACAAAATATGCACAAACCTTTTGGAGTCTTTGAAGTGAATTCTTTATCGAAGTAAAAGGCATCATCTGCTCGACTGACAGCAGGTTTGAATGGTGGTTGAATTTCTTTTCGATACAACTTATCCCAATCAATAGTAGCAAAAAATGAATGTGACTTGATTTCTTCTACCCCTTCTGGACCTGTATTTAACAGGAAGGCATTAAAATATGAATCAGAAATATATTATTTTTAACAAAAAATGTATATAAATTATATTATTATAATATTAATATAATTATATCATAATATATTTTCCATCATTAGAAAAAATACATATGTAATACATTCTTTTAATAATATCAAGTTAATTAATAATTTGGAATTTTATTATTTATACTTTATTTTTATTCTTTTTAGAAAACTAAAACCAGAGATTTCCAAAATTATATTCCTCATTTATTATGCACTCAAAGCGTTTGGGTGAATTGAGCAAAGTGGTGACCCTAGATGCTATTTGTCCAGGAGCGCCAAAATGTAAACATACATTTACACATTACCCAGTGTAGCATAATCAGGTCAGTCGAGCAGTGGTCAATATTCAGAAAGATACTGGTTTCAGATCTTGTACAAAGCATGGGTCTTTCTATCACGTGCTTGTGGCATGGTAAGTGTGCTAGTGGCATGGGAGCCAGTTCGTAGCCCCCAGGCTTCTCATAACCATTTGTCATTCATTTACAATCACAACCCCTTTCCCTTATAGTTGTAGAAACAAGCTGAAATGGATCTTACAGCTTTTTCAATGTATAATGATATAGAAATTGGATCTACATGCTACCTCAGGGGCAGTGGGGTGAGCAGGTGCCACTTGTTGAGTAGAAGTTAATGTAAATAGCAGGTGCTCTGCAGAGTGTGCCCTATAATTGTCCCTGGGTACAGAGGGATGGGGGTCTGTCCCTGAGTACAGTTGTGCTGGGGGTAGGAGCAGTTGCAAGGTCTAAATGAGATGGTGGCACTTAATATGTTTAATTGAGAAATGGTGTATGCAAGAAGGTTAATGTTAATGTTGGTGTATCCAAGGTCCTAATCCTATATACATTTACAAAAGTGAAGTTGTTACATGATTTTTAATTTTTAAAAATGTGTAATAGTATTTAAAAATCCTAAATAATACATAATACACCTAATGCTTTTCAACTAGATGTTTAAAAACCTTCAACTATTTATCATCACCATGTTTTATTTTATCAACTTTTACATTGGTTATATTGTATAAATTCAGTGCTAGCAAACACAAAAATTCATACAGTTTTCACATATTTACAGATATATTCACAAGAGATCATACGGAAAAGAAAAGTATTATACTGTATTTACATTTATTTTATTAAGTGTAGTATAATTATCTATATTATGCTTATAGTATTTACATTATTTTAATTATTATTATTATTGTTTAGTTGTTTTAAATTATTTACAATAATTAAAAATTGTACTTTGTGCAATACAATATGCAACCCTCAAATTATTTTTTATATTATTTATAACATTTTTCATCAATAATAAAACAATTTTTATTCACTAGAGTGATTTGGTATTCAATCCTTGGCTTACCGTTGGAATATTGTCAATAAAATTATAAAATATTTGTCCAATTACGAATGATCAGATTAGCATACCTGCACCAAGACGATTAGCAGGGTTCCTCTTGAACAAAGCCCGTAGAAGTGCTTGTGCCTCTGGTGATAGGAACTGTGGCATGCCAAGTTTGGCTTTGAGAATCTGGGTCATTGTTTCCTTACGATTTGGCCCTTGAAAGGGCAATGTTCCAGTCAGCATCTCAAACTAAAATAATTACATTTCATTATGAAACAAGTTTTATTTTGAGATATTACTCAATTATTTGTCAATTTTTGGTTCTCACCATCAATACACCCAGTGACCACCAATCCGCAGCAAAGGAATGACCTTTTCTATTAACAACTTCAGGAGCCATATATTCCACTGTTCCACAAAATGAATACGCCTTTTGATCATCTAGTGGAAGCTTGCTGAGGCCAAAGTCAGTTAAAGATATATGCCCATCTGCGTCAAGTAGGATGCTAGAAATACATGTCAATTAATATCTCTGAAAATTTGTTTAATTACAATATTATAATACTCTATTATAATAAACTACGTGTGTTGGCTCCTAAACAATACTTTTTGTCTTGATTAAATATTAAATTACATCTTTATTTCTTAATTTCAGTATTCATTACCATCACTTGGAAAAATGACCCCTTTCCTGGTTATTCTCCAAAAGTAAGTAAAAAATTAGTAAATAAAATTTACTTGAACCTTAAATGAAAATTACATCCTACCCAAGATGAAAAGAATACTGGAATTTAAAAAAAGGAAAGTTACAAGATTAATTCTAACTACTTTTGGAACTTACAACAAGAGATTTTTTTTTCCCGTTTCTTGAGAATTGTCATATGTTTCTCTTAAAATAGAACTCAATTTTTCTGCTGCAAATTAATGCTTAAAAATGAAATTGCCTTGCACCACAATCACGAATGTGGAATGGTGAAATTTTAAAAGACAAAATATATATTTTCCTATATGCTTGGAAGAATAACAAATCCCCTATCCCTGAAAAATCTCTCTCTGTATTATCAAGGAGCAACTAACAGATGTTTAAGGAAGTGATCCAAGAGATGCTTACTTCTCAGGCTTGAGATCACGATAAATAATGCCCAAGCTGTGAATGTGATCTAAAGCCAGGGCTAGCTCAGCTAGGTAGAATTTAACATCTTCTTCTGTAAACATGACCTGCAAAAGACAATTCATTATTAAATGAATATAATCACATGACTTTTTTTTAAAATTCATTTGGAAGAAGAAAAAACAACAAAATATCTGACACTAAAAAATGTGTAGAAGAGTTAAATGATAATGGAATGAGGTATTAATAATCTTGCAAATGTGGAAAAGTAAAATTAATTATGAATGAAAATCAAGTGAAAAGGGAATAAGTGAGAAACCTCAATAAACAGGAGGTATGGTATACAGATACCTGCATTAAACATTTGGAAGAGTGCAAAAGCTCTGAGTCATTGAGAACAGGAGGATGATAGAGAATAGTTCAGAAGGTATGAGTGAATCAGAATAGACCACAACATGCTAATGGAAGAAAATGGAAGAAAGAGGGCACTGGAATGAAATAACTGGAAAAGATGAAATAGGATTGAAGATATATTAGGGAAAAGAGTATAGATGTGAGAAGGAAAGTACGAAGTGAAGGGAAGAAGGGAAGTGGTGGTGAAATGAAGAAATGGAAAATGAAAGGGCAGTCTGGAACTTTATGTAGAGTAAGTGAATATAGATCTTACAAATTAAGTGTTACTGATTGTAAATGACACAATAGTGTAATTTTTATTTTTGTTAGCAGTAGCAATTTGAGATATATGAGAAATCTACAAAAGAAAAAAATGTCCTCCTTCCTGAAACTTTATAAAAGAAGCCACAGAAAAATAATTAAAGAAAGGAATTAAGCTTTGAATAATCTAATGTCTCACCCCTGAGTGTAAATAAGCAATATTGCAACAACAAAAACATCAAAATCAAGTAACTTCTGGATATCCTTTGAAAATAAAGATTCTCAATAATTATAAAAGTTGTCAAAAATAGGGGTTATTGTCGGCAGAGGCAGTGAGGAGACCATTTTAAATGAATGCAGCTTCAGGACTACTTAAATCATTTCTTAAATCACGAAGATTCTGGGTAAGCATACATAGCTTGTGCTGCTACAAACAAGCAGAATCTTGAAATATAGAAGTGTCTCAGATTATATGTTGAGAACCTTGAGAGCATGGGGGGATATCAATGATCCCCTTTGAATATGCGAGGGTAAATTTCTTAAAATGAAGTTACATATGTGGCATTTGCCCCTGATTATAGTAGCATTACACAGGTCATGTTATAACGCAATCAAGAGAAATTTCTTGTACTCGCTGAACACCAATTTTTTTCATCTGAAATCAACAAAAAATGACTGGAACACATGTACCACAAGCTTTTTAGTACAAGTTCACATAGCACCTCGGGTGGCAGAATCACCAGTTGCTAAGCAAATCTGATGCAACCAGCTATTGCTAACAATCAGCATACTCTAGTCTAGGGCTGTCCAACTTGCAAGGCCTCAAGAGCCACAACTAAAACATTTAATATAGTTGCGAGCCATGTTTTCATTACTCAGGCGATCCACACCAGACATCCCATATTGTAGACCTCAGCATTTTGCTTGGCTACTTTGAAACAAGGGGTGAGGGGCAATGGAATCATACGTGATATCAACCTTAATGCAGTGAAACACATGGGGATGATTTTGAATTTCTAAATTTACTAGAAAAGATATTCCTTAAATCTACACGTAACCTACTTTCACATTAACGGGGGTGCTGACTCCAGCAGAGCGCATGTGCTTGGGGCATAATGCTCTCACCTGACATGGATGCAAGGGACTTTCACTTTTGTCTAATAATGCTGGTCGACAAAATTTAACTTTTTGTCTGTTTAATGGAATATAATGGCTGTTTCTTATGGAAAGTGGTGCTCTGATTTTGAATTTGTAGAGCATTTATTTGTAACAGGCATGGTTTCTTTGTAAAAGGTAATTAAGTACATACTGTTGTTAAGAAAGTTGTTAAGTACATACTGTTGTTCAGAAACATCAACATTAGATTTTCTTTATTTACTCAGGTTGGACCTCCCCTTTCTCTTCCACTACCACTAATTATATTGAAATATCAAAATAATGTCTGCACCTCCAGGCTATTTGGTTTGCTAATCTGACAGTCATTACTCATTGTACCTTTTTCAATTATTTAATGTACTTAAATAAACATTTGAATACTCATGCAATACCTGTAGCCCACAGGTATTGAGGTGGTCCAGTCATGATAAATTTTATTTAGTGGGTTTGATAGGCTGCCTCAACAGATTCTTGGCATGAAATAGTTACGTACGGTATGCTGTTATTTATCTTTTTCTATGTGGGATCGGGAATACTCCTTGCTGTTACAGAAGAATAGTGATGATAATACTTACATCTGTATAATAACATATGCTATTTGTATTCTGCAAGAAACACACATGGAAACAAACATCCCAGTTGAAAATAAAATCCCAATTTCAAAACAAATACAAACAAGATAATATTATGAAATTCCTCGTTACTTTGCAAATTATTCTTTTGTACTTCCCTCCCTTAACGCATCCATGGCCATCAACCTTTTTGAATATTAATTTAATTCTTATTTTAAGACAAAACTTAATCTTCCTACACCAGGTGAATTTGAGAAATGTCTCCTGTTTGTTTACTTTCCTTTCACAGAATGGCTGCATTCTTGACCATTGTCCAAGGTTTGCTCCACTTCCATTTTGTTGGTTTTAGTCCACACCAGTATGTCCATTCTTCTAAATGCGCAATGATATTTTAATTTTAATTCCGAACTTTTTCTAATAATTACTCATCATAAAGTCATTACTAAGGGGCAGCTTTTAAATGAAATGTCATTATTTTTCTTTTCAATTTAGAACAATGCCATTTCGTATAGAAATTCATTTTAAGTTATGACAATGGCTTAATTTTATACATACTTTTTTTTGCATTTTTCCTCAGTTTCATCTAATATGTCATTTTTACCTTTTCTCGTCATTTTCATTGCATTTTTCGCTTTTTTAATCAATTTGAGTATCATTTTAATGGTACTTGCTTCAAATAATATTTACGAGATACAACAAATGTTCTCCACAGAAATTCCTGAGTACCTGTACCTGGTTTCGTTTTCGATTTCTTTGTTCAGAAGTGTGTCAGCCATTGTGAGAAAGATTCCAGTGGTGCCTGTCAGCGCCATTGCCTGTTCAGCCGATTTCGCGATAACTAAAGACAGAGATTGTCTGGTAAAGAACAGTTCAAATCAAAAGTTTTAAAGCTGAGTGCATCTGGGCGAACATAGGGAGGAAAGGAGGAAAAAAACAACAACAAACAAACAAACAAACAACAACAACAACAACCTCGATTACATCAGAAACCTGTCCAACAGCTTTAGTTGTTCTTACAAACTGGCTTTGGTCACAATTTGACGTCATTTTTCTTTGTTTTTAGGGCATTTTAAACACATTTTAAGAGCATTTTATTGATCATGCTTGGCGATGGTTTGGGTAATCAAAATCCGCCACCTAGCCATTACTAAATCATGGAGCTATCACCCGCGTTCAAAACTATCACGTTAAAATTACAAGTCACGATTTCAATTCTAACTTAGCAACATCGAAATTATCATCCTCACATCCGATCGCCACCGGGTCTAAGCATCGTCTATCCCGTTTGTTCATTTTGCGCGCCCTTCATTTGTCCCAGAGTCGTGCGCGAATTAGTACACAAACGCGTTTCTTCTTGCTTCTCCGCCGCATGTCATTCGATTACTCAAACACTATTTTCCGATTGGCCACTCACAGCTGCGTACTTTATATGTTTATTCTCTGGTTCTTGTTATCATTTTCCTAATTTATTTTCACCCCCACGGAATTTGCTAACGTGTCCTTACGTTATTTCAACTTATAACAATATTTTCAGTTTTCCCGCTGTCGTTTACGTACATATTCCCTCGTTTACGTATTATTCTTTCACGTGCTTCAATTTGTGTTTTTTTCTGTCCTCCATTGTAACTATCGTCGTATTTACTTTTATTACGAATTATAGTGTTCACATTTACTTTCACTTGTGATAACCTATCACTTTACATACAATAATCTCAATCAAAATGTAATATTGAACGATTATTTACTGTATTTTGTTGGTGTATATCCTTTTTTAGTGCCCAGTCCGTAAGCATTTTACCGTAGAGCCGTTCATAAATTGCGTAACGCAAATTTCGAGTATTTTCAATACCTCATCTTCTCCTCGTAACGCACTTCCCTATCTCTTTGTAACGCAGCGTAACGCTGCCTCAGACCCCTTCCCTCCTCCTTTAGCATAACGTAATTTATGGATGACATTTTTCTATTCTTGCAATGTCTTGGTAGACTCGCTCACCGTGTTTGTCACTCACAGCACCGAGATTTTCAAAAAATAAGTAGGCCTATATTAAGGAACATGTTACATCCTAGAGTTTTATAATTGTGAAGGAGTTCCGGCACTAGTTTTTCGTAGGTCTCAAGCCTTTTTGTTACCAAGGAATTCCGTTACGATATTTTGAAGGGTCACAAATACAGCCTTTTCAACACTATTCAAACTTGCCTCAGTCATGATCCTTCACAAACCACCTTTATTTTCGCCTCACTGATCCTCGGGAATTTATTCTTTAAGTTTGGAAAAATTGGCCCACTTTTATCTATCCCCTTCACAAAATGTTTCATCAATCCGAGCAAAGGAGGAAAATATGCGTGAACAGCATTACAAGGGGGTTACGAAGTTATATTTCTTTGTCCAGGAATAATATGTCGTTGAGGCCAGTGCTTCTTCACAAAATTATTTTTGCAATGTCTGCTACTTCATTCGCATAGAAACAGCAAAATTTAGTATATCCTTGTTGGAGACCTAATAAAAGTGCGATAACTTTCAAATCGCCGTATACATTCCACGAATGCTGCTGGTATTGTATCTTCGATAAAAAAAGTTTTATGATACCATACGTCTGTTTCATGTGGACGGCATAGGCAAGAGGAATAGCGCTTCTCATTTCCGATACAAATAAGCCAGGCTTTTAAACAGAGTTTAAAGGAATCTATAAACAATCTTCATTTCTTAGGACCATGATGGTCTCCCAAAGCATTCAGTAACGCATCCCCATCAGTACAATACATTAGATTGCCTTCTTCTGAGAACAGATATCGGAGATTTTGTTCCCGTGTGCACAACACACTAATTCTAGTTCCTTTCTGAAAGAAGTTCCAACTTTTTAATTGAAACGCCAACAATTCTGCCTGATCCTTCGATAAGTTGAAATCATGAATTAGATCCTTTTGTTCTTACTGATTGATTCTATGACCTTCTGTAGACATTACACCGAAATCTGGGTCTTCATTGTCGTCCTTTTTCGGTACTTACGTTTAAATCTTCATCGCCAGAGTTTTCGGAACGCAAACTCTAATTGTCCGGTGGCGTTGGGATTGGAATGTCGATGCTGAGAGAAACAGACCTAATATGTGCGATTACACGAAAAGTGATCCCGTTGGGCAATTTTTGTGGTTGTATTCGGCTTTAGCGAATCAAAGTACATAAGAAATAGCTACAGTTAGTGATTTAACAAAATCACTGTCGACCAGTTTATCCGTTCGCGCGACACAACAAATGGTACCGCGTGCCGCAGGCGGTCCACGGGCCGCCAGTTGGACAACCCTGCTCTAGTCATTTCTGGGGACAAAAGTAACGCCACAGAAAAAGTTGACAATATCAGCACCTTCTCTAATTCAATATTTCTTATATTCAATAATTCTTACGTATTCATTAAACTGATTTACCCGCCTAGTAATTTCAAAGAAACAATTATGTTAATACTAAACTCACATTTGAGTATTGCGACTGACGACTGTATTTTTTTCTTACGAAATCCAAACGTATATTTCTTAAAATATTTTTAAAATGCCCTAAAAGCAAAGAAAATTGACGAAAAAAATGATCAAAATCAGTTCAGATGAACAACTCAAGCTGTTGTATACGTTACTGATGTAATCGAAGCTTCTTCCTTTCGTTCAAGTAAACTCAGTTTGCAAACCTTTGGTTTGGACTAGACCAGGAAATCTCTATATTTAGTTTTTGCGAAATCCGCCGAATCGACAAAGGAGTTGATAGGCGTCACGGGAACCTTAGATTACGTACCTACAACGGCTGACGTTACAATTACTGAGCGAAGAAATCGAATAGGCTACTCAAGAATTCTGTGGAGAACATTTGTTGCATTTCGTAAATATTATTTGAAGCAAGTACCATTAAACTGACATTAAAATCGATTTAATCTGCAAAAAATGGTTCAAAAATGACGGGAAAAGGTAAAACAAACAACGTATTAGTCGAAATAGAAGAAAAATGCAAAAAGAGTCTAATAAAAATGGCGCATTTCCTTTTGTCATAACATAAAATGTATGACACATGGAATTCTATTGGTGGTGCCAGTTGGTGATGTGAAATCGATAACAAAACGTCGATGTTCAAAATTCATACATCGATGCTAATAAAACATTAAAAACCATAGAGGTTTTTAAACACCGTTGTTATATTTCAAAACTGGTTTAGTAATCTCGAAAATAAAATTCGTGGGCAACAAAATTTTATTTTAGTAACAGTGCAATTCAAATGAATTGCTATAAAGAAAATATTTTGAAGGAACGATATTTTATACACATATTTATGGCGAACATATTCTTTTCCTTCCTTTTTGTTGGTGATGCCATGGCACGTGGCACTATCCTCCAAGCCGCCACTGCCAATGTGATGTTGGGCGAAAAAGTTTGGCTGCGGTAGAGGCTAAGAACAGGACCTCGATACATACGCCGGCGAGTGTCAAAAGTTCAAAATTCCATCCACTTGTCGAGCAGGTGCCGATAGTATGTGTCACATGCTGTCAATGTGTGGCAATGTGTGGCAAGAGCGCGCTGAACTGATGGATTTGTGAATAAGGCTCACCTCCTTGGCGAGGCGCGTGAAAAGGTCTCCGCCGCGCAGGAAGTCCAGGATCAGGTACAGCTTGCCCTCTGTCTGGAAGGCGTAGTGCAGGCGCACGATGAACGGGTGACGCACGTCCACGAGGATGTTGCGCTCCGTCTTGGTGCGCATGCGGTCCCGAACTGCAACAATCCTCGCATGCGTTAGGGCCTGCGTTTTCGCTGGGTACAGCACGGGGGTGAAATGGAGTTATACTGCGGTTTTTGTAGGAAGAGCTCTCAAGATAACTCAAATCCCATCTTCGCGATGGAATATGTCACGGCATTTCGTATCATTCACAGTCGTTCCGCTAGATTTCGCACAATCGTGACCGTATGAAGCAGTGCTTGCGATCATGCGACTTCTACCGGCAAGACCGAGAAAAGACGCGAAATGCCGTGACATATTCCATCGCGAAGATGGGATTTGAGTTATCGTGAGAGCTCTTCCTACAAAAATCGCAGTATAGTAAGGGAGTTGGTGCACCCTCGAACATTAAAGCACTATCTATCTTCCGCACATGCGCAGTTCAAGTTTCGCATCACTTTAGTGCATCTGCGCCTGCGCAGAAGATAGATTGTGCTGTCCGCTACGGCGTGCACAAACTCTTATTCACACGCACTGCTCTTATGCAATGCATCTAGACATTGCGGCGCACGAGTGCGGGCGGGTCCTGGTCGGAGTGCGGTGGGGTGGGAGATACAGGGTAAGGCGGGGCTCTGGGTGGGGAGGGGCAGGGCGGGGCTCGACGGAAATGGAAAGCGGAGCAGGGAGGGAAGAGCGTGGCGGGGATGGTGGAGATGGCAGAAATGATGTGCTGTGAAATGAATGTAAATAAAATTACTGCCATTTTACACTAAAGGTACAGTTCACTCCTTTTTCTGCCTAACGACTTGTGATAAATACTTGGGTATTGCCGGGTTACTTCTGTTTGTAATATGTGTCATAATCATAACCCTACTGAAATTAGGAGACTTGATATTAACAGGCGCATATCAATAAACAAGCTTAGATTTTACAATTGAATGCTTCCGGGCAAAAAGGTTGTAACCCACATATTAAAACTTGCACATAGCACTGTGCAAAATGGATTGTAACTTTGTTGGAATGTCCCTACCAAGAGAATGTTGGCTAATTAAACTTAACGTTAATTACTAAACGTTATATAATTTAAAGAAATAAACTATTTTCATTGATATTAGAGTTGCAATCAATTTTAAGGAAGCTATTAAGGCAAATTCTTTTTGCATGTTACAATCTTTTTGCCCGGAGGTATTCAATTATTTCTTGTCAATTTTGAACCTGTAAAGAGGGTGATAAACTAAATTAAACGGCTTTCTTAAATTAAAGGGTTCAAGTTAGAGATACAGTAACGGATAATAACTATTACAGCGAAATAAATTTTAAGTTCCAATCTATATCGAATTACTTTTCTTGAAACCAAATTATTCAATTTAATTATTGAAAATCACTCTATAGCATGGATCTTGCAGATACTTGCTATTCTGATACCCCGAAACCAGCAATGAGAAAGTCAATGACGAACCCCAAAATAAATTCAAATATTTTGAAGATTTTTTATATACTTAAGAACAATTCTACACGTATTTAACATTGTATTACAGTCATTTGCTGCAAGCTTGTGTTAAAATATTTTCAATTTTTGAGCGGTGGCAAGGACTGAAATAATTTGAAAATGTTTCTGTTCTTGCTGGAAATGAACACATTTTTTAAAGAATTAGTTCAACATCCACTACGTTGCATCAAATGCACAAATTTCCTCTACAACAAAAACTAAAATAATAGTTTTAACGTGTATGTGGGTGGGTATGTAACATGTATGTGGGTGGATATGTAACGTGTATGTGGGTGAGTATGTAAACGTGTATGAAAAGGCCGGTGTTTCCAAGAGAAGATTACGCTGGCGACTGTTTCGAATTTTTTTTATAAAAATCGGATAATCGTTGAAAGACGAAACTATCACTTTGGCTTAGCAAAAGTTCTACTAATAAAACCCCTAAAGAAACAGAAACTCCTTGCCCAAACCAAGACAGAGAAAAAAATACGCTGGGATGCATAGTTGATCCTCCCCTCGATTGGTAATTGAATATATCGCCAGGGAACAAAGGTATTCAATCAAAATGGCGTCAGTATTTTAAAATTATACTTAGATAAATAATGTAGCACTATTCGTTTACAAGAAGCTGAATTATCTTCACTTCTACGAATACGCTTGACTGTACAGCGCAGACTATATACGAATGTACCTGAAGAGGACATCGTAAAATGACCTATATCACTAAGACTTTAACCCTTCACACACACAGGAACAGATACAGACACTGACTTGAGTACTAGGACTCACCTTTGAGAGTGGCCTTCTTGAGCACCTTCATGGCGTACAGGGTACCGGTGTCCTTGCCCACCACCTTGCGGACGAGGAACACCTTCCCGAAGGAGCCCTGGCCCAGCACCTTGAGCAGCTCGAACTGCGAGGGGTCGGCCTTCTCGTGGCCCTCCTTCACCACGTCGCGCACCTCGATCTCGCGCGTCTCCGAGGCGCCGTCGGCCGCCTCCTTCGGCAGGTGCGCCAGCGGGCCCGCGAGGCCCGCGCCCGGGTGCGCCGCCGCCGGATGGTGGCTGTTCTGTGGGGCAGAGGGGAATCATCATTAACGCCAGCACCACAAAAACAATAAAACACCCTCAACAGTAATAAAAAAAACATCAACAACAAAAACAGTATCAAACAAAACATCAGTCGTCATACGCAGTTTTTAACTGTTTTTGACGTAAATAAATAAATAAATAAAAACAAAAACATCGACAATAGCATCAACACAAACAACAAAAACAAACGAGAATCGTAAATGCTCTCTTCTCGTTTGATCACTCGGTCGATGGCGGTATTTCGACCATTTTGTCGTCGTTTTCTTCGGAGCTGCAGCATACGTCGACAGCATAGCCTTCGACGCAACTTCAGAGCTACCGATTTTGACCGCGGAAGCCAATGATTTCTACGAAAATCGCTTCGCTTTGTAGAACCAAAATAATTGACCTGGCCGGAGCAGCGCCATCGAAAACATGAGAGAAACGCGGAGCACTGTTTAATTAGACAAATTGGCTGACAGTTTACAGTTGTCTCGTTTTCGCGATCAAGAGCTTTCTACCCATCCCAGGTATTTAATATAGCACTAATTAATTTTGAAAAATTCACCTTTTCGCAAAATCTGTGGTTGTGTGACTTCCCAAACATCCGTTCCAATTCTTGCTCAGTGAAAATACTGACAAAGAATTGATCGTGTCTATCAGTTCTTCAGCAAAGACACTATTACTACACGAATATAATTTTTTTTTCCAATTCATAGGGAAGCTAATTTGAAAAGCATATACTCGTTAACGTTTGCAAATACAAGATACTTCATTCAGCGAAGACTGATCTCGAAGTGCCAACTTCCCCAACACGCAGTGTATTACGAGGAGTTCATATGCGTTATGATGGATCACATTCTGCATACGCACTACACCAATACGCGATCTCATGAATAGCCATGTGAACATGCACTTTCACTTTAGGTGAACCGCATCTGATGTATTACCACGGGTAGAGGTGGAATGGAGGAAGACAGTAGTAATAAATCAATAAGCGCGTATCTAGTTCCAGGTGTTAAATCAGGTATACTTTATATTCTGAATAATTCACCCCAAAAAGTAATTTATCCACACTAATATTACATTCACAAGGGGCATTACATATTAACTTTAACTTTCTATACGCATATAGTGCCGCAGTTAAACGTTTACAGTCCACGAAATGCATCTAAGGTGCAAGTCCAAGCGCTCTTGCAACCACACTCACACGTACATAGTTTTCACTGATTGTGTCGGAAAGTCACATCAATCAATTTATTCCAGTTAATTTCGATGAGACGTTAATTTTTTTCATGCACCCTAAATGACCGGGAAGACTGTGTTACAATACAGTAAATCGATTTTCCTTAATACAGAACAATAATATCAACAAAATCCAAACACACAAAGGAACAAAAAGCCACTTTCATCGGAGGCGTCCGTTAAGGGATTTTACAGTTCCCTGTCAGTTAAAAAAACATTGAAAGAAATGAGTTGTAGCTCAAGATGCAGTACGAAAATTTATTAAGAAAATGTATTTCTTCTTGTGTTTTTTTTTCTTATAAGAAGTCTGTATAACGAAACGTATTGAATGACACACGGCCGATATCACAAAAAGCGATTTTGCATGGTTATAAGCATCTGCTACGTCTCGGTTTCCGAATTACCGCGGCGCCTGTTATGGGTCTTTATGGTTCCCATAACGTGAAAATAAAGTTGGTCAAAAACAAAAGTGGGCGAAGGTGACGTGGGAAAAGGCCATTAGAAGAGGTAATGTTGAAGCCATTTATAAGCGAACCAACTGCACGCAACGCATTGACAAAATTTCGTTCGTGGACGTAATCCGCTGATCCGTTGGCAGCAGTAGCTGTCAAAGCGGTCCCCCTCTTTGGCTGCAGCCGGCGCGGCGCTCACCAGGCAGAAGGAGACGCACTGCGCGAGGCGGAAGGCGGCGCGGCGGCGCAGGGGCTCGCAGCAGCCCAGGCGCCACGCGGGGAGGCTCGTGTTGCCGGCGGCGGACGTCAACAGGTGGGCGGCGGCGGCGGCGATGCCGGGCACGGGCGAGCGGATCAACCGACCTCACGGACGGACCAATGGACGGACGGACCAATGGACGGACGGACGGACGGACGGACGGACGGATGCACGGCACTGACTGATGACGCCGGACGACAGCGAGACAGCGCGACGCGACGCGACGAGCAAGTCGCGCCTGCCCCACCACCGCCGCGCCGCCCGCATGCGCCCCGCGCCTACCTGACGCTCTCGCTGCCTCACGCGGTGGAGGATGAGGCGGCGCCGCGCAGTGGGGCGATTTATTCACAGCCGCGAAAAGATTCATTAATGTTTGCACTCTTGCACGTAGTATGTGGAGAGACATTCTATACCTTTTACTCTCTTCTGGTGAATGGCAACATCTCGCTCAAAAAGCCTGAAGGTTTCACAGTGTAGGAAGATAGCTTTTACTAGCTTCAGCCAAGCAATAAATAGTTCTAACACATCGTCATTCATTTGTCGATTACATCTTTTCGGAAGAGAACACGACAAACATTTAAGATCCGTAATAATATTTGCTTCTCTCTTAAACAAACGGATACCGATTTTTGTTACTGAATAGAAACCCGAGTAATCGCACACAACTATTCATACGATTTTTTTCATCATAATATTACAGCTCTGCGATGATGTAGCCCTGAAGAAAAGCGATCCTGCAGAAACGGAATAATTCACTGCTTCCACACTCATCTGCCGAGAGCGAAATACATCAAACACAAACTGCGGGCACGCTGACATTTGACGGCGTCAGGTTACAAGAGAGCAAATCGATACCAATGTACGTGTGTCACACACCGCCGCCGCCTGCTCGCTTTTCGACCCTCGGGGAAGTGTGAAGCCGCACTGCGCGTCGTCGTCAGCGAGGCCACGCGGTTGCCATGGTGACCGCCTCCCACGTTCCTGATGGCGCTGCCCGGGCGGTGGCAACGGTGGGGGCGGCGCGGCACATAGGCTGCCGCCCCCGCACATGGCCTTCCATTCACGTCGCGCCGCAGACACCCCCACACCTGCAACCCCCGCCGACGCCATCGGCTCAACTACTTCCACCGACTCCACTCCTCCCAATACCACCACCAATACTAATATCAGTAGCAATAATCATAACTCGCGCCTGCAACAGCCGCCGCCTTCAAAGTTATCTCTACCACTGCCGCCATCAACGCCACTGCTACCATCGCCTGCGCTTCAACTCCATCGGCGGCGCGTCGTAGATAGGCAAGGGCCATACGTGCAATACGGTCTTCCACTGAATGCATGACCCGAACTTTTTGGAACTGATCTGGCGAGAAGGGCCGCGGGGGAGTGGCAGCTTTGGGATTGCTGGTTGCCGGGCGACGGGCTGAGCCAAGCCGGCCTGAGCTGAGCTGAGCTGAGCTGAGCTGAACCGAACGTTGTGAAGGCGCACAGATGACCTTTGCCCTTTGGCGCCGCCCACGCTTCCTGGAACGAGCGGCGCGGCTCCGCCCACGCACCCACAGGGGTGACCTCCCCGCAGCGGCTTCCGCCAAGACGCGATGCAAGGATGCGTGTGCACATAGGAACGGGAGGAGCGAAAGTCGAAGGAAATTGAAGCCCCAGAAACTGAGAAATCACATGTCAATTATGTTGTAAACGGAGATCAAGATTGGGAAAGGAGGTACGAACAGGTCGTGGCCATCGGAATTCAAATGTGTTAGAAGATTTGGCAGAGATAAACGTTTTGTAGAAGTGATTTAACATTTAAATAACAGAGAAGTGTAGTAACAGCGAGTAGAACCCAAAATGGAAAGTTTGTGGAAGTCAATGAATTCATATCATGTAAATAAGAACGAAGAAAAAGAAACAAAATTCAACTATACTGAAAAACTGAACTTGGTGTAAAATGAGGATGATCGAATATAACTAAAAAATCGTGCATGCTTTGGAAAATGAGCGAGATAAGAGATCGTCCATAAATTACGTAAAGCTAAAGAGGGGGAGAGGATCTGAGGCAGTATTACGCTGCGTTACATAGGGGTCGTGGGTAGTAGGTAAGTGTTACGTAACATTGATTCTTTTTACATTTTTCAACATTTGCTGACGCTGTCCGATCATCGTGTGTGTTGCCTTCCAGGGTGTCGCCAGCCAATTCTTGGTTCCCGTATTGTTGTGTGACCATTTTGGTCGTTGTGTCTTACAATATGTCCGCCCCATTTCCACTTTAGTTTTTCAGTTTCTTCCGGTGCAGTTTTATTTTGGTTTTGCCCCTGACTTCTGCGCTTGTTATGTGGTCTTTGAGGGAGATTTTGATAATTTTCTTTCTATCTTCCTTTGCCATCTTGATAGTGTAACGTCATAGCATTGGGCTCGACCAATAGAACCCCCGTCGTGCAGCTACTGTTCAGAAGCGTTTGCATTAGGAGTCTATTAGAACACCTACGACAAATCGAAGCAGTCGATGGAAAATTTGATCAAAGAAATTTAAAAAAAATATTATGTCCTCAACGTGTGAAGAAACGATGAACACAGTACACGGAACACTTGCGTGTGATGTGTGTTGGCAACTTCATTTACAAGCTTGGCAGGGGGAAAAGAAACGGAATTTATATCATTAAAAAAGTCTTGTTTACAGCTCGGAACGTGCTGTCATAAGAACGGAAGTACCGCGCTCACTTGAGAACTTCGCACCAACTTCTGAGTAGGGATGCGCCATTGCCTACAAAATATAGATTTCTAAACATCGATGCTCAAAATCAAAATATCGACCCAAAACTATTCAAAACAGTCCAAAAATGATCAAATGATCAAACGAAAGCACATATGCGAATGCTTAATAAAGAATTCAAATCCTTAAAGGAACACACATTCGATATGATAGAACGAACGGTACTTTTTCCTTTCTTCCGAGAAAGGTCCGGGTGAAAAAGGTTTGTAATGCAGAAACTTTTATGTACTTTATACTTGTGGAATAGTTAAGTAGTTTAGTGTTACGTAGTTGAACGCTTGAAAGAATACAATTATAGTATTGACGTAATAATAATCCCGTAAGTCATACCTTCCAAACGAAAATGCGATATAAAAAAATCAATTGTCTTCTATATTATTTCAGTAGTATATATTTCCTTTGCGGCTCCTATAACCAATATTTATAAATGAGTTCCCAAAAAATAGATAATTTCACGGAGACGTGACGAATTGCACTTTTACTTTAAAAATATGAAGGATTTGTTGAAAAAAGCATCTAAATATTTATGTAAAATGCAACACGAACGCAAGTCAGGATCTTTGAATCTATATCGTCGAAAACTCCTAAACGAAGCGTTCTAGGGTCTTAAAAACTCACGTTTTGAGGCCAAAGGCCTCAGCTCACAGGCCACCCTGACCAGGCCAAAGGCCTCAAAGAAACGTTCCTCACATAATAATCTACATGATGAGATTATACAGGTGTACCTCTGCTCGAGTAGTTTGTATTGACAAGGGTGTATTATATTGTTATCAATTACAAGGTGACATATAGATCAAGTGATGGAGGATAAGAGGGTCTGGAAGAAAAATATATATTACAGGCTCAATATGGAAATGGAAAGATAAGGAAGAGGGTGGGGTTCAGCAAGCAAGAGTTCTCGCACGGGTGCGTTAGTTAGAATATAAATAGAAACATATTCACGACAGAATGCACGCGATAACAAATCAAAACTAGTGGTGTTGCAACAACACATACCCTCTCGAATTATTCAGTGTTCAGCAAAAATGAGATCCGTGCCATGATTTTAAACGTCCCGTCTTCCATTCGTTAGAAGAAGAACAAATTTGGAGCAGTTTTTGAGAAAAAATTGTTTAAAAAATAAAAATTGCCTATATTTCGCGCGCGAAATTACACGAAAACGACTCATATTTTCGAAAAATTGATTATGACCTTATTTGAAGACCAGCCTTTAAAAGAACAGATTTAATTAAGAAAAAAGTCTCTATCTTCAATATTGTAGTTGTAGCACGGCGCCATAAAATTGCACTTTTGAAATTTTCGAAAAATAAGGAATTTCAACGAAAGTGAGACCTGCACCACAAGCGCTTTTTATGCTATCCGAGGACAAAGTATAATACAGAAAGTAGTGTCATTTTTTAGAAAATGTTGAAAACATTGTTGAGGTTTCATGTAAAGTACCCTCTGAAATCAAAATATCCGTTTGTAACTTCCAAATCCTCGAGTTCGTTCAGATCGATCACGGAATATCAATTTAGCAGAAAATTGGCAGAACAATTAGGCTCTAGTGTTGACTATGGGCGGGCAGACGGATAAGCCGGCAGGCCGACAAATATACGGACATGCTCGTTTTTAGGAGGCAGATATACGGACATAGCCGTAAATCGATTTTTCGGTATCAACGACCCACAAAATATGGAACTCTGGCTACACTACGTGTTAGAGGGAGTAATTTACTGAATGTAGGAACATTATCCATTTTTTCATTACCAGGGACCGACATTAAGATTTTTTCTGTCGAAAATTCGCCGTTTTATGGCGCACGATTACAATAGTTCCTTTTCTTACAGTCGTAAGGGCGAGAAAGTAAAAAGAGATTTGATGTCATAAATCAAAAGGTCTGTCTCCATCACTTAAACATATCTACGTCTATACTATTCACTGAACATGGAGAACGTTCCTTTCGTATAAAAAGCAAAGCCACGAATGTCGCTTAACTTCAGTCCGGTGCCATTATTATCAAAGAGCCTTTGTAATCCATTATGAGCGTCCACAGAGTTCTCGTGACTTGTCTCCGCCAAGCAGTCCGGCGAAGCTTGTGTCTTTCTCCCCGCGGAGACCAGCGTGTAGGGTTCACGTCCCCGCCCCGCGTGGGCGGCAGACAACCAGCGCCCCCTGAGAGCGGTGGCGGCGGGGGTGGCTGCACGGGCAGCGGATAAAGAAGGGAGATCGCGGAGGTGGTGCCGGTGCAGGCAGTGATGTGTGCACAAAGGCACCTTAATGCTGAGTTGCGTGGGCGAACCGTGCTCGCAAAGAGCTGCAATTAGCGAAGTGCGCGGCCGGAAATTCGCATCTCGGACTTGGGGATCGTAATGAATATCTTAATGTCAATAAGGAGTTCGGTCGCATTGCCTTCATTCGCTCTCTAAGGACAGAGTGGGTTTGTCACCCAATAAGAATATTATAGTTACTGTTCTTTGATCTTTATTTTCCCCTTAAGCGTTCTGATTATAATAACTAAAGCGGAAACGTGGCGAAGGTTACTGTTGATTTAATGTACGACGAGACGCATTATTAGATTACTTCGAATGACATCAAGGGTATCTTTTCTCGCAAAGGGATCATTTTGTGTTTCAAGTAACAAAAGATGGTTTTAATGAGTATCTTAATGAAACAACGCGTTCATTTTTCCCATGTCACAGCATTCCAATGGTTTGCTAAATCGCGCATCCGTTTTGTGTGCATCTGTTAAGGACTCCCGAAGCATGTAGCTTGCGCGAATCCGTTCTAAAGATCAATTGCTAACAACATCAGATGGTGTTGCCATAAAGTTTCTAAAGGATATGAATAGGATCTTCAAGTCTAGATTGCTTGTTTGATTCGATGAGCACGGAAAGTGAATTTCTCGACCAAGAAAATCTGTGACAAGTCATTACTATAACCTCAAAACCTTGCGGCCACGTGCATTCATGGTCAATTTTTGGCGAAACTATTGGAGGCCCCTTAAATTACTGTACACCACGTGCACCACTGCGTTCCACTGTGCACCACGTGAGCTTCCGACATAATTTTATTCACTTGAAATCAGAAGCCTAGTGAGTCCGTATCCCGTTTTTAATTATTAATCATTTGTTCTCTTTCAAACAAACTAGTTCGAATATACTTTTGGAAACCGATAATTTCATTTATGCGGATGTATCTCGTCTACGATGAACTGAGAAGTGACCATTGTTTGAACGTTTCCGGGAGTAACCTGAAACCTGCAACCCGCAACGTATTGATGTCGACAGGGCAGTCGGAACCTCAGGCGCTGCAACCCGAGATCCTCTCGAGGCCTCTTCGAAAGAACGACACCGAAAGAAAATATTATTTGTAAACATTGTCAAAACAGAATTTCAATAGATTCTAATGATTGCGATGGCTGTTACAATTTCAATGTTTTTACAATTTATAAGCAATGTTCCCAAATGAAATCATATTTTTTAAAAGTTTCATTTCTACTTACGAGTTATTAGAAATCCGCTTAGTACAATACGCGTGCAATCATTTACCAAACAGTCTCAGACTATGAATGCAAGACACAGACAAAGGAATGTAGTTTATACAATGAACAATGTTTTAAAATATAACATGGATACATTTTTGTTCAATACTTTTATTCCATCTCAAATTAACCGAGTTTGTTGATTTAAAAGTTGAAATTCTCAAGTAATCTTTAAGAAGCTATGCTTTCAGGCATGGAGAACGTTTAGAAAATCTGTTTAGAAATATTAGCAACTATATGAATTTGGAAAGGGCAAAGTCAAAGTAAACATCTTTCGCCCATTGCCGACTTAATAGAACACCGATGACAGACCTAGGCAAGTAGATTTAGTATTTTATTTTGAAGAAACTCCGCCGGTTTGAGATTCCATAGAGATACTTAATCTGCTGAGTGACGTAGCTGAACAGGTGATAGCATGACACACTGTAATTATGGAACCATTTATATACTCCCAGATAATCTCACAAGGAAGATACACGGGACGGCAGACGGTTTTGAACCCGTTTGCCTTGAGTATGAAAGAGAACCGGCAGAAAATATCTGTGAAAGTTACGTAACATGGGAGATAAGACGATGAGGGATGGAACAGCTATCACATTAATTCTTCGAAAATTAAAGAATCCAGTACGAATACTTTTGCAAATTGAACAGTTTTGTGAAAAAACGTCGAAGACACTAAAGAAAAAATGTGTAAAATTTGCTCAAAATAGCTTACACAATAATTTAGCTTACAAATAGCCGAAAAATAATGTAGTACAAATCTAGTTGTTATTAAGAAAATTATTTTACCTTTGAACTTTATAATTTCGTACCAAGGGTTTCTCATAAGACATTAATTCTTTTTACAGTTTCATTTGCAAAACAAAACAATATATTCTTAGTTGTCGAATAAGTCTGTTATATCTGACCTGACAGCATTTATTCGTTCCGGTCGAAGTAAAACAAACCACACGATAACAACCAAAGCAGCCACGCAACCTACACAAAGCCACTTCATTATCTGTACCACAAGCACATTCAAATCCTCGAAATGCCGCGAGCTGCGTGTAAAGCTGCGAGCCAATATCGTCGCCCTTCGCCCGCCGAGTGGAGAGCTCCGCGCGCAACCGCCTGGCGCGGGCGGGCGCGTTCACCCGCGGGAGCCCCCGGCCGAAGCGGCAACGCCGATATCCCACGCGGCCGCCGCGCCGTGCACGCCGGGCGCCGCGCCGCGCCGCGCCGTTGGACCGGCGCGGCACCTCCCGAAAACGAGGAAGAGGAAGCGGTGGCGGTGGCGGGCCGGAAGCACCGCGCCGGGGCACCCACTCGCGCCGCACCCGCGCCCCGACTTCCCTTTTATGACAATAAACGTCCGCCACCGCACCGCAGCGCAGCGCAGCGGAGAGGGCCGACAGGAACCAGAGCGGCGGTATCAGCCACTGCCTTTGCGCGCCCGCCGCTGGATTCCGGGCCAGGCTCATGCGTGACTGAAGGGCTGGCAGCGAAAGGCGGCAGCAGTGGCGGTATTGACAGAGAGTGCGGTGGAGGCAGCGGTGACTGTGGGAAAGACAACTGCTGTGGGGGCGGTAGCGAGAGCCGCAGAGGTGGTGGTGGCGAGGACGTCCGCGCAGCGCCCACGCTCCCCCCGCGGGCAGGCGGATGCAGCGACAATGCCCCGATGGGAGCGGCGACGCGTATGCGGCAAGATAGATCAATAAATGAACCAGGATATCCGGCGATTCCAATACCATGGTTCTTTACAGGATATAGATTACTTTCTTTAGCGTCCTATCGTACAAGTAGCGTCCGGTTATTGTTTGGTTCCAGTGATAAGTTGTGCTGAAAAGTCAAAATGTTCCCAAAATGAAGACTTCGCAATAAAACATTAAGAACATAACATCAATAGACAATATTCAGCGCCCTTACTATATTCTAGAGCAAAACCAGGGACTAGAAGAAGCATACGGGGCAGCGGAAGTTGTCAAAATCACGGGCAGTTATCATTGTAAAAAAAGAAGAAAAGAAGAAATGTAGAAAATTACGAAGCTGTACAATAATACAGTTTTTGTAATTAATATTAGAGAAAAAAAATTTAATTTCTAAATCAAGCGGCAAAACACGCCTTTTTTGAATATGAAAATGAAGCTCACTCAATGCCCTTTTGTGATTGCATGAACACTCCGTATCACCCGAATTTCACTTCATTCACCCAATTTATTCTGCATATCCTCTCGGATATATGTTCACCGCCGACTGACTCATAATATACGTAGTGTAGGAACCATCCACATTCGACATCCATAGTGGAGGAATATGCTCATGACTTCTCTACCTTCCGAGTGCAGAATAATCATCACTGGTTGCCAGAAAACGTAAAACATATCTCAAAGTAAATCAACCACCATATTTCTTGCTCATGTTTTAAAAGTATGTCAACGAAATTAGTGGTTCATCAAGGCTGACGAGGCAATGGGCAACTATAAATGATTTAGAATACTGACGAGAGTAACGGGGAAATGAAAAGAAGAAAAAGGAAATGATGTTGCCCCAGGGAACTCGAATGAAAGAAGGGAGAACAGAGTAGAGTCGCAGATAGTATCGTGGAAGTGACTGAAAACGGTAGAAAGTTCAAGTGGAGCGATGGGAAAAGCGATACAAACTGAGGAGCAACCTGCGCGGAGGAGTTCGACATTGATTGATTGTAGCACAGTAAACACTATGTTATTCAGGAGATGGAACAGCAGGTGTTTGGAGTGAGCGAGACATGGCAAGGTAAACGAGCAACGATAGGAAAAAGAACTGTAACACGGAAAAAAAATGCGAACGCGGCTGTGCTGCATATCATTCACTCAAGGAAATTGTGACCACAACCAGCTACGTATGGCGACAAGTTTTCTTAGAATCACCATTGATAATGCAGTTTTCTTCGAAAAACCTTATCTATATTTTATTTTGTTTATATAATAAATGACGCGGTTTGCAATTTCTACAATATTGCAAGGGTAGAAGTGAGAATTGTAGTTTTATATGTATGAATTTCTATTACTTTATATCCGCTGTGTATACAACTTGTCTGTACTTACTAAATAAAATGTACACCAAACTCCCAAGATATTTGTTTCTTGCTTCTCTCCACTGATGGATAACAACACGAGAGTGAAGAAAGAGTAAAGTTATAAGAAATGTAGTACATGCACTTAACACGTAGTGGGTAAGTTCATGTCATACGAGTCAAAGAATTCAAATGTTTCACCTTCCAACTACCTGGTTTACCTACATACTCTCTATGTACACAGAAAATGTTATCTGGAGGATTGTAAACGAAAGAAAGTACGAAAAGGCTCAAATTCCGAGAATGCTGACGCGCCAAGCACACGAACGTAGTGGCGAAAGTGAACTGGAAAGCTTGAACATCCTGTGTAAAAGTACGTGCGGGAGTTATGTTCTCTCCCATTCGATCCGTCATGATCCTGCGCTTTGTCGCCGCTGCGGCGGCGGCTCTTTTCCCGGGCGGGGCGGGGCGCATGTGTCCGGGGCGGGCCTCCATTCCGAGGGTCTCCTCGCTGCTGGTTGTTCCGGAAAATGAGCCGCCTGCGCGGCATACGCGATGAGGCCGCGCGGCGGTGGGCGATGGGCGGTGGTGGTGGGCGGCGGTGGTTTCCAGGCCGCGGCGACGGCGAGTTGCGGGAATCGAGAACACCCGCCGGGGCCGCGACCACCGCCGCCGCTTATCACCGCGTCCCTTTATCAGTAAGTGGAAGACGCCGCGGGGAAATCCGCACCGGACAGGATTGCAGCCAGCGGAGGGAACGGCGGCGGCGAGGGAGGGCGGCGGCGGCGGCGAGGGAGGGCGGCGGCGACGGCGGTGATGGCGAGTGTGGCAGATGCGGCGTAGGAAAAGTTCCACAAACACGTTCATTAAAAGTTACATGAATGGCGAATATCCCTTATAATTATACAATTGAGAGAATCTTTTTTAACCCGTCCCAAGTACACTACTCACCTTGCTTCATGAACTAACATTACTTTGTTCAGAAATATTCTTATCTCATTTCGATTCATATTTAAAATTTCGTTGGCAGTAAAAATCTGAGAAATAATCATCGGTTGCTCAATTCTGAGGTGGAAAATGAAAGCTGTTTTTCATTTAGTCAGGTTTATAAGCATTGTTTAGAATTTATTGCTTGTCTTTGTGACCAAAGAGCACGAAGTTGGAAAATTTAGTTTCTTGAATAATATATAAAATAACATTGAAAAATATGGAAGGAGGAAGTTGTGTGTGAATTTGTAGATGAAAGACGAGACATCCATTGCATTTGTTTCCTACAGTTCCTTTTTAGAAGAACGTCTCTTTCGAAAGGCATTTTGAACCGATACATTAAATCCCATGGTGTAAAGAGTGATTATTTATTTTGTGTTTCTGGGTGCGTCAACTGTTACGAACATCAGTGTGTTAGTGCCTATTATAACGGGATGTAGCGGATTTCCTCACCAGCAAGAACACAGATCCCGCGCCGACCTTCAGGTCAGCTTGCGGACAGATTTTTCTCCTCCAGGTATCTCCTCGGCTCCCGGCATACAGAGAATATAAGAAAGGAGAGAGGAGGGACAAAAATGCAGACAGAAAGATCGCGACCGATCGATAGTTCGTTTATCAAGTTACTGCTTCGACATTCGCCTGGTACTGAAAGGAGAAACCTAACTACCATCAGAGTAGGCGGGCACTAGAATTCTTCTACAGGCAATTACTGAAAAAATCAACATACTCGTAGCTATCTAGTTGGAATCGCCCCCCCTCCCGTGGGGACACGCAACCTAGGATCTCGCGGTCAGTGTCGCTGCAGTGCAGCTACCTCAGCGGGTGAGGGTGGTGGAATTCGGGCGGCTTCCGTTGGCGAGGAGGGTGATAGAGGCCGGCGGGCGGCGATGACGGCAATGCAACAGGAAGCGGATGCTGCGCGGCGAGGCACGCGCGCGCGCGCGGTGTTCCGTGGCGGCGCGGCGCGACGCGACGCGGGCGAGGCCTCAGCCACACCCCACACAAGACGCGCCACGGACGCATGCCGCGAGTGCGACACGGCGCCCCATCCCCACTTCAGGCGAGGTCGTTGTCTGAACCGAAGGGAAACGAATAGGACAACAAAGGTCGAACAAAGATTACAGAAGAATGAGGATTTTATATGGCGATTGAAAGAAATGAGATAATGGAACTGGGGGGGGGGAGGAGGAGGGAGTGTACGAAAAAAGATTTTAAAATAATAAAATAAAAAGGTAAGCAGGCACAGAACAGGAAACAGCGGAGGAGAGAACACAAAGAATGAAATGAGCAAATACATAAGTGTACGAGGTGAAACAAACTCAGTGACAAATCTTCAAGAATAGATTTTTTATATAGAGAGAAACTCCATTGCAATATGAATCGAGGAAATGTTTAATCACAGAGTCATAAGAATTCTAGTGTGAACGTTCCGATCAAATTTCACTTACAATTTTCAGAACAGATTTCATTTCAGATAAGTTATATGTTAAGCTTCCACACCGTAATTCATATGTACTCAATGTAAATAAATTATATAAATATGTAGGTATAGGAGAAAGTAAAACGCTGCCTAATTGTTTCTGCCTAATTGTCTCAACGTGTGCCCAGGGAGTTTTTCCATCATTTACTTAGAGCATTCGATTTCACCTAAGTGACCAGTAAGGTACTCATCCAGGAAGTTTCAATTTCACAAACCCTTTTATCAATAGACTGAAATCCACAAAACTGAAAACAGACAAAAAATACTTATCAAATAGACTATGCACGAGATATTTGTGGGTGCGAAGTGGTACTCGGGTCTTTTGATCTGGACTTTTTTCTGTACTTATGGTGAATTCATTTCGTACGTTTTGTCGTTCATATTTCTTAAACCCTCTGAAACACCGCCTCTAACAACGATCGATTTTTCTGACAAAGGACACTGAAATCTACATTTTGTGTACAAATTGAACCCGACATTCCAACTCTCTCACGATCACCAACCAGTCCCTTAATGACAATTTCCTAGATTTACCCCTTTCAAGAAACTACTTTCTGCAAAATTATAAGAATATAGAGCACCCAAGTTTGAGCACCAATTAAAATGAAAATTGGTAACGTTGTAAAATATATTTGCTCAATGCAATATATCCTGTGACGAAGTTTCAATCTTCGAGGCAATTGGGGGCAAAGGGAAATCCTGGAATTGTGTGACAATATCCCGTGGGCACTCATGTGGTATCACGGCAGCTCCCTCTATTTTGAATCATATGTGTCTTCCTTAACTTATCTTCCTGGAAGTACATCTGGTGAGGTAGATTACCAATGTTGGAAGTCTGCATTATTGTCTTGCATCCTAACACGCGAGTATTTGGGTTGCGTCTCGAATCTGAGTCCAGTGCTCTACCAAAATTTGATGTTTTCACTACTTGATTTTATAAAAATAACTAACAATTTCGATGCAAAGAAGTGCAAGAAAAGTGAGTTCTGGAGCTCCTAAGACAGAGTGGCATGTATACACAAATGACATTTTGAGACTGCACGAAAATGGAAGTGCGATACCGATAGACAACTATTGGGAATGCAAAAACACAGTAACATAAACGTTTATTTTTAATCAATAGAAGATACAGATACTTTAAATGCATTTAAAAAATAGTAAATGTGAGTAATATGACATTTTTGTCAAAATACGCGAAAAAGGGCAAAATAAAATTCCCTCGTAATATTTCATTTTTCATAATTGAAGCACATATACTGCAAGATTTTAAATATGTTAATTAGAAAAATATAAGAACTCTTTTAAACATCCGATGTCCTGTAATAATAGACCAGTTTTTATTAAAAATAAATTCCGCCTATTAAGCAGTGACCCCTTTAAGAGACCACTTTTTCATGGAACCATATTTCATGGAACCACTTAACATTGGTTACGACCTATCTCTAAGAGATTATCTTACTACTGTATAGTTCATGATACTCGTATTTGGAGCCAGTGAATTTCTCGTCCTTTCGGGGGACCTTACGTCACACACTTGAATACAACACTTTAATTTATTAGTATTTTATTATGTTACTCAAACCACTTGAAACCTTCGTCCCAACAAAGACATTACTTTTTTGAAAAGACACATGAGAGTTTATTACTCTTGCATATCGAAGACTGCATTTATCATAGTCATTGTGAAGAGAATGGGCGCGAGCAAAACGCCTGTGTAAAGCGATTGTGAACAACTACACTAAAGATGCTTTGGAGTAATAGTAGAAGACTTAAGATACTAAGATCAACTTATCCATCAATCATGTATTACTTGCATAAATTTAAAAGAGAAGATACTTTTAGAAAAATAACAACAGCTAAAACAAGCAAAACGTTGATACTCGTAAGTCCCCGAAGCAAACTGCGAGAAACTGCGACATCTTCACACGGTGCTTGCGAAGGCCGCTTCAGCGGCAGCGGCGGCCGGTCAGCCTGCGTGACGTAAGGGACCGCTGATGTAGAAGCGGCTTTCCCTCATCCGCGCAGCGCTCCCTTTCCCCTCGGCCCCTCCTCCTCCTCCTCCTGGTGCCGGCGACCTTCATCCGCGCCGGGCAGCCATCTGCGCGCCGGTGGGCGAGGTCGGGGATTCCTCTCTGCGTCGCGCCCAGCCCTACGCGCTCTTCACCGCTCCTCCGCTCCGGTTCAAAGGCGCTCGGGTTCAAGCGAACGCTCGGCATTTTCCAGAACGCGCGTCGGATGATTTGAGAGATAGGAAATTCCTGATGCGTACATACCCGTGCAGGGAACGCAAGGTCTTTCTTTTCATTTGAATATCTCCACTCGGAATATCGAGGCCATGACGGATAGCGTGCCCTTCGAATTCAAGACAAATTGAAGGGTACGAGAAAAAAGTGATAAGCTGTATTTGCTAATTGTGATAATTTCTGAAACACAGTATGAAAATGTTACATTTTGCGTGTCCGACTTCTTTGCCTCAGCCAATGATGGCTAATTCTGAAAGTTATTTGGTTTCATGTTATTTCTTGATTCTCGTAAATATTTTTACTAAGTAACACTACTTTCATACATCGGTAAATACGTGTGTAATCGCCTCCCCTCTCTTTCACGCATCGGTTCATTTTTGCAGTCCCTGTGAACTTTAGAGATAGTCGGATGAACAGATTTACACATTGCCCTTTCATTCCAGCCTCTTGGAATGTGTTATCACTCCCTATATTAAACAAAATAAAGTGTTTCCAGTGTACTATGCAAAGCACGTGCTATGCAAGAGCATACAAAAAAGTAAAGGAAAGGCAGGATGGGATTCGCAAAACGCCGGCCGTCGTGGTCTGGGTGCCTGGCTCGCAGCCAGAGGGCCTACCGATTGCCCCTTTCCCGGCGAACTGCGTTCACAACCATGTAAGATTTTCCATAGATTTCATGACAACGGCGTATCCTCCAACGGCCGTAAAGCGCATCCTCCAACGCTTCTAAATGCGCTCTCCTGTCCGCTTTCTTTCTCGACCGACATTTCAAGTCAACGGTTTATCAATTTCAAGAAAACGAATCATTTTTACGAAGAGGATAAAAAAGGCAACTATGCGAGAGAATTCTAGCACGGTTTCAAGATAGAAACAACTCCTATAAACTGAGGTTTTGGAAAGAGAAGATGGGATGAAAATAGAGGAATTATTGGCTCTAGCACAATTCCATACACATACCACCTCGACGTTGTAGAAAAATGTAATAAACTGATTTAATAAGTTTTCGTATGAAGAGCATCAACTCCTGGTGTTTGTCAAGAAAGTATTTATTCCCTTAAACATCATTATATCGAGCGTTTGCGCAAACGCTAAGTTCTCAACGATCCCTTAATTGCGATGGTCATTGTACCTTGTTTTTGTAGTTACATAACGATAATGCACAGTCACGTAAAAGAAAAATCACAAAAAGGAAAATATTTCTATATGTTCCGACCTTCTTGTGAAAAACATTTCCCAGATGTCATGTTATATAAAGATGCATCAGTAATACATCAGCAATTTTCACTATATTTCAAATGTGTCTATGAAGAATGCCTCTCCCGTTCTACGAGCTCTTCGTATTTTAAGAGCATTTAAATAGAAGTGAGAACAAACTAGGGATTCATGTATTTTTACTAAGATCAATGAATGAAACAGAGAGGCACAGAGTTTCTCGAACTAGTTATTTTTACTTTCTCGCGCTTAAGAAGGAACTTCTTAAGAAGAGAAAGTTACGTAATACTGCGCGAAAAAACGGCGCGATTTCGGCAGATAAACTATTACAGGGCCATGGTAAGGAAAAGTGGATTAATCCAGTTGCTAAATTTAGAAAAAAAAAAATCCTCTAACACGTGGTGCAGCCAGAATCCATGTTTTGTGTCTCCTTTATACCGAAAAATCGATTGACGGCAAAACGTCAAACGCTAGCGACTAACCGTTAAGCCGATTTTCTCCAAAACTGATATCCCCATTCGATCATGCCGTGGCTCTTTGAATTTGAAACTGACATTTTAATTTTGGGGGTGCTTTATATGAAGCCTCTGGGACATTTTCAAAATTTAAAAAACATGGCGCCAACAATGTTAATTGAATTTTGTTGTTGGATAGTCTGAAGGACGTTTAAGAGAATGGCGCAGATCTCATATTGATTGAAAATTCAAAATTTTCTCGGTGCCTTCCTACAACTACAATTATGAAGATACATTTTTTTCTTAATGAAATGTGTTTCATCAAAAACAGATCTTTCAATTAGGTCATATCCGATTTTTCAGAAACAGGCATATTTTTTGAGAAAGTTTGCGCCGAACGTAGGCAATTTTGATTTTCTTTAAACCATTTTTTTTCTTGAAAAGCGCACAACATTTTTTAATAAATTGGGACCTTAGATAGCAAATTCCGCTTTTAGCTGTTATGACACGCGCACTGATGCGCACGCAGCACGAGTACGTGCGGGGCGTGCGGGCGGCGGGGGAACGCGTGCAGGCGGCACGTGGCGCATGAAGGAAGCTTAAGAGAATGGGGCACGTCCCTACGATTTCAAATAAATTTTACAAAAAATGACGACCAACATGTGTTAATACGGAGATAAATTGTGGTATAAATAATATTACATAACCATTACTATTAGCGAGAAAGTACGTGCTGTTTCAGCACCACTAGTTCTAATGTCGTTGGTCTGGGCAGGCTTTACGGACTTGCCCTGTTCTCTTGCCAGCTGCCATCTATCGCCGCACAAAGAACTTTTATTTTATTTTCTCAATTTTTCAGTTTCTCAATAGTAGAATCGAAATATTATTTTAACAATATTAAAGAAGAGAAAAGCATCGTCCTTACTGGAATTTTTCGTTGTCAAATTTGGAGCCATTTTTAAGAAATCATTCTTTAAGCGTTAGTGTAAATGCGAAATTTGAAGATATTCCACTCACAAATTCAATAATGTACACAAATGGCTGAAAATGTGCATATTAACAATGTTAGAGATATTTAAAAACATTACATTTGCGTAACTTTAAAAAATACATTCAAACAAAAGAATACAGAAAAATGACTGTCATCTAAAACATACTGGCATTTAGCACTATCCCTAAAAAAAAGGTTTGAAGAAACAATTTGGAGTAGTTTTTTGAGAAAATGGCGTATGAACGTTTCTGAAAATGCGGAAATTTGAGCTCGGTTTCACAGCAACTCGGTTTCCCAGACATCATTTGAAGCACTTGTTTTAACAGATTCAAAAATAAATTCAAATCGCCGGTATGTAAATATTAACGACGTGAGAGTTATGTCAAAAAAGTGGTTCTGTAATTTTTGAAAAAATTACAAAAGAATATAGAACAATGACGTTTGTGTCGTCTGATACCATATATTGAGCACTATTCCTACCAAGAGTTTAAAGAAAAAATATGGAGCCGTTTCTGAGAAATTCTTGTTTTTGATATTTTTTAGTACTGCACACCTTTAACACAATGTTACTCGAAAACTACTAAACTTTTCAAAAACTGTAGATTATCATAATGAAAGAATTAAGTAGAACAGATTTCATTTGAAGAAAAAATCTCTGCCTTCAACTTTGTAGTAGTAGAAATACTCAAAAAAATTTCAAACTTTGCAATTTTCGAAAATTTAGAGCTAACTGTGAAAATCGGACCTGTGCCACCTTATGTATTTCACTCTATTCTTACAAGAATTTTAATGAAAAAATGTAGATCCATTATTGAGAAAATGAAAAATGTCCCAGGGTCTTCGTGTAAAGTACCCGCAAAAATTAATGAATGTTTTTCAAAATCACAGAGTTGCGAGTGAGACCAGATCAACAGAAGTTTCTTCAGTTTAGAAAAAAATCCTACGTATAGTTTAGGTGCTACTGTTGTTCACTGACCACAGACGGACGAAAGAAAGGATGGACGGACGTTTCGAAAGAAACACTTTTTTCCATTTCCGTTGAAATCTCGAAATTGGTTTTTCCGCAGCATACATTACTGTCTGTATACTATGTGTATTACTCCGTATATACCTACGTACACGAGAAAGTAAAAACAATTTTATACCTCGAGATGATACCGCAAAACATGACTTTTTTGTAATCTCAGTACACATTTCATTGATAATTGAAATAAAAACATGACAATATAGTGAGCTCACAAATGAGTCTTATAAGAAATGATAAGAGATTTCAATCTGCCTACAAAGTGTCAGAACTGAATTAAATTAGTTTTTGAATGTGATTAATGAAAAATATAACTCCAATGTAATTTCACAAAAAATAAAATTTAAAACACATAATTAACTAAATAATCTCGAAGCAAGGAGTAAGTATCACGATTTAGTTCTTGGATGGCTGCAGTTATTTACTTTTGAGAAAAAAAAGGTATTCACTATAATCACATATCCAAACCTATATTCTTTCCTAAAAGAATGTACTACAGACAGTCAACATAAGCGAGTAGCCTTCTATGCTTGTGCCGAACATATTCCGAGATCTTAATCTGTGCCCCCTATGACGAAAGGTAAAAAGCAAGAGACCCTACCTAAGAAAAAACATCGATTACTCTTCGCCGCGCGTCTCTTCGAGCGAAGAAGTGAAGACCGGCGACAGGACGACTCTACAAGACAACGAACAGTTCCCACAAAGCCCGCGCACGCGGAACGCCGCGCCGCCTCGCCGCCGTCGGGGGCCCTCCAGGTGGCAGGCCTCCGACGAGTACGTACGGATCTTCTCGTGGCCTCCTTGATGAGGCGCAGAGGCCCTCCGCAGCCGCCGCCGCCCCCGCAGCAGCAGGTGAGCAGGCCAGAGAGCGCCAGCATGACCGCAGCGCGAAGGGCGCCGGCGCCACTGGCGACTTGCAGGCGGGCGCGCAAGCGAGCGAACGCGGCGCGAGCGGGGGCGGCGGCGGCGGACGCGACCTCGCCGCCCGCTGGGCACCGGTCCAGAACCCCCACTGCCCCCGCCGCCGCCGCCCCGCGATCGCGTGTGATCCGGACGGAAGCGCCACGCGGCGCGGTGCTGCGGGTCGCAAGGACGTACGAGTGAGGGGACTCCCTCCCGTTCATGAATTTTTTTCCCTTGTCACTTTACCATTGCCAGGTTAGAGTTCGTCCCTGGCGATCCATTTATCATATTATTTATCTAATTTCATTGTTCCCGAGCGCATACTCGTTTGTGATCTCGTATTTTCTCAGCTCGCCATTACATTTATATCTCATGCTACATTTAGTTTCGAGCATCTGTCAACAGTCGTCCCCAGTGGAGCTCCGAGCTGCTTAGCTAAAGGGTATACCGCCATAGTGTCAAGCAGTTATTAAATCACTTTAAATTCAACTCTCGCGGACAACCCAACTAGCAGTGATTTATATACTAATAGAGCATTTTAATTTAGTGCAAATACTAAACAGCGAAGTTGCTTCGGCCAAGCCCTAGGAGAATCATCGCGCTCCTCTACAATCCAGAGAGCGCGGAGGTAATGGAGCATGGAGGTAAATTCCGCCCAAGATGGAAACCAACTCCCCAGCATCGACAGCATAGGACTTCAATTCCACAACGGCCATTTCAATCTGCAGTTTCAAAACAGCAGCATAGCCTATACCAGTGTTGTCAAGGTCCATGTCGCAAGCGGGACTCCGTGGCACGAGTGCCCCTCCACGCAGTTCATTACCCCGCCACCAGAGAGAACGCCATCCCTACTGTAAAACGGCGGGGTTACTAATAGTTCCCATTCCCGACGCTAGTTGCGCAGAGAAGCTCGTGGCAAGGCACGATGCCACAGCGCATGCCACTGCTACCAGTAGCAGACCTTGACACGACTGGCCTATACAAACGTTTCATAAATTGACTTGGCCACATGTGGCTCCCAAACAGGTTAGTAGCCAGCCTTCAAGCAATGGCGCAGTGAATCTCTCTTCCATCGGAAGTGATATAGTGTTCGTAAATAGAAACTTCGGTAAGAGAGGCCATGCAGACAGTAATTAGACAGAATTAATCAACAGAATAACCTCACAAAAGTCCACCAAAGACGTAGATATTCATATTCCGTGCCAGTTTGAAAGAAATTCGCATCTCTAGAAAATCTGGAGGACCGTGGCAATAGGTTTTCATTCATCGATGTAAACCCTGTTGTAAAATCGATGGAAACTTCAGAAAATATGAAAATCACCTAATCTACGTGAAATTTATGTCAAATTTAGCTGAGTTTAATAGGGAAACAAGAAAGCAATGTAACTCTCCAGTTCACCTCTAATTACAATGACAACAAACTAAAAAATAAGTTTACAGCCGTTTCACACTTAAGAAAAGCTATTAAATACCTTATTCAAATGAAAAAGGAACATTCTCTCATAAGATCCGGGAAATCAGAAATTCTCTTAAATATTAAGAAAGTTCACGTATCAATACACAGAGGAATTACATCAAGATCTCAAGTCACAATAGCTCTTATTGTCACCAGAAATTTAAAAAGTTGCTCAATACTGGTGATTGTCGCGGAATTTAGCGGCTCACATAACATAGAAACCATTTCCCACACTAAACAAATTTGTAACCTTTGTGTAAAGCCGGAAAGAAGGGACAAAAGTAGGGGCCAGATTAAATGACTTCGTTTCGGGTACACAAAAAACAGTTGCAAATTATGACATATCTTGTATTTTCTGTGCAGAAAGTCATTATTCGGTTAAAAAGGAGAGTACTCCAAAATGTAAAATTTGCAAGGGCGCTCGTAGGATCGACTTATGTTCTCAAGAATGTTTTTATTACACGAACATTCTGGGGTCGGCGTACAAAAGCAGTACGGCCAGAATAAGAAAAACTAGTAACATTAATACTCCACCCTTTCAAGCGAAAATTTTCCAATTCTCCCTCCCACAAACAACAGTCCTAACTTCAATCCCGTCCTACCTAATGCTAACAGTAGATACACTTAAAACTCAAGTAATTAATGAAAATACTCAGACTGTCCAACCCCAATGCTATAAATTCCAAAAAGTCCTCTCTCATCAACTCAATTATAAATTCTATCTCTTGCTTTATTAACTTACTAAATAAATAATCTCTTCTTTAATCAGCAATAGTGTATTCAGAATTCCATTTCGTCAGCATTGAATAAGAACTTCAGCAATGCATCACCACAAAGTAACTTCGTCCTCATGAACTGGTAGGCAAATGGAATATCAAGCAAAGAAATTCGATTTATCCTATTTCTTAACAGCCAACAACGTAAAAATAGTCGCAATTACTGAAACACAGCTAACATCTAAAGACAGCTTTAAAATATCCGCCTCCGCAGCAGCAGGTAAACAGCAGCAGCGGGTAAAACACACAAAGATAGGATAGACCTTCATTAGTACGCGGAGGTGCGCTACTTCTAATTCATAATTCTATCCCCTATATCAAAAAGTACCTACTACTCCAGATCTCGAGTTCACAGCGATAATCCTACCGATAAACAACCAAATTTACCAACTAAAATAAAGTTTCAAACAACAATTTTCAGTGGGATATTTAACCAATCAGTCCCCACCATTATATTAGGAGACTTTAACATTAAAAAATATCCTGTGGCTGTAGAATATCCAATCCAGCGGGTAGGTACTTACAAAAATCCATTACAGATCGCAAATTGGAAATAATAACACCAATTGTCACAACTCATCTACCGAAGGACATTACAAGCTTCCGGGTATCCTGGACATAGTTATATCCAACTCTCAAAGTAAATTTTTCACGAAAACGTTATGGAAACTTGACTCAGATCACCTCCCCGTAATAATCTCGACACAATAACGCCGTGCTGCTCACTCACCCACGCATACCTTAAATACACAACATATCAATTGGAAAACCTTCGAAATCTTTACCCTCAGATAAATGTTTACCCCTTCTCATCAAAATCATTAATTCCTTGAACTCCATCCCATCAAACATTAAATGCAAACATTAAATCTTGAAGCGAAGCTACAATGGAAAGACCTTATAATTGCAAACACTCGCCTAGCAATAGTTATAATCCTTCAACTTAAAACACTTATTAATTTCTTAAGTTAAATTTCTCTCAACAATGCAATAGCTCTTTCCAAAGATATCACACGACCTATTATGATCTGTGCGTGTTCAATCTGGTTAAATGCTTCGAGAACTAACTTAAACAAAATTTAAATCATACAAAATAAATACCTCAGAACAATTACAAAGTCTCCGTGGTTCGTTTCAAATTTACAGTTGCACAAATAATTAAATATCATGTACACACTTCCATTCATTACCAAGATATCCAGCCAATTCTACTCCTGCATCAACCAAATCGAACACCTGTACCAATTCAACCTTGCCCCCATCACAGATTCTCGGACAAGAATTGAAAAGAGTTTGAAAGCATTTTTTGACATTCAGTCGGAGTTGGAGAACAAGTACGGCGCTTCATGAGCTTCCTTTCGCTTTAGTAGTGAGATTCAGAATTAAGTTAGGTTATAAGATTAATTTAAGTCGCCAAACATTTCATGTGTAAAAGTACTACACTACTGATCCATATATTTTGTTATTCCAATAAACAAAAAACGAAATCTCACGCTAACTCTTCTCTCTTCCTCTAGATTTCGCTTTCTTCCGCGATTTAGACTTGTCAACGTACATATTTCGTTATCTTTCTCTCTCTGTCATTTTTCTTGAGAATGAGGAACCGAAGAAAGTAGATTCCATGAAGCAGACATTGAACAATACTGAAAGTAGAGAAAGAATGGAAGGGGAATCTCGAAGAAGGACGATCTTAATTATAATTTAAAAAGCAAAGAAAAACTATTTGCATAGTACATTCCTATTCTCTGTCCACTTCGAAGATAAACCAAAAAGTACAAGACATTTTTCGCTTATCAGACGTAAAACAATTGGTCACGATTTTTGCAGAATCATGCGATTTTTGCAGAATCATAATATTTCCTGCGTCATAACAATTTTTATCAATAAATTGTCGATTCTTTTCGTCAATTCTTTCTAAAATTCCCTTCGGATATATGAACAAACTACTGGGACTTACAGAGAGAACGCAAAGACGATTGGGAGAATACGGAGACGAGAGTCCGGGAACTAACGGTCTAACCAATGACATTACCGGTACCAACTGCGCTCGACCTTTTTCCATTTCAATTAGGCGCCGCTTGCAGCACCCGGGTCGCCCTTGCTCGTCGCCGCTAATCGCGGGCCACTGTCGCCGTCGCCGGGCGAAAGAAGGGGGCGGAGGCGGGCGGGAACAGAGTGGAGTGGGAAGGGAGGGGGCGGAGAGAAGGAACAGTAGTGGATTAAGAACAGGGCGCAGTGGGAAGGACCGGACAGGATTGGGATCAGGGTGAAGTGGGAAGTGAGTGCAGCAGGGTTAGCGCCGTGGAGCGAGTAGGGTGGTGCATATCACTGTGAGCCTGGAAGATGGAGGTGGGTGGAGTGGGGGTGGGGGTGGGGGTGGTGAAAAACAGACCAGAACAGGTGAGGATGTAAAGGGTAACGAAGAGGACAAGGAAAGAGCAAGGTAGGTCAGAGGAATAACGAGTGAACACGAATGTTGTCGAGCTGTGATTTGGTACTGGGGAGTCGGAGCGGAGAGCGCGATTGGCTAGAAAGCGAGCCGCTGCTTGCGGCAAACGAAGGAGGCACCGCTGGGTCGAGCTCGATATTTTAGAGGTAGAGAGGTCGGACGTTGCAGTTGCAAAGAGCGAAGGTCAATGGATGCTGTTATACTTGTTGGTTCGTCTAAATCTCTTGCCTTACATCTTTGTTCACGAACAGTTTTCGGAGAGGCCAGATCAGTCAGTCAGTCAGTCCGGACAAAAGCCGCGACAGTGGGACGAAACTGTTTCAAAGAATGAAAAGTTTCTTGGCTGAAAAAACTATATGAAAATCAAAAGAATTATATGAAAATCAAAACAGTTCTTTACTTATATGAAAATGTTCAGAAGTAGAAATTAGCATACAAATAGAAAGCAAATGAATAATTTCTCCTCTAACTAGCTTTATTTTTTACGAATTTTTACGTTTTACGATTTTTGTAATTACGTTTCGTGAACTTTATAATGTTTATAGTTAGGGCCCGGATAATTAAGTAATTACATATTTCCGTATGTTAACTCCATCAAGTCAAAACCACAATATATTTACGTTTCATGTCGATTAGTGCCTAAATCCGATGACCTTTTAGTACATATATTTACATATTTTACCCGAAAGTACATATATTTACATATTTTTCACAAAAGTACATATTTTTAAATATTTCTTAATATTTTCGTTTTTCTGCATTATTTTTGTATAATTCTTCATTTATCTTATATGTTTTTGATAAGGAATAACCAAGACAAACAATTCAGCATTGCCAAACAATTTTTCGGCAGCCTCCTCTCTAAATTGGCGCTATTGAATTGCATAAAAATGTCGATATTGCAGCACGCAGAATCCTACAAAAGGGCAAGGTGTTGCACTCCAAAGCTTCCAGTGTGTAGATTTCAGCGCGAGTAAAGCAGAGAACAAAATACTACTCAGAAAGAAAGTTTGTGTATGAAAATGGTACGTCTAGCAAGCGATAACTCGCGCTCACAACGTATTTTTCAGAGGTCTCTCTTGATCTTAATGCCCTTCGCCAAAAATTACACGCACCAACGCAGCTCAGAAAGTTGACAGTTTTCTTTTCCCGTTTGCTGCACTGGAGCCTAAACCCTTGTTTATAAAGTATCTCTGTGAGGTGAAAATCTAAAGTAAAATCATGATGTGGCACTGCAGCTTTTGGATAAGAAAAGACAGAAAATAATTCACGGCGATTGAAGTTAAACCTTGTGGTAACGCAGACTGGGAATTTCAAAGGCTGGCTGGAATTTCACTGGTAAAGTTTGGTTTATCTTTTCAGAGAAATCCAGCAATAGCGTCTTTGGTAAGAACATTATTAAAGAAAGCTGAATTTGTGCTAAGAGTCAATGGATTAAATATCAACCAGCATTGTTCTTATTCCCTAATGCGTGAATACCATTGAACAGTGACATGTTGGGACAAAGTTTGAATATACTCCAGTAACTTCATGCGATGTGGAACACTTGGTCGGTACAAGGCCTTCGAACAGATAATAGGAAAATTTCATCCCTATAGAGTATTTGAGTAAACTCCTCGTGAGCATGCTTGCGGATGAGCCGTTCCGTCTCTCACGGGTAGACTACTTCACGTGCACTAGTGGAGACAAACGAGGTGTCATTCGACGCGTCTCGGCGTCCTGATAGGGAACTGATAATTTGTTTCCAGAAATGGCTATAAAATTCTAAGAAATTTCCAAAAACGTGTTTTTTTCGTGTTTTGGCGCTGTGATCGTGGTAAGTATACCGGGAACTAAATCAACGCAACCTAAGTAGATGTAGGTGGTGTTGATTAAACTACAATACCAATACCGACAAAGAGAAAGATAGAGAAACGAGGACAACGAAGAAGAAGAAGACGACGACGAAGAAGACGACGTAGAAGGAGGATACGACGAAGAAGAAGGAGGAGACGACGACGAAGAAGAAGGAGGAGATGACGACGAAAAAGGTGATGAAGAAGAAGAAGGAGACGACGAAGAAGAAGGAGACGACGAAGAAGAAGGAAGAGGAAACGACGAAGAAGGAGGAGGAAACGGCGGAGAAGGAGGAGGAAACGGCGAAGAAGGAGGAGGAAACGACGAAGAAGAAGGAGGAGACGACGACGAAGAAGACGACAAAGAAGATGAAGACGAGGAAGGCGAAGAACGACGAAGAAAAAAAACAAGTCAAACAACCGAAAGTAATTTAAAGCGTCGGCCACGTCACATTCAGCTAGTTTCTAAGTATTTGAAAGAAATATTTGTTTCCCATTTTTTACGGAGACCATTGTAAATAACAGAATTGTGAGTAGAATAATGTTTTAATTTTGTTCTTTACGAGTATATTAAGTCTACACATATCAACATTTAAGCAAAAGTATTTTATTAAAACGAATTGTTATAATAATTAAAGTGTTACATATTTCTTACTTTTTAGTACATATTTCTATATATTTTAATACATGTATATGTACATATTTTCCTAATTTTTAGTACATAATTATCCGGGCCCTATTTATAGTATTCATCTGACATCGGTATCTCCTTCCCAGAATCACCATGTCCTGAAAATTCATTTCACCAGGTTTCACAGATCAGTATTGGACCTGGCTGATCACAAAAGATGCAGTATATACTTGTAGAATGGAGATATCAATACACTGGTCGACCACACCCACAGCTCATTCTCATAAGTCTTCATCTCGATTCAAAAATACTGTCAAGTCACTTATTTTCCTAAGAGATATTGCTATATCAGAGCAGTTTAGATATAGCTTCATACATCATTGATACACATAATATAATTCTCAATTGTTTTCAACACATTTATGCAAACTCCACGGCACATGATTTGAGCTCTAACAAGAGAGCGGCGGCCCCTCTGGATCCCATGTGGTATCTCCAAACGCGAGCGGCTAGCTGTAGGCTTCACTCTTTGTTTGTCCGTTAGTCATTGCGGTAGAACGCGGTAGGTAGGCGTCGGCGGCGGAGGCGAACACGAGGGTCGAGCGCCGAGGACGGACAGAGAGACTGGCGGCGGCGGAGACGAATGGAGAAGGGGAGGCGGATAGAAGAGTGCAGTGCGATGTGAAGGAAAGCGGGGGAAGGCGACAGGCAGGGGAGGGGGAGGCATGAATGTGTGAGGGCAGGCGGGGAAAGGTTGGAAATTGCGAGGAAAGGGCGTATTAAGGCCGGAATGGGACAGAAAAGGTGGGAATGGGCGCGGAAAGTCTGAAATTGGCAATGGAATGCTGGAATGGATGAGAGGAGGCTGGAATGGATGAGAGAAGGCTGGAATGGATGACAGAAGGCTGGAATTGGTGAGGGAATGAAAGCTGGAATGGGCGAGAGAAGATAAACGATGGATGCATTGGACGTGGGAAGGCTGGAATGGATGACGAACGGCTGGCATGAGCGAGGGAATGTGAGAAAAGAAAAGCTGAAATGGGCGGGGAAAGGATGATTGGAATTGGCGGGAGAAGATGAACGATGGTTAAAATGGGCGAGAGAAGGAAGGTTGGAATGGGCGGGAGAACGGTTGAGCAGAGGAAACGTTCTTATTTACATATAATAAGAGTTTTTCTGCCGAAAATCCGCTGATTTTTCGCACAGCATTACATAACTTTCCCTATACTATACGTACGTATAGTATTCGGAAAAGTAAAAAAATAATCACAATAATTACAATGAAAACATTATTAATTTACTTGCACAAACTATTAGTTAAATTGCCGTATCAGTAATTTAATTAAAATTTAAATTAAGTTTCATAATATAAACTCAAAAACATATCATCGCTCATTCATTTTATAACTAGCTCGTCACTTCAGAAAAAGAGGTGACGGATGAAGCTACAGATAAACGCGAAACGTACAAAAGTTTCTGCACAATAAAAAGTCATTTCTTTGAATGGAAGAATGGTTAGTGGACTGAAATTAAACATGAACTTATGCCATGGGCTTACTATCTTCCACGCGAACATATTCTAAATATTTCCTGATCATAGCGGATGGAATATACGAGCCTCCACTTGGATGCTCGCCAGAACGCTTGAAGGCAAATACGTGTACCATGTCAGCGCGTGTACTGTTGAGTTACATTACACAGGCACCGTAGCAACTACGTAGGCCACCCGCAGACGAGATCCCCAGAACCTCCGAAAGAGTGTATACTGGAACCAGTAGTGTGAACCTGGCCAACCCATCAGATTGACGTTTAAGAGAAGACTACGTGACTTCCTCTGTTGCCCTAAGCCCCTTATGCTTCGAGTTCAACCGCGTGCTGACGAAAATTTCCGCGTAACCGCAGTTCTTCTAGATATTCATGGGTCATGGCCATATGCCGCTCTTAAGGATCGCATGACACATGGATCTAGTTCAAAGTCATGTCGACAGTGCAAAAGTTGTTTATCATACTTTTTTGTTATTTTGTTAAGAAAATTACACTTTCACATTTGAAGCAAGTCGGAGAAAAGACAAATACTTTAAATAAACAAAAATATATGAAAGAAAAATCGATCAATGTATATGATTTCCAGCCTCCGAAAAGTCAGAGTTCACAACTATAAATGAATCTCTTCCATCAACGTCATATCGGGATGGTCGCATTTCAAAATGTGTAGTAAAAACGTGAAATAAAATAACAACCCATTTGAGGCGATCCATGCATTCCAAAAATAAATAAATAAATAAATGCTCAAAGTGTGTCAGTGCGCGTAGTTTTCTTTGTCTTGTGTGCCGGCGTCGCTTCTTGACGCCGTCTGCGGGCTTTCGCCTCGCGCCGTCTACCGAGAACGCCCAGATCGCCGCCTATCGCGGGCGCGAGAGGCGTATTCGCCGAAGGCCGTCGGCCCCGCCCTTTCCTCAAAGGCTTCTACGCTTATCTCTGCTCACCGCGAGAGGGGCTCTGACATAACCTCCGCCCATGGCACTATCAGAGGGCCGCAGAACGAGAAACACACGATCTCACACGAATTCCTCACTATCAACGAACGATTTTTAAATGTTTGTTTCTTTTGAACATGCCACCTTTCTTGTTTTCTTCCTAGCTGTACTACATACATATATGATAACCAGTAATTAAAGAGAAATGAACAAATAAAAAATAAATTTAATTCTATTCTCTATCATTCAGTTTTTTGGTAAGGCTCGACAATCATACAGTTCTATCCACTCATATACATGTAAATGCATGTATACATTTTGCTACTTGTGTCTAGGAAAAAATACTCCACGAACAAAATTTAATGTATGTGCACGATGTAAAGCAGCTTCAAAGGAAGGAAAGATCACGCGCGGTCCGTGGCCTACTTTTTAAGGTACTGCTCAAACATTCTAGCGATCAAAGCAGCTGGCCGCTAGAATTTGCTCCAGGCAGCGACTGAATTCGAGCTAGCTGACAAGATACTCGAATGCACTGACATCAGTCGATGTCCGGAGCCACCTTTGTTAGGTCTGTTTTATTAGGGAACATGCTGATGGCGCGGATTAATTAGAAATCTGAAAGATAAGCTTCACGATTTCACTCCTAAAACAAGCTTTAGAAGTTTGAATTTTGATTTATTAAAGAAACCACACAACGTACTTCTAAAAAGTTAAAAATAAACATGGACTTTATGTTAAATTACAAACCTCACAGTGTTCTTTCTCCAAATCTGAATGATTTTTTATAAAATGTGTATTTTTGTTTGCTTGGCAATTCTCTCGCACGTCGAGAATGTCAGAAACAGAATGAATATTTGATTTTTGTGGCGCCCTTTATGCCCGTCACAAATATTCAATATCGAATAAAGATTTGCGTCGCTTCAGGATTCTACGTGGAACTTGGAACACTTTGCACAAGCAATCTTCCCATAAACTTCCTTTTCATCGTGTTCTATTTCGACCTATAATGCTTATCGACGTCGTGTCGAGAGCACTCAATACAATGTACAAGCTGTGCTATTATGTGGGCGATGGGAGGATGGGGATGGACCTTCATAAGGCGATCTATATTTAACTTTGTATAGCGGCCGGGGCGGGGGCCCGGGGCGGAGGCGGAATGGGCGGGGCGGGGCGGGGCGGGGCGGGGCGGCGATTCCGCGAGGGGCGAGGTGGCGGATGAGCGAAACGGAGGCGGCGCGGCGTCCGGGACAGGAATACATCGGCGTGAATGCGCGCGACAAGGCGGGCGCTGAGCAGCCGGCGAAGGCGCTCAGCGAAGGAGGCGCTGCACGGCGAGGCGTAATGAGGAGCCGTCTTCGCCCCTCGGATGCGAAGCTAAGGGGCGGGGAGGGGAGGGGAGGGGAGGGAGCTAACCTTTGGGCAGTACGCAGCATTAGGGCGGTTGCCAGGAACGGTACAATTTGGAAGTTGGCAAGTTCGTGTATAATTGCTTAAAACTTTGAAGAAACATCCCAACATTTATTGTTTCGTAATTGAATTATCGTTCCACGATAAAGATAACGTCGTAGGCTTCCGCGACCGGAATCATGTGGATGATCTTGGCTTCCTCAGGGCTGAGGAAGACCACGATGAGATGGTCGAAACGTCGGCAACACAGCCTTCGACGCGGCATCACCCGAACAGCCAAGATCATCCACGTTCCACGGTACAGTTTTGACGGGATAAGCACAATTTTCGGCACTAAGAGAGCTATCTAAGTCAATCTAAATTAGGATGATTATCTTTGTTCAGACGCTAAGATTGAAAGAATCAATGTATCAATGTATTTTCCTGTCTGTTTCAGATGAAGATGACATTGTGATCGAATTAAAATTGGTATCTTGTTAAAATTACCCCGCTATATTAGTCAACGCTGTTGATGTTACCAGAATAGAGGAATTGTATTGTTGGTGGAGGTGGAAGAACGGGGTCACACAGGATTTACTAGCAGGTTTTCCCATGACAGAGGTGACGCTCCGAACTCCATTAAAACAGAAAATCCGAAATTAACCTTTTCAAAGTTCCAATAGTGCCAAATCGCTAACACGGATTTCTTCACATTTAATCCCATTTAGAAGTACAGAATACATGAAGTAGGAATGCATCTAAACAGAGCTTATTTCTTCATCGTCCATACCAACAAGATATATTTTCAGGCTGTCTTTTTAACTGTGTTTCAGTGCTTGCAGCGAAGCACCAATGTTGGTGGCGTTAGTCACGTAGGAGCGAGGGAAGGTGCCGTTACGTCGTCGACGATGGCTGCGGCAGCGGTGGGGGCGGGGCGACGGCGAGGGAGGCACCGCAGCGGCGCGCGAAACTCTATAGGAGGCTGTGAACCGACGGCGGACGCCTCAAGAGATTGCAGGAGCGGTCGCCTTTCAGGTGCAATTAAGGCGTCTCGGCGACTCGTCACTTCGGCGCTTCGGCGCCACGGCGGTGTTGGCTTCAATGGAGCGACAGGTAATGCACGCCAGGCAATAGACGGATCTTCCGCGGAATTTAGTGGCAGCCGGTGCAATAACGGCGGCGGCGCGGCGGCGCGGCGGCGCGGCGGCGCGGCGGCGCAAACGACGTGCTGCAGGCTTTGTGGAGTAGACGGCTCGGCGGGATCACGTTAAGCACTGCCGCTGCGCCACCTGTTCGATCCGGGTGAAGAACGGGCACCAAGTTTCTCAACAGATTCAAAAGGTCCTTTCCCCGCCGTTTCCTGCAAAAGACTTTGGGAGGGGGGGGGTCAAGCTGGGAACTCAGGAACGGAGCCACTGTCTCAGAATTATAATTGCTGTACGAGTTTTGTTGCGAATACATTGCAACTCTTTTCAACTCATGAGAGTCCCGGAAGGATATATGAAATTAATTGGAAAAGTGTCTCGTTTTACTAAACCTAAACCAAATCCAAATTATCTCCTTAAAACAATGAATATAAAAACGCTGAAGTGAATATGCCATATGTCTGTTTCAATTATTATACTCGTTTCTGCAGAGTGATTACAAGTTATTGACTCAAAACGTTTGGTAACTGATACCGTTTGTAATCTTATGATAATTTATAATTAGGTAAAAGACCACCCACAATATATTCCCAAAACTGATCAAACATTTTCTAATAACACTGTTCTATTTTCATACTGTTTGCGGATTCTATTTAACATCATCCACCAATTATAGCTCTATATTAGGATATTCCCATGTTGAAATATTTGGCTTACGGGACTTTCATTTATTCGAAAGTAGCAGCTATACAAAGAAAATCCGTGGACATTAGCATTGGTCGATCTGCATTTTAGATTACGTAGTTGAAACGTAGTCCACGAAAGATACTTACATAAAAAAGAAAGGCAGCTACGGAGGAGCCTCGATAAAACTCAATAAACATCCCACTTTCCAAAATGATGGTGTACAAGGATAATCCCAAGTGTAAAATCTAGGAGTTTAAAATATAATTATCCCTAGGGAACTCAGTAACAAAATTGTTGCTACCAACATTTAGCAGTTTACGGAAGAGCAAATTAAACCGATTTAGCATATGAATATATTTAAAATTACTTCCTTCAACTGCATTGTTTCACACTTTGGATAGTAGTCGATTTCCTTTGCATGTGTGTTATTACAGCTTGCTTTAAATACTGTAAATGCAATGTGCAACATGCAGAAATAAATCCTCAAAACGCATTTCTAAAATCCTATGCCGTTCAAACTAAATTGTAGAAGGAAGAAAAGCTGTTGAAACAAAATCAAAATGGTTCATGACATCCAGAAAGCTTTCGCTATTAGCGGAATTTTGCATCATATGTAAAAAGACCTCAACACTGCAAATGAGGATAGTTGAGAAAAATTTTTCTGCGTTATTCAGTTTAATCGTCTGTACTTCCCGGTGTAACATTGTTGGTAACGAATACGTCCACTTTCCGATGAAAGACTCTCGCTTCATTTCCTCGTCCTCGCAATATCATCGGACCTTCCGGGTCGAGCGAGTCCTGCTGCCGCGTCGCGCACTCACGCGGCTTCGCAGGCGCTTGCCAATCGCAACGTCAGTTCCGTTCGGGTTAGCGGGACGTGAGCCACGCGCCAAGCGAAATACCCGCCACGACGAACAGTGCGGCACGGCTCGGAGAACAAGCGGAAGCGGCGGGGGCGGCGCGGCAGAAGCACGGGCGGTGGAAGCGGGGCCGGCGGCGGTGGCGGTGGCGGCGGCGGCGGACGTTTCGAAAGCGACGGTTCGTGGGCGTCCGCACACTTGCTTCCACGTTGCTCACAAAGCATTGCCGCCCCACGGTGTGCCACAAGGACGTACAACGGGCCGAAATTTGGAAAGTTCACTGATATTGAAGACATTATATATATATATATATATATATATATATATAATTAATTTATATAATGTATATATAGATATATAATTAATAAGATATTTTAAGAATGCACCTGATATTACCACGGTAATCATTGCCACTACGTTGTATACTTCATCTAGTCCTCCTTTTCTTTATTTTCTTCTATTCACTACAATTTTACTGATACTGCCCTTATTGCTTGACTTATCCAATATTTTACTTTCTCGCCTTTACGAAGATAATTCGTAAGAAGAGAAAGTAATGTAATCGCGCGCCGTAAAACGGGGAATTTTCGGGAGAAAATCTCCTATTGCCGGGTCCTGGTAAGGAAAGAGTTTTCGAATAACATTATTCAAAGTCTATAATTCACAAATGAAATAGTGTTTACAAACCGTAGGAAATGTGCATATTAACAGGGTGGGAGATATTTAAAAAAATGCATTTGTGTAAATTTTGAAAAAAACAACAACATAAGAATACAGCAAAATGAAGTCCCAGTCGTTTTAAACAGTTCAATTAGTACTACCTGTTGAAAAAGTTAGAAGAAAAAATTTGAGTCATTTTTGAGAAAATGTCATTTGAGCGTTTCTGAAAATGCGGAATTTAGAGCTCATTTTAACAAAAAAATGTATTTTTGTGTTAAATAGAAATACCAACAGAAGCGTTATCTCTCCTACGTCATTTTGCAGGGCTAAACGCGTTTACTTCCGCACTTCCTTATGCATTCTTTTGATAAAGCAATAGTGATGATGCAACCAAGTGGACTATTGAGCCTAATTTATTGTTTGGTTTTCACCGCCACGTCACTTGCGAACCGATACGTAACAAGATAGCTTCATTATCAGATGAAAACAAAAACGAAAAAACAAACAAATATTTTACTCACGATTGGCTTAATTAAATACGACAAATTCAGCAAATGCATTTTATGTGACATTCTCATCGTAATAAACTCAAACGTGGTGCGGAGGAGAGGGAGAAATGTGAGATACACGCCTTTCCCCCAAATACTTTCAAGTTCACCCAGCAGCTTAATTTTAACTTTTTTTTTTTTTTTTTTTTTTTTTTTTTTTTTTTTTTTTTTTTGGCTAAAGACACTTTACACTATTCTATTGATAGGATTTATAAAGCGTTATGTAGCATTCAGAGCGTGATTATATACGGTAATCACAAAATATTTCGTCATCCTACGTTAGTCAAAAAGTAAAATATGAATGAGAACAGAATATTAAGATGTCTCCAAACTGGCGGATATAGGCCTGCCCCCATACTGCTACCTACCACTGCGCCGCCGCTATTGTCTCTTGGGCAGCCGTTTTCTAGGTTAATTGTCAAAATACATTATTGAATTTATGTATAACTCGAGCACTTTTTCTCTACCGCAAGCTCGTTACTACCTAAAAAATCTGACGTGACTAAAATTAAAATTCCGCCGACGTAAACACTTCCTTTGATGTCCTCGCAACAGATCACTTTTATTATTATATATTAGCACAGGCCACGCTGGATATATTGCGACTGGAATCAATTACTATTTAAGTACATGAACTTATTTTCAAGCGTTCTGCAAACGGATGCCTTATTATCTTCCGGGAACGCTTATCTAGCTGTGTGTAACAGCAACGGAACACGCGTCAGACAAGTGAGGCCATGCCTCTTTCATTCCCTTTTTTGGGTCAATCTCGTCATCTGGCACACATGATAGGCAGGCTGCAAAACCGGATTCTCCACTCGTGTTGCATCGCAATGATTTACGGTAGAAGCTTTTATTAGTTTGCATTGAAAATATCCACCGAATCATCATTTAACATTTGGAAATAATAATATACGTAAAGGGTTACGAAATGAGATACTGGTGATTCTATCTGTAATACTATGAGGTGTTGTTTCCGAATTACAAAATACGTAGAAAATATTTCCAGAAAAGGGAAACATCTTAATTAAAACTTAAACTCAGTTGAAGTGCCGTACGTACCGAACCATATCATATACTGTTTTTTAGTCTAAATATTGATTGACGGTATTTACTCATAGGTACCTGCGATAGCTCGTACAACATGAAATTGTTTAGACAACCAACGAAAATGACGGTCAAAGTAAAAATTGATAGGAATAGCTTCACTCAAACGCGAGAATGTTATATTTACCTTTTTACTTTCCTATATACGTACGTATACACGGAGTGATATACATAGTATAGGGAATCTTATGTAGTGCTGCGCGAAACTGGTGGTGCTACAGAATGGCACAGACTTTCCCGTATTAGTTTTCTATTTCCATGGGTCTTTGCTAGCTATTCGGACACACTCTTTCTTGCCAGCTGTCATCTACCACCGCCAAAAGTACATTTTTTTGTCATTTTCTTAATTTTTCGGTTTCCTATTGGTAGAACGGAAACATTAATTTTAGAATATTAAAGAACACAAAAACCTAGTCATAAATGGCAATTTCCCTTTAAAAGTTATGTGCCGTTTAAGAGAAAAAGGCGTTTTAGCGCTACTAAAAATGCGAAATTTGAAGCTCATTTTCACAAAACATTTTTGAGTTTTCATTATTTGAAGTTATTTGAAGCACTCACACACACAAATATAATAATCTTTAGAAATTACTGGTAATGTGCATATTAAAGATGTGAGAGACCATTTAAAAAATTGCATTTATGTAATTTTTGAAAAAAACAAAACAATAAATCACGGCGCGGCAATGAATTTTTATCCGCCGAAAATTGGCCATTTTTTCGCGCAGCATTACATAACTTTTTCCATACTACGTATATCACTCCCTGTATACGCACGTATACGGGAAAGTAAAAATGGCGAATTTTCGGCGGAAAAAAATTCATTGCCGGGCCGTGATAACGAAAAAGTTGATAAAACCAGTTGCTAAATTAAGAACAAAATCCCCTAACACGTGGTGTAGCCAGAAACCCTGTTTTGTGCGTCTTGATACCGAAAAACCAATTAAAAGGAAAACGTCCGTCCGTCTGTCTGTGCGGCCGTCCGTCTGTGAACACTGCTAGCGCCTAAACCACACGTACGATCCTTCCAAAATGGATATTACCCGGTTGATCTGGTTATAGTCGAAGCTTTGAGATTTTGAAAAAGATTCTGTAAAATTTGGGGGTACTTTACATGAAGTCCCCGGACATTTTGAAAATTTTCTCACAAAGGGCTCCAATTTTTTTCTTTAAACTTTTGTTAGGGGTAGTGCTAAATGTACCCTATGAGATGACATAAACTCCATATCGCTCTATTCTTTTGTTTTTTCAAAACTTGGAAAAATGTAATTTTTTTTTACTTAAATCTCACGTCGTTAATATTTACATTAGCCTTGATTTGTTGACATTATTATATTAGGAAGTACATGAGCTTTAAATAATGTCAAGTAAAGTTTTTCGAAAACAAAACCGTTTTCTGTGAAAACTAGTTCAAAATTCCGCATTTTCAGAAACGCTCAAACGCCATTTTCTCATGTATAGCTACAATTTTTTTCTTGAAATTTATTGTATTTGTGAGTGTAAGTGCTTCAAATAACTTAAAATAATGTATTTTGAAAACTCAAAAATTTCTGTGAAAATGAGCTTCAAATTTCTCATTTTTAGTAGCGTTAAAACTCAATTTTGTTTAAAACGGCACATAATTTTTAATAGAAAATTGCCATTTACGACTAGATTTTTGTGTTATTTAATATTCTAAAATTAATATTTCCGTTCTACCATTAGGAAACCGAAAAATTAAGAAAATGACCAAAAATGTAGTTTGTGCGGTGATAGATGGCAACTGGAAAGAAGGAGTATATTCCAAATAGTTAGCGAAGACCCAAGGAAATAGAAAACTAATACGGGAAAGTCTGTGCCATTGTGTATCACCTGTGTCTGTATTCTGTGTATTCTGTAAGTTTAATTACAGCCAAATGAATGAACATCAAGTGGTTCCTTATTCTGCTTGCTGCACTTGGCAGTTCTTTCTTTTCAGCAGCAACACGTAAGCTCCATGCGGGGCCACCACGAGAGAGAACAAAAATATCAATCTCATCGAACCTAAGTGCACGAGCGCTCTAGGGAAACGGAGGGACCCGGAGGGGTTTCGCGTCAGTAGGTTTCCACTGAAGCCAGCCACAATCGGGGCGCTGGCGTGGGCGCGGGCGTGGGGGGCGACTGCCTGTGTGGGCGGGGCATCGAGCGGACGGGGGCGAGCGCCAATCAAGGGGCCGGGGTCGATTCCCTACGCCTTTGCTGTCGGACGCGCGCACGCCCATCCTTCGTGCATGTACCTCTGTGGTTGCCATGCGTTCTGCAGGGGAAACGAACTTCATTCAATCAACCGATAATAACTGGCCCAACTTCAACGAATGAAAAACGCTGATTACATTTATTAAAAAATCTCTAAAAGTTTTGTTTTTAAATCGACACGCACTCTCCCTATAGCCAGTCGCTTCACCACTCCATGAATTTCCTCCATTTTAACTTGAGAAGTCCCCCCAAAATTACATCTGCAATCTAGTTATATAAATGCCCCAAAGCATTCTCTCTCTTTTATAAAGTTAGTTCCTCCTTGAAAACAAACGACCAACAAGCAAAAAGAAAAGAAAAAGTATTTCAGTTTAACTTTCAGAAAGTATATGAAGAGATGCCAGTCTAAACAAGAGATTTAAGATGAAGAGCGAATATTTGGTTTCTTGCGACACTGCAATCCCGACGATGGGTACAAGAAAAAGGAAAGAAGAAACGTTCAGGATAACGACCATTTTATGGCTGTAGAACCTGCACAATTTCTCTGGCAGCATCAGTCTTCAAATCCGCCGTCGCGCCAGAGCTGGCTCCACCGAGCAGAGTGGCTCAGCGGAGAGGGAGCACGTGGAAGGGGCGGGGCCGCGCCACCACTTATCACTTACGCGCGGCGCGGCGGCGAGGCCGCTGACACTCGTTCCGCAAACCGCGCGTCTCTCACGGCCTTCGCACGCCCTGACGCAAGGGGCGACAACTGAGGCATTCGCAATAAAAAAAGCAATGTAACAAAGAAGACGAGATGCACTGCGTTGGCGATATCGAATATGCAGATCGCACATAAATAGTTGCTCTCACTATGCAACCGATCTCCAAATGCATGGCCGACCGCAGTGAATGGCCCCAATTAGACATTTCAGACCGTAGAACAGTTAAATCATGCTCACAATAAGAGCATGCACCACGGTTTTGAAAAACAACACGAAATAAATTGAAACACTACAATGATGCAACAATGAATATCGCCGAAAATATGTAAATAATGTAAGCACAAAATGTTTACTATGAGGAAACATTTTTAAAAGGTTCCTTTTGTTTTGTCACGCATTAATTGCAATTTTGAATAGAAAACGTTTTCTCTATCGAAAATAGAAATAACGTTGCAATAAACAATATGAAAAAAATTTCACTTTCTTGACGATTGAAATTAATTACAATTGATTATGGAATTAATATTGACATTATAGGCAATTTCAAGTTCTTCCTTCCTCAAGTGTCAACAAGGCCCGTCAAAGTAATCCAATTCTAATCAAATGCGTCGCAGGAATCGAATATGTCGACGGAGCGACATCAATAGCTTTCCAAACGACCCGCGACGATTTCCAATCCGCGCTTCGCGGTGAATGAATAGAAGATTCACCGGGGGACTCGGGGTCGAACAGGGCGTTGCTTAAAACATGAGAGGCGCGCGGTGGCCCGCACTGGCTGCGGTCGGGAGTCTGCCGCCCCTGAAAAGGGAGGAAGAAGAAAGAAAGATTGCTCTGATCTGTAGGAGTAGGTATGCTTAAGCCCCCAGAAAAGAATTCAAGCGATAGGTAACGGGAAGGAGATTATGGTCTACTCGCAAGCGACAGTAGAGAAGTGATAAGAAGGCTGTGCAGAAGATAGAGAGGGCAGGAAGGCGTTGAAGTCAGTGTCGGCTGAAGAAATAACGAAAGGGATTAGTAACTGAGCGTGTGCCGAGGCTATAACCTACTCAAGAGAGAATAAAAAGGTATAATTTTGTGTCGAAAAAAGTGTTGAAAATTTGGTTCTGTTTTAAAAAAATATTATTATTATTATTATTATTATTATTATTAATAATTATTACTATATGATCACGGCCGGTGATTTAACTCCATCGATCAAGCAGTCAACCATAAATGCTGACAAACGCAACACAATGTAGCAAACTATACAGTAGGCTGCCCAATATAGAAATTACACATAAGGCAACCTTGTTCAATGCAAGAGCGTGTGCATCTACAGTAAACGCGAAGTTGAATACCGCGTAATTTAACTGAAATTGTAGATCCCCTTTAACGTCTCGTAATATACATGCATTTTGTTTCTCTTATTTGATGATAGCGCAGAGAGCGAGGTCAGTTCAATGGCAGTTGCATATTTTTATTTTCATTTTTTGCATGTTGTGTAGTCAGAATCCACGTTTTGTGGGTCATTGATACCGAAAACTTGGCTTACGGCAAAAGTATGTTTGTCCGTCCGTCCGTCCGAACACTAGCGACTAACAGAGGACAGAATTTTCACCAAAATTGGTATTCTCCTATTCATATCTCGGCCTCTTGAATTTGAAACGGATATTTTGGTTTTAATTTCCATAATGTTCAAGGAGTATTAATATTTTACTTAACCGTTGGAGGTAATGCGAGAAAGTACTTGCTGTTGTAGCCCTACTAGTTTCTATTTGTGCTACAGAGGTGACGCTATGAATATCAGCCACGTTCCGTTCCTCAGCAATCCCAATAGAGGCGGGCAATTTATTCGTGAGCTCCTTTCTCTGGTGAGACCTTCGCCACGATCGCTAACAGATTTATTTGCAGCAAGACACTTCAGCGCTGGTTGCCGTGGACGCAATCTGCGGCTCTGGGAACGGTGATCTCGAGAGAGTCGAAGAGGTGGCTGGGCAGTAGGACACCGGAAGCGCTTTCGATAATAAGGCTTCGGCGAAACTGGAGCTGGCAATATCCGAATTATAAAAGTCCATTTCTTGTTTTAGAGTTCTGGCTCGGTTTCTACACATTTAGAGAAACGATACAACGGATACTTCAAAGCAAACCTGGAAAATACGTAGTATAGGAATAGATGTTGACGTACAAACAAAACGATTTATTTGTAGCAAGACACTCCATGTTTACGAACAAGCTAATCAATTTTGAACTGTTATTTACAAATGACTTGTTCAATGAATTTCAACGAGGCAAGGAATTAAAAAAATCTGAACTAATACACAAAAAATGCATTCAAATGTGAAAATACAGTCGACTCTGATTAGTGAACTTTCATATGTAATGCACTGAAATCACAGGTTCCGATTTACATGCATAAGTAATATGCACTAAAAGATTCATTTAGAGTGAACTCTCAAAACTCTACCCCGGTTTTACTGAACATTGGAAACGCAAATTTCAGGAAAAAGTTTTACGTCTCCGTACTGAATGCAATAATAATAAGGGATTGAGGGAACTTTGTCACTGAGAGATTTGCTTCAGCTCATCAGTGTCAGTTCTGTCCATCCTGGAAGTTTCATGGACGCGGACCACAAGTTGAAAAGTAATGCACTCGGACGTAGCTAGGACATTGTGAAAACGACAAAAGGGCACAAAAGTAAAACTAGGTGTTATGACTTTGACAAATAGGTTACAAAAGTGCTCCAACAGTCTAAGAGCCATTAAAGGGTATGCACTCAGTAAGATATTTAGTGTTTAAACTATGTAGAAGAAAGTGTGAAGGAAGCTGGAAGATATCGAAATTTTGAATTTCCGACGATTGGGTATATTACTGTACATCTGAAATACCGATTCATACACGTTAAACTGAATTGTATTTTGAGTTTACCGATGTAGTAAACCCCTAATATATACAACCAAACATACCAGTCCCCGGAATAAGACTATATCAGGAGCCAACTGCATTCTTTTTCACTACAGAGACTCCTTTTTTGGTAAAAAAAATGTAAATGATTGACTTCTAATTTGCAATATGTTAATTAAGAGAGACGCTGATTTGGAAAAACGATGGCGGAAGGTTCGCTGCTGGGCCCAACACATGGTTCCATATGGCGGAGGCAGGGGCGTGTGGTCCAGGGTTGAGAAGCGGTTGCCTGAAGCGCGGCGGGTGGGCGCGCCCGGAAGCTGCGGGGCCTCGGCCACTCGACGCCCGCGTGAAAGCGCCTCTCTCTTGCGGCAGCAGCCATGCACTTAGTAAACGATCACGGAAATGTAGGCTGCGGCAGCGGTCGGACTTACAGCGGCGGATGAGGTGACCAATTCCTACTGGTATACTTAGATTTAAATACCGCGACTTCTATCAAATCATCAGCTCGACGCGGTTATCCAATCGGGAGCTTCTTTACGGCTTACATTTCTTTTGTTATTGAAGCTCTCGATTGGATTACAGGTACAGAGCTGATTATCTGTCAAAAGTCACTATTTAAATCGGGGTATAGTTATGATGGTCAGTGGCACACACAGTAATGAGCAGTGAAAATAAGACGTATCTGGCAATGATGTGGTGGCGGTGGTAGGGGTGAGGGTGATTGTAGCGAACGAGCTGGGGGTGGATACATTGGATGTAGGATACATGTGGATGGTAGGATGGTGATGGTGATGCTGGAGACGGAAGACAAACAGGTGATAGTGAGCGAAGCGATGGGGAAGACGAGGAAATGAGGGTGGGCGGGGGTGGGGAGGGAAAGTGAGGGGTGGGGCGGGTAGGAAGGTTGGGTAGGGGTGTGGGGTGAGGGGATGGAGGCGGGGCGGGGCAACCTTGTATCGCGCGTGCCTGCTCAGCGCTCTTTGCATTGTGCTCCGCCGGCGCGGCGCTTGAGGGTCAGCGGCAAGGGCGGCCACAACCCACCATATACAGGAGGACGTACATCACGGAGGCGACAGGGGGGCGGCGGCGGCTGATGATGAAGTGATTGAGAAAGGAGAGGTCGTAAACGCGAGAAGGAAGTTTACGACGCCGAGCGGTTGCCGCGGAAGTGGTCGCAATTGGGGCAAAGATACAGACAGAACACAGGGTGATGGCTCCGCGAGGAGGAAAGTGTGCGACAGGTGCAGCAGTGGCCAATATAGGAGGCAAACAAAACACCTATTAAAGACAGTGTGGGCACGTGAGTTCTCAAGTAAGCAAGCGATGTACAGTGTTATTTCTTTGAACCAAACTGAACAGAACATTCAAACTTAACACATTCTTAAAATTGATGGACATTGAAAAACGCACATTATCTGTATTAAAAAAAATATTGGACACATGCCAAAATTTGATGTGTCTAAATGGAAGAAAAGGTTTCGCCAACAAAAATTACATCCGAAATTCTATGGGTATTTGCCGTTACAATGTCTATGGCTGGAAAATGAAGGTTATTCTACACACGCTTTCAGCAACGCTTTCGAAAGGCAAGGAAATCCCCAGCCTACAGAGACTCTCGGGACGGTGACAATGCAACCACGATCATACGCTGAGTCTAAGCGGAACTGCGGGGCGCAGGGGCGAGCGCGAGCGGCGGAGACAAAGGCTTTGGAGAGAGGCGACGCAGCGAAACGCTGGGGACGCTCGTGATCGAGCCTCGACGCCGCTCGATGGGCCAGATAAGCGGCCCGGCGCTGGGGCACGGCGAGGTCAGAACGCTTCGCAACTGCCCTTTCATCTCCACCGTCGCCGGCGGCCTTCGCCTTCTCCCTCGGTAACCCACCTTCCTTCCGCGTTCAGCTCGCGTAACTCTCCCTTTCTTGAGCGCTTCTCCGCTCCTGCTCGCCACAGTGAAAGCCTCGATGAGCCACGGGATTACGAAGAAAAACACTTGCCGTGAAAGAAGTTGCTGTGACGCTTTACTAAACACGTGAATCACCAATTACATAGTTCAATAACATTATAAGAGGACCTATATAGCGTTGAGGGCCGCCCGAACAATCGCTCTATGCGGAACGAAAGGTTTCCAGTTCGAATCCCGCGAAAAGAATAGCGTTTTCATCCTACGATTGTAACGTGGACGGTATTACTTCGTATACTAGGTTCTTTATAATGCTACAACAACACGAAATATGAAGTTAGAGATAAACGCATTTCAAGTTTTCGCTGGCGATTGAAATGCAGTATCATACACTTAATAACATGGATTAAGGAGTAGGTATTACTAAAACACTTAACAATAACAGTAGTAATATTAATAATAAAATATTATTATTAACATATTTTTGTTGTTACAAAATAATTGTTAATATTAAAAAAATCCGAGTTGTCTCAATGTTGCAATTCATTTAATGTATTATACTGCACGATACATACTGCATTAAATGCTGGCAGAAAGCTTAAAACCAGTTGAAATGCAGAACACTACAGAAAAATAGGAACTACTGACTTCGATTCTCGTCGTCTGCCGTCACCCATCACTTCACATTTGCCTTCCCAATTCTCCCTCCAGTGACCCACGCGTTCGACTCGTTCATGAACCTACACAGTGTTTCTGACCAGCGTGCGCACAGCGCGTCAAGCGCGCATGACAGCAGAGCCAAACGGAAAGTGTTCGCGGTGAGGCTCTCACTTTTGCATGATGTTTGCATTCAGAACGCGCACCGCGCTGTGATTCAATGTAGACGCACGACGTGCATCACGACGCAGCATTCCTTCGAGCATGAGTGTGTACGGATCCTCAGGAAGATGACAAATTCTTAAATCTGCACAAGAACGGTTATTGGTGTGTTTGCTCAAGGTATTGCTTGCTGAGAGGCCGTACTTGTAATTCAATTTGGAAGGCCACGAAGGCCACGAGCTCACAGCTGTTTTTCATTTACTTCTCATTGGGTTTCTCATATAACGTGAACGAACGATGACATCACTTTTGATGACAAGACAGATGTGACGCCACTCAGAAGAAAGTTCGACGTAATGAACTTCACCCACTTCAGTATTTGGGTATGCCAAATACTGAAATGGCGTTCGACACTGAGTGACTCATGTACACCCCGAACTGAATCAGAAGAAAGTTCCGTCCGTGATCCATTCAGCGCGGACTGAATATTAAATGCGGAACGTCATCTTTTCGAATTTGTGATCAGATACTAGTTTCCAAAGAGAGACAAATTAGATTTTTATATCGATAAAACAAAAATGAAATACATAGAAGAAAGAAAGCGAATAGTTCCGTTTTATTTCCTATGTTTGTTCTGAGAGTTAAACACTGACGGCTCGTGAACAAATGTTCAGGGTAGTCAAAACAGATTGCTGAAAAGCGGCGGATCCTGGGAAGGGGGCATGGGGGCCATGCGTCACCTCAACCCAATTTTGTTGTAATTGTATTCAATTTATTCCAAAAAAAAATGTCTCATTAATATCATTACATTCCGAAGCATTATTTTCATGCGCAAACGTGATTTCAAGATATTCAGATTCCAGGTAAGTGTGGCCAGTTTGTGTTGCTCAGACAATAATTCAGAAATCGGATTCGATTTTTTTCCCAGGCGTTTAAGATTCACTGATTTACGTATGCGATCTTTTGACATTTCATATTTTTGTATAGCTTTTGATAATTTTTTCATGTCAAAATATCCATCTCTATTCCAAGTACTCTCCTTAATCCACAGTAAACCACATGGCCAACTAAGTTTAGCTTCAACTTCACTACGAGTTAGCCATTTGTGTGTATCGTACCACGAATGATTTGATTGATTTTTGATTGATTGATTACACAATGATTTTTTTCTTTCATTTTTCTCGCCAGCACGATGTTGAACCAGTCTCAACATAGGAATAGGTCAAAAATTTGTCTCTTTTCTACATTGTGAAGACCAGAAAACGGTGTACGAAGTAGTTCATTCAGTGTATCTATCATAATATTAACGTAAAATTAGATTTAAATATAAAAAAATCAAGTGACACTAATAATTCACAACTGCTAATTTAAAATGAAAAAAAAATACTTCCTAGTTAATAATCACTTTCTTCGCTTGTTAACTCATCAGCAAAACAGTAAACATACACATTACGTGGCTTGCTTGTGAGTGGAAATTGGAGTCTTCCGTACGGGAAGGCAGATAAAGAATTCGCTGGCCTACGCACAATGCGCAATCGAGTATGCACACAGAATGCTACTGTTCTACTCTCGCTGCAGGGCCATTGCTCAGAATACGGAGAGAGGCAGCGCCCGGGCGTGCCTACCCTGAAGCGGGTGCGTGTCTGCGGGAAGAGACGAGACAGATTGCAAGACGCACAGATGGTTAGAAAACGCTTGAAATGGAAATATGGCTCGTGTCACGATAATGAAATGCTCCTTACATATTTCCACACGAATAATACTTGCCCCATATTCAAATTGTAAGAGCAATTTAATTCTTTATTATAAAATGTATTAAGTACATAAACATAACGGTACGCGGTGTCTACCTTGCCTATCCCAAGGAGCAATGTGTCAATTGGAGTTACAACTTAACTATTTAACATCCTTAAACTATTCAACTCTACAGGTAAAACCACAAACAATGTCATTCCCTTTAGGAAAACAAAATGTGCTAAACATTGTTTGGAAATGATTGTTGAGATATCCATTTACGAGAAATAGCCTAGACACGAAAATATCCCTTTTCGTTTACGAACTTTTGTACAAATGCATGAACGGGAGAGATAGCATACTTCCTAAAATCGTCATTAAAATCGTCATCGTCGAAAGAGTCTGAACTGCAGTCACCAAGGGTCAGCGACCTTCCAAATGTTCTGAGAACTAAGAACAATGTTGCTGGTGACAATAGCTACCTGGTGAGAACGTTCACGTGCTTGTCTGGGCATTTCACAAACTACTCCAAACGCACGAAGTGATGTTATCAGCGTCAGAGAACCGTACACTGCGTTGCGGACGAGGCCACTCTGAACTTGGTCAAGACATTTTTATGTCCCCCAGAGCGAAAACCCCGTTACATGAAATCGACTTCTGAGTCTTTGACCTTAGAGCAGTATTTCGTGATTATTTCATAACTATACATCATAAGTATACTCGTGAATCGAGTCACGATTCACTTCGGTGGGGTCAACTCCCACGCGGAATAAATTTTGTCACCGACTATGATGTGCCAACGTGATCAGAGTTCCCAATATCAAGTTTTCTCTTCATCGGTCAAAATCTTCTAAATCAGATCCTAGATGCACATTCAATGAATAAATATGAATAGCAGACAGATAACTAATTATTAGAAAACGTGCGTTCATTATTATTAATAATCAGTAAATTTACGATTCAGTATTATGATTTTTAACACATACCGGTTTGGTGGCGATTTTACATTCTCCTTTTTCGTCTGTCTGCAACACAGGAAGAAAAATATTATCTACATTAAAATGCCTATATTGTTTTCAAAGACTCAAGATCATTAATACAATTACTGTTATTAAGCCCCATAAAGGAATTGATTCCACGTTTTAAGCTATTCTACAATACCATTTACCATTTATACTTATTTATAATACAGTTTCACGAATGCGTCTTTTTAATAAAGTATTACCGGTACTATCATTAAGAGAATTCTTTAGGAGTCGATCACGTTCAAACGTTCTTTCTGCATTCTGAAACTTCTAATCAAGAATGCAATTTATCATTTTCAGAAAATCTCAACAGTAAATTTTTCATTATTAGAGCTATTGTTAATCACAAAGTAAAGTACATATTGCATCTATCGAACAGGAAAGACAGAATACAAACATGAATGTAATCCTTTTTTGCACCTCTTGCACCTTACGATGCTACATACGTCCCCTCCCCCAACTGAGACTTGTATCTTCAAGGGCAGCCTCCCAACCGCGCCGTTTTCAAGACTGATTTTACAAGACTGAATAATAATAATTATTATTTCTTAATAATAAAAAAAGGAATTTCAGGTTTTCATTCCTTTTTTAATGGAGAGAATTTAGGCAATGTTCACACAGAAGTCGCAGCCGCTGAGTCTGCCTGCCGGGCGCCATCAGGTGCTCGCCCCACAGGGAGCCTCCCCCTCCCCGAGCTCGCAGCGAGTCGTCGGGCGTGGTTGCGACGGGAGCCTCTTTCAGTGCCAATAAAAAGCCACGAAGACTAATCTTATCATAGAGTTGAACTGGCGTAAGAAATTCATTTCTTCCACACTAAAGAGTATGTATGTATCAGACTCTTGATTTGTACAGATTACAGATGCTAATAAAACATTTGTTTTTAAATCTCATTCTGCAGTTGGTATTTGGGTTCAGAGCAAGGGATGGTGATTTATTTAATGGTCAAATGATTATGAATCAGAAATGGTGGGATGAAAGGTGAAGAATGGTGTATAAAAGAGGCCGGGAGAACCCAGAGGAAACTCCAAACCAGTTTTGTTCACCGCAAATTCCAGCTGGAATATCAGGGGATTTCCACCCCGATGGCAAGAAGTGGAATGTTATCACGTCAGCCTTTATGCTATAATTATTTGAATCAGCCTAGAGTGTTAATATTGATCATCGAAGATGACATGCTGTATCAGTCACCGCAGTCATTGACATTCTGCACGTTCCTGTTCAACTCCGCCATTGCCATCGACCGTTGTTTCCTTTATTATCTTTTACTATGCCCTTCCGGGCCAGCGAAATAGTAGTTCCGATAGCCGCTACCAGTGTCCCTACCGAAAGCCACACTACTTTGCCCGGGCATGTAAACCAGCAGTCAGCAACGAGTCGACCCACCAGTGTTGCAGAGGTATTGTCACGGTACTCAGCTGCAGCAGCAGTCAACACACCAGTGTTCTGGGCCGCAGAGGAACTGATCTGGCATGATATTCTTCACTCACCTTCTGTAAGCCTTCACGCCGTGTCCGAGCCGCAGACGAACCGTCCCGGCACTCGCATGCAGTCACTCCAGAGTCCGTGCAGCAGAGGACACATCACTGGACCAACAACTGCAGCCTACGAGCGGCCTATCCTAGCAGAACCACCTCTGCCGCGCCCCGTCAGATCTATCAGAAAGGCGGTAGGCCTTCGTTTATTTCTAGAGCTCGCCTTGCCGATTTACATAAAGGCAGGTCACGTCTCCGCTCCCTGTACTGGTTAGCGCCCATGCGAACCACCCTGCAACTCACTTAACCCCGACCGTTCATGCTCAAGACAAAGCGCAGCCCAGATCGTATCCATTTTCGTTCACACATATGGAATAGCCTCCAAACTTTATTTCCTTTACGTGAAAGAATTGTCGAATACTGTTCCTGATTATTCCCTTGACCTATTGATTATCCAATTATTTTAGATTATTCAGTCAAGGAATGAGTTAATTACTGCAATCCCTTCATTTTTAAATTTTCATTTAGTTATTTTAATATCAATGAAACGGTGTTGAACTGCCCACGTGACTCCACGCCCACGCTGTTCATGTCGCTGTCGCCTCTATCCCACAGACAACGTCGCCCTTCCCGCCGCGCCGTCTGCAATTGGACAGCGCGTCCCCGACGGACGCATATTACCGCCAGTCTCCATTCCGCTCCACAGTCGCTCCAGACACAGTGGATAATAACGTAATAGGCAGCTCCGCAGAGCAATTCAGGCGACCTGAATCTTCGCTAATTGGACGGAGTCGCAGAGCTAATTTGGTTCACTTCTCAGGAAGGTGGATTTCTGGAAAACTATATTTATGCTACGACAGGCGAATTGCGAACACCTAAGAAAGTTATAAAGATGACGATTAATTTCATTTTCACAACGATTGACATCCGTTGTATGTTTTTGCCTCCTAATCTTGAAGGTAATCATGGATTCAGTACAAATTTCGAACACGTTACAATCAGTTGCAGCGTTAACATCCCCCCCCCCCCACGAAGCGACTTGCATGCAGAATAGACAATTACAAAGCGCAGAGAGTCTTCCCCTCGCAGTGGTTGCAAGGGGCGCGGCGGGGAGAAGGTGTGGCCGATGGCCGGAATCATCCGCGCCACATCCGGCAGGGCACCGCAGCGGCGGAGGAGAGAATGTATTTCCCATTACCCAGGCGGACATCTACTTCGAAGTGGACGATAAACGGCCGCGCGCCACGCGATGAGTCAGAGCGGCGGTGCGGCGCGGCGGCGCCCGCAGTCTAGAAAGGGGCGGGCGGACGTTGGCCAACTCGTTCGACGACCTACGTCACCTGCCTGCTCAACTATTTCATGTGAATTCAACGATTCAACTAGCCTGGACACGAGCCACGAATGTTACACGGAAAAGAGCAAAGGGAAAAGAAAAGTCACGACACGTTACAGTGATGGCTTTCAGATCATGTCCAATTCTTCGAAATTTGTACACATAGTGGTGTACAATAGCACATACGTTCTCGCATCATACAGACATGCAAGAATACTTTCAAAAGGAGAAAGAACATCCTAACTAAAGTCCTTTCAATATATCGCATTACACTGAAAAACAAATTTTAAAAATTGGCGGATATCTTGGTATCTAACACCTGTTCTAAGAAAAGTGAAACGTGTTGATCAAATTATCCCTATCACTCTTTGTCTCTATGACCCACCGTTTTTTAAGGGATACTCCTTCAACTATTTATATTTCACTAGAACAATTATTTTTACATGTAGTACAAACAACATGAAAGTAGCTAAGAAAATAGTGAAATTGACTTATATGGCACGCATACTTTACAGAAAAATATATTTCAAGGTATAATACACATAAAATTCATACACACTGAAAATACCTATTTAAGATGTATTTGGTTTGAATTTTTTGGCTATCGATTTGCGCTTGTGCTGTGGCATTTCACGCTGAAGTGTCCAGTGTCAGTCAGTCAATACTGCTACACTTCATCGACCCAGCTATCGTTATTCCAACACCGAAATTTCCTGGTGAAAACAATGTTCGTCTCTGACTGAACCTAGGTTTTCGGGGAAGAAGTCAAGAAGTGAGTCGGAAAGATACATTTTGTTGGACTTGTTGACACCCAACTGCTTGTAGGCACTAATGCACTTCTTCACAACATATTACATAGCAGATTTATAATTTCGAAGGAAATTGGCTTCAACTGATTTGAATGCCATCCATACACTTTTTTCAATGTCATTCAGTAAGACTTGGAAGTGGCTGTTATCAATTACCTTCCTTATTTCAGGGACTGTGAACACACTTTCTTTCACTTTCGCATAACTCAACTATGGAAACTTGTTGCACAGGTATCGGAAGAGTCGTCTAGTGCCTTCACGAAATTTTTCGTACGTCCCAGCTTGATGTCAAGCAGTGGCATGATTACGTTGACAGAGTCAATGAATGGCTAACGAAGGACATTTTTATTTCCTGATTGCATTCTAGCTTTGACACGCGAATTTCTCTTTACGTGATGGTGCTACCTATCTCTACTCTTCCATTCGCAGATCAAACAGCAGTATTTTGTGTACCCTGTCGTTCCCATGAAATGATTTTTAAATCACCACAGACACACTATGAATATATGATTAATCGTAATGTATTCATATACCAAAATGTAAAAATGTTATTAATTTAAAATTTTTGTATTAATTATATAACTAATAAACCTCAGTTCTCAAAACATACGACTTACATTTTACAATTGTTTATACGCCTACAGTTCAATGATAAGATTCACGAAACATTTGTCCGGTTAATTATTTATACGAGGGTTGTTCCGAATGTTTTTGCCTCCCATTTTTTTACGTAGGCGTATGATCTCAAAAACGAATGTGAGTGGTGCCATAGTGAAATATGAACTCTCTCGTTAAAGTTCGTTTAATTTCGTTGCTATTTGTCAGATAGAAGCATAGTTACAGAACGCTAAAATGGAGTCTAGCCGGAACGCGCGTCAAAAGCAGAAATGTGAGACTGAATTTCTCACTTCCGAGGAAATTGCCCGCATCGACATCACCAGTCTCCTGCTGAACTTTTACGGGAAGGATACAGTGGATGTTACTACAGTGTGGCGTCGATGGGTGGTGTGTTTCAGCGGTAGTGACAGCGACGTGAATGACAAACCACGTTGCTGTCATCCACGCACAGCTGCCACACCACGGAATGATAGAGCGCCTCGTTCAGTTCTTCCGCGTGAATAGGTTTATAGGGGGGGGTATATGGTGCTGGGTAACTGTGTATGGCGCTGGACATTGTCTGCAATGCGTTAAGAGGTAACGCTGAGTAAATTGAGCTACCGAAAATTGTGCGCAAGGTGTGTCCCGCGATCACTCACACAGGAACACCAACACCACCGAAAGGAACGTTTTGAGAAGGTTTCGACCCAATACGAAGCTGAAGGTGGCGGTTTTCTGGATCGAATAATCACTGATTACGAGACATGATGTCACCATTATGAGCCAGAAATGAAACGACAACCCATCGAATGATACCATAAGAATTCTCCGTACAGGTCAACTCGGCTGGTACAGACTTTTACCAGCGTGGCATGCAGGCTCTTGTTCATCGGTTAATAAAATGTGTAGAAAAAAAGGGGGACTATATTGAAAAATGGTTTCGTATTCAAAAAACTCTGTTCTAACACATTATTTTAAGTTTTTTTATTTACTGTAGTTGTCATACAAATAAATAGGAGGCATTACTTTCGGAACGACCTACGTAATATTAAAGCTATTTTAAAAACATTTGTGATTGATACCTCTTGGCTCCTTAATCATTATGGATTAACATGTTTCCACCACGCAACGAATTAAAAATTAACTGGTTGGAATTAATTAACGAAGTAAACATCGTCACTTTCTGTCAAACTGGGGATCGATGAGTATCACGACGATCAATGACATCTTCATCACTGATTCGTATCAAAAACGTCCATCACTAACAAAGAAGTCATTCATTCCATCGGCACACAATTGGTCCGGGAAAACTGACGCACGTCATTAAACGCAATCAACAGCACATTCACAGCCGGTGCAAGGCCCGAGAGCCGAGCGGGCACTACAATGCCCTTCCGATCACTCTTCCCGGCCGGATTCATTCGAACACCAATCGCTCTTCCACCTCGATCGCCGGAGCCGACGAAACGTCAAAAATCGCGCTGCCACGTTACATTTGACAAGCGCCGGCTCCACCGATGACAGGATCGCACACGATTCTTAACGTAGGTCACGTGTCAACATCCCGACATTTATAGCATCGAGATGAAAAGCCGGGTCGGGATGGAAACCTCCCCCGTGCGAAATGGGCGTGCGAGAGGTAGCGAGGGTGGGTAAGGGTGGGTGGATTGGCGGGCAGGCGGTGGTGGGGCGGGGTGGGGTGGTCGGGCGTTAGGATGGACCGACGGACGGACGGACGGAAGTATGAGAGGGCGGGCGGGCGAGGGTAAACCCCCACGGCGCGGTGGAATGGGCAGCGCTGTGATCCGCTCCGCACCGCGTGCACGGCAAACAAAAGCTGCTTGCTCTCGACTCGGTGGGGAATAGGCCGTCCGGCTTTTTGTGCGCTTTATCGTGTGTGGCAATACAGAAAACGGGTGGTCGAAGCGACACAATGTAAAGGGTATGTAAAGAAGCATTTCGAGATTTCGAGTTCAATTCGATTTATTAGCTCAAAAATAGTACCCAGTGAAATATATTTTCAATGGCGCTAGATGCAAACATGTAAATAAACATTCAACTTCTCTATGTTTGTAATAGAACACTGTAAGGTACTAATGACAGTTCCATGTAGTCGATTACCTTTTACATATCTGCGAGGTTTGTTTAGCAAATATGGTAGGTGTTACAAGCTGAAACGTAACTAAATTCTATAAGAAAACTCATTTATCATAAAAAATAATTACGTGATTACATGATGTTCTGAAAAAAGCATTACATGATGTTCTGAAGAATTCCTGTGAAATCTCACCATCTTTACTCTTAATTTGAATTACTCTTAAATTAATAGAGAATCTATTCGTAACTAATACCTGGTTGTAATGCAAGATAAAATAATGGAAGGAGTAATATTTGTTCCAATAATGAAGAACAAAACCTTCAACAGTGATAAGAAAAAAAACGGAAAAGAGTATTGAGGAAGAAGTTCAAGCGTTTTGCAATGTGCTCACTATGGAGTAAATAAAACACCATTTCTTAGAAAAGAACAACCCTACCAACAAAAAACTTTCTAATAAAAAACTGAAATATCGAGCATGTGTTTTCTTCTTCGATCCGTTCTGTCGCACTTCGGCCCGTTCAGCATTGACATCTTTAAACAAATGAAAACCCACTCGTTTCTCTCCATTGCTCTTCTGCTTCAACCCCTCACACCGTTTTGAAGTCCATTTCCACATCTTCCAGGCGTGCTATATCTTAGAGAAAGGGTAGTACAAACATTGTTTCTCTATGGTTACACATTGCAAAACTATCGTGTACTGTGCCACTGGCCAACTCACCACTGCCAACGCTCGGTGCGTGGGCCGATTCGCGCGAGCGCCGCCAATTCCCGCTACGCACCCGAGTGCGTGAGCGTGTCCTGCTGCAGGCAGGCGGAACGCGCAGATTCCAGAGAAACAAGTGTCGCGTCGCCCGGACGTGACGTTCCTGCCGACGGGCGCTTCCCCGATCGCGTGGGGCAACGCAGGCGCCGTCACGCGCTTCTGAGCGCACGGCTGGGGGCCGGGAACACCGAACGATGCCTGCGCCACGCGTTTCCGGGATATTAACGAAAAGTCAAACTGAAGGCTTTGGATGTCCTTGTTAAAGTAAAGAAACAAACAACATCCGGTACAATATTTTAAATGCAGAACATCGGTCATTGAAGCCCTGCTTGTGCCTTTGCAGACAAAATATAGTTGACGAAATTGTTTGTTTTTAGTTTTTTGCTGAGGGAAAGAAAATGAGGGATTTAGAAAATTATTGCTATTAGGTTACTACTTGGCGTGGACATTTCTTGCTAATGCTTGGATTTATGGATTTTATTCCTAATTTTTTGCTCGGAGGGTTGGATACCAGAGAAATACTGTGGAAGAACAATATGTTTAGGTTTTGCAGGAAAGTGTTCATTGTTTGGATTTTTAGATCGTATGTAGTTGGGAAATGCGCACAAACTAGGAAGCGTTAATAATTTTTTACTTATCTACTTTGTAACGTTTGGAAAATTTTAATGTGAGTTAAGGGAAACGTGGACTAAATAAAGGAAAAATAAGTTAGGGTTTATAACACAGCACTGACTTTGTCAATTTCAGTGAAACATTTCGGTTTAGCAAAACCAAACGAAGCAGGTAAGGACGTATGAGTTTTATTGTGAATATATTCTAAAAAGATTTGTGGCCGTTTTAACATTAGTCAAGCGAATATCTTGCGTCGTGATTATGGACACCCTGGAATCAAGCAAACGAAACGACGTCGTATGACGTTTATGAACTATGCAAGTGCGAAAACGTCCATTTGCAAGTATACTCAATAGTGGTCAGACTTACGTCGTTGCATCTCTTTTTTTTGTTGTAAACTATTGAGTGTACTTGAGTATAGAAATTAGAAGTCGTCTTAAGGCATAAAAAATAAAAATGAAATCGCCGCAAGTACTGCAAAAAAGCTCCAGAAGACTAGGAATGAGAAGCCAACACCGATTTAAGATTCAAACCAGTCATTGCAAAGTGTTTTATGCCTCTGGTATAAACTGTTCGGTATTCGGAAGTAAGTGATCATGCAATAAGGAAGCTTGGGTTGACACACAGTGAAAATATTCGCGGATTTTCAATTTGCGACAGCATTTGGGTAGAGAAAAATATTAGAAGAACCCTTAATCGATAAAGGAAAAGGCAGAGGAAATGGAAGGACGGGGTGACACGAGTGATATAAAGTAATGAAACAAGGAGTATTTTATCTCTTGTTACTCTTCGTTGAATGTTTGAGTGTGTTCAGAAAAGGAGTACCCCATCAGACCTCCATTTTCATGAAATTCATGTGCGACACAACACGAAAAGATCTTCAAAAATGGATCGGACTTGTCTTACTTGTCCCCATGAATAGACAACACACTTTGGTTTCATTCCGAGGAAACTACAGTACCGGCAGCGTTTAAGAGACTCTGACAGTTCTCTCACCACGTGCTGTGGTGTATCTTGTTACCTACTCTGAAGCAATCACCTTGCGAGGATTTGTTTACTTTCTTACAGCCAGGGTTCAGCGTTGCCACTCATCTGACTCACACGAAGTCGTGGAGGCGATAAGGTTTGGCTTTGGCGAAAGTTACGAACATGATATCAAGGCGTGTCATAACCTGCCAGTAAGTGTTAATGTTTTGAGATTTAATTTATCTGTGATGTAGGTTGTGTCATGTGCGTTGTAATGTGTGTGCAACAGCGCACTGAACTGTCAGAGTCGCTTATACGCTGCAGGTACTGAAGCGTCGACACAATAAACCACACAGTAAAATAGCATTAATGACTCTACATCCTCGCTCGAAGGCGTCAGCGAATACGTGGGTGGTAGAGACAGCGGCGGCGGCAGTGACTCGCTCTGACTGTCCCCGCCTAACTGCGGCGTCGTGGGCCCCTTGCGGTGCCGGGGAAAAGGGGGTCTGACTGCCCTCATGTTCTTTACACGTTCTTCTTCCCACTACTCCCTTCCATCCACCAACAAACACTCTCGACCGCGTACCCGACGCGACGTCTGCCATCTCTGTCCATCCACTCTCTCCTACATCTGACTCTGGTTTCCCGCCCCCCCCACATACACACGCCCATTCCCCCACGTACGCGCCCGCTCGCCCGCGAACTTTCCCACGTGCACGCCTCGCGGCGTCACGTGCCGCGTCGGAGCAGAATTCTACCGCTGTGAGCTCTGATCAAACTGCGACTGAGGAATTCCCCCGAGAGGCAAATAAATCTTCAGAAGCAGAAGAAGACATTTATTAACTATTCCTTACAATTCCTGCTAATACACTTTCCTATAGTTCGTACGTGATAAGTAAACTTCTGTCTTTGCAATCTGTGATGACCCTTTCTACAAAAGATTCCACATAATACGATAATATAGATACAATCAGATTCCATAGAGATTCATAATATCTAAGAAATAACTACGAATAGTTTACGAGTTTCACTTGTTCGTTCATTGTTTGTCTAGCAAACAGCAACATTTTCATGAAGTAGTTGTTTGGTAACAACTAATATTAATCATTATTTCGATTACAAAGGTTGTCTAGCAAAGAGCGACATTTTCATGAAGTAGTTGTTTGGTAACAACTAATATTAGTCATTATTTTGATTACAAAGGATTATGAATTTTTCAATATTCTCATGATGAATTTGAACTTGGATAATACAAAAGAAATGGAATAAAACAATACGAATTTCTGCAAAAACGAACTGTATTCTCCGAAAACAAACTTAATGCAAAAAATGAAACTCTGATCTTCAAGTTATTACTTCCCTACGTTTTACGCATTGCGAACCCATGAAGTTAGAGAAAGCAGGATTTTTTTATTACAGTTCCTTACATCTTAAACAGGACGAGTAATACGGCGAATAAACCCTTTGATGGTTAAGGAAGAAGAATGGACGGGAAAAGCAATCAGCATTACAAAGACGAAAATTTATTGGGGGAGTCTTAAACTTCGTATGAAGAAACTCAATTCCCTTCGCAAACACTCGATCTTCCTTCTCGTATAACACAGAACTTCCACGTTGCCTCGCTCTAATGCTTTGATAGATATCAGGCTCCGGAGAAACAACTACCAAGGCCGGTAAACTCATATTTTACGGTCAGCGCTCTCTGATTGTTTTTCCTCGGTGCGCTTCATTTATTTCCGCGCCCAATTTTTACGACGCCCTAAAACGTGTCTTCCCTGAGGAAAGACACGCTTCACAAGCTCAGGAGTGCACAAGGTAGGAAATATTTAAAAGATAGGGACACGAGATGAAGACAAAAAATCTTACGATGCAAGTAAAGATATTAAAGATATAAATTCGGGATGCTACTCAAGCCAATACAAAACCATTGTAAACCGATTCTAGGAGCTTTGGGATCTACATGTGACTATTTGAATGATTGGGTATCATGATTCATGACATATTTACAGAAAGAACGGCATTTTTAAAGATGAATAACACAATACCATACTAATAATTACATTCTCTAATGACGTCAATTTCTGAATAATCTGAAAACTACTCTAAAGCAAATCTCATTCATATTATTCGAAAGGGAAACACCATATGACACCTCCATCGTTTCTGCTTAGTTATAAGTGAATAAAAGATGATTGAAACTTATTTTAATACATTCAGTACATGCACTAATGTACAATAATAAAAGCAAAAACAGATATGATTTAAAGTACGTTTTGACCAGTGTAGTAATGAAGCAGACGCTTATGTTCTTGTGTTTTACTCCCTGCCAGACTGACGAAGAAAGCGATTATTCCAAAATGTTGCAGACGGATAGGTGAGAAAAAAAAGCTGGAGTCGACTGTGACCAAGAATGGGGCAAGACGTCCAACAGGAGCAGCCCAGAAGGGAGAGCGACTCACCAGGAGGCAGGAAAGGGACTGCAAGATGCTGATGCAGTTGCGCACTTTAAGCTTGTTTTTACACAGTGTGAAGAACTTCAGCGTAAACTCTAAATCACTTTCTAGCCTCTGCCCATGTGCGAATGCTAACGTTACACAAAAACTGAAAACGCTAATTCCAGCAGAATTAGGGAGCATGATCACGTGACTTTTCTCACAAGCTAAACCAATCACATAAACACTCTATATGGAAGTTGTTCCCAAATTTAGCGGCAAAATATACTGCCAACTCCATATTCTTAGTGTCCCTAGAAAGCGTAGCGCAACCGTCGCCATTTAATATCCTCTCACCCGATAGCCCAGCAGATGCAACATCGTGATGGAATTAATCTGAATATACAATTATTTGCGTATATAATATTATAATTAATAATACATACAAATATATTTACATATTGTATCAGTAGCTTGTTGGCCACCCTCGTCGAACCAATGCGAATCAAGAGGACATTGCTTAATAGGAATTTGGCGCACATTCTGCCGTCAGTGTTCGGAGCTATTTCGATTTAGAGCGAAACTGTGTGCAAAAACTCTTTTTACACTTCTCACGCTTTTGGTGATGTAGTTACCAAATAACATTTTACGCAACGCTATGCCAAATAACTCTCATGTACACACCCACAAAGCAACTCCGGATTCGCCAGGTGAGAGGCGCCTCACAGCGCCAATATTTGGAGTGTCCCCAGTGAAAGAGCGTCGGTGGCCGCTTGATCGCTAACGTAGATCAAAATTTGCCTGCAGCTTTGGGGTCATATCTCTCACGGGAGTTAGGCAACCTAGTATCAGAGAACTGATTTATATAATAGACTGGAAAACGATGCTTTCCGTTCCCGATCCTCCTCACAACTCAAGGTGAAAACGTCGATGCCAAGCTATTTGACACCCGAAAACATGTCACCTTTGTGATACAGCGATCGCTACCGCAAGCCGCCTGCATCGCACGGGTCGGCCGAGTATACATAGCTGTGATATCTTTGGATACGAATAGAAAAAACAGCCCGTTGCTTAGTAGGAAAGAATTAACTCACTGGCATTTTCCCTTCAAAATTACTATTTTAATTCTGAAATATGAAAATAGGAGCGATAAATAACATTTTTATAACTTACAGACTTTCCCTCCCAGTGTTTGTTCTTTCGATTTTATATTTTATCCTCATGACGTCCTTTATTTTTATATTCAGCTATCCTGGAATTATATCTCCGTGTGGTTGACATTGGAACTGTACACATCATTAAGAAAGCAACAGCTTGAATCTCATTTTCACCACAGAATTATTGTTACTCGGTGTATGTGATCTGAGCCCAATGACTTTTTCTTAATGTACTGTGAAGAAAAGGTAAATGCACTCTGTGTGGAATCGCATGCAAGATTCCATTCGCATATTTGGAAAAAACTTGCAAGTGATATGTGTGTTTCTGAACTATATCAAACCCGAAAGTGGATTTTCCTTAAATTTAAGATTATTAGAAAAATAATGCTAAAATAAAATGTGCTCAATTTATGCGACTTTTGTATTACATATTTTTTTAATTCACCTATAACATATAAGATTTTCATTTTGGGAAATTTGAACAATGAAATGCATGTACTCATACATTTTCCACAACAATCATTAAATGAAATAATATTTCAAGGAAAAATAAGCCGTTGCCCAACATAGGTGCCTAATTTCCACAATAATGCTGATGAAGATCGTGAAAGAGGCTCTTGGGAAATACGCTTACTAAAATATGGAATAAAAATTAGACAATGAAAACAAGCAATTCAAATTTAAAAGTTTTCGCTTTAGTAGCAGGATTGTAACACATCTTACTAGCATTACTCAGCGTGAGTTCACAATTACGACCCACCGAAACATCAACATACGCAAACAAAGCAAAGCTTAAGAGTGTCCAGTAACAAGAGAAATGCACTTGTATTCAGCGCCATGAAGTGCTACTACGCGCAATTTCGCAATGAGACCGTCTCCCGCGAGACGCGTGGCATTACGTGCGTCATTTGCGCTAACCAGCGTCAGGCGCCACCTGCGGGGGCCGTCGCGCGTCACGCGATTCGCGATTTTCTCATCTCCGCCGCCGCCGCCCCCGCCCCCGCTTAAATCAAGCAGCAAGCGATATGCGCGTTCTCTGAAGCGCACGGCTCGGCTCGCTGTTTACAATATTACTAGCGCCTATTTCGCGAACGCGAAATATACATTGTGAGGTATGCGCCCCCGTCGTTACACCCACCGGCGACAGTTCGCATTGGCACTTCTCAGAAGCGAACGTGCTTCACACAAAGCAGAAAAGCTGATTTTTGCGGATGTTAGATTGGCAGCATGGCGCAAGAACAAAAGATGAAATGCGAGCACGGAGATTTATGAATTACAAGAACAATCCGATATATATATATATATATATATATATATATATATATATATATATATATATATATATATATTCCAAATTTACGTATTTCATTATCACCTTTTGAGAAATCAGTGTAAAATAGCGTGATATACATTTACATCACAAAACATTTAAATAATTGGATTTTTCCAATGCCACGGTCTTAATCGTGAATTTTACGAATATACAAGTACAATACGCAAATGCGATTGTCATTATGTTCAGAAATCTATTCTTCTAAATACAAACATTGTATACACATTCGGCACCACCTACGTGTTGCACACTACGTGTGCTGAAGATTTCATAAGGAGTGGAGGTTATTTTGCAACTAAGAGACGAAGAGAATATCCCCAATATAATGGCTAACCGACCACTAAATGATTTCTTACCAAATGCGTTTTTTGAAGTTCGCGTAGAATCGCAAATATTATTTGGCATTAATACACGAATGCAACACACAACACATTGAAATAGACGAGTACAATTATACGTTTGCACGTACGACCCAATTCTCATGTTCTCCAGATTACCAGGAAAGCTTATTGTCAGTTGGTATTAAAATTATTCGCTGAAAGGGAGAATTCCGAAAGTCGATTCAAAAAGTGATGTTTACAGTGAATGGTCGTTACATTTAACACGGTCAAAACCTGACCTTTAAATAGAATTACGTCCTACCTTGCTGTTTAATGTCACATACACCACTGACACTGATTACGGACAAAGCGCATTTACACAGTGCCTTCAGTGAATCGCGTGCGTTACGGAAAGTCATGCCAGTAAATGGCGTGCGACAAAGGAAAATAATTTGCAAATAATGCGTTAATAAAAAGTCATTTGATTAATAAAAACTTAACTACAGCACTCATTTAAAAAATATAATTAATATTATTAATCAACTTATTGAAATTAAAATATATTAATTTCGAACTGGGGTAACATAGCACAGTAGATAATGAAAGCGACAGACATTCAAATTAACGGTAAGAATCTGGGGGAAAATTCCCTTGAAAAATTTGATTTTAGCCCAATAAAGAAGTTACAGAAAATATAGTAATTTATTAATTTTAATTTTTCTTTGAAACTTATTTGAAAAAAACAAAAACAGATTAAAACAGTCACCTTGCATTATGCTCAATTATTCTAGTTCATAGGATCCACGTTTGCAAAATGAAAGCTATAGGTCTATAAATGTGGGTATGTACCATATTTCAACCACATTCCATTCTCATTTGTTTTTCACTAAACTTTGTACCTTTGTTTATAGGTATATGAACATTCTCTCCAAAAAATGAATTAAATACGTTAAAAATAACTATAAACTAAAAAATAAAAATTAATTTTAAAATGGGCAAAATGACATTTTTTTAAAAAGAAAACGTGTCATCTCGGCTGGACCCTATATCTAAACATACCCCCACTTCCTCGAAAATGTCTCGTTGCGCTACTGTATATAGGCATGTTTATTTTAAATTTCGGATGCTTATGTATTTACATAAGTTTCTTTCGCTAAATATAATACTGAAGTTAATCAAGTCTGATCTGGAACCTGGTAATTACAGTGAACGAAAAGAAACCAATCAGAAAACGTGTTTGGGAGCCTGAAGCGTATTTCTAAATGTATGCATTCTCTAAAGAATCTCTTTAAATTTGATCAAAGCGACTCTGTGAGAAAGGATATATGTCGCATTCCTTCACATGCCTCCATAATCCACTTGGAAGCGAATCACGTCCGAGACATAACTTCGTTTGCGCGAAAATTGTGACGCAGCCAGCTTAATCTCGCCTTCACGACTTACAATCGCAGGAACCGGCGCTGACAGCTCCAGGATTTTTCTCCCTAAACGCATTGCCCCACTTTGCAGAGTCCACTGCAAAGAAGTCGCGAAAGAGGTGACTCTATGACGATATGTTTGCAGCCAAAACAGAGGTGATACAGTGCGCGCTGGTAAATTCAGGTCTTCTTCGTTGGTTGTTTGTTTTGGGGGCATCTGCAAATCCTCTCCTTGATCTGGGTGTGTGAGGCTGGTGAAACGAAATGGTGAAGGTGAGGAAAGGGGTCTCTCGTTACTCCAGAGTTATTTTTCGTAGAGGTGCAATTGAGGAGGGGGAAGAAAAGAGGGGGAAAATGATAAATTTTGGTAGAATATTGTTTCAATACTGTGATAGCTATTATATATATATATATATATATATATATATATATATATATACGAGAGAGAGAAAGAGAGAGAGGCGGGTGATTGGGTACCTTTGCAGTCCACTGCGAAGAATTCGCGAATGAGGTGACAGTAGAAGCGACAGTTTGCAGCTGAAGCAGCGGTCGCAGCAGATGGACTGGGCTAAGTACAAGAGACGGAGATGAGGCAATGGGAAATACTGTGACTGCGCTGGGCGAGAGACCAGCGAAGTGGCGACGGGAATGGAAAGTCCTCTACTAATGGGACTCTAACACGGCCGTTGGTAGATTTAATGATTGATTGTTTGATTGATTCTTGTTTCCCGGAGTGACCTCAATGGCGCATTGGCCATTTGACCCGTAAGTGTGGTGCATGCTAAATCTCGGGAGCTAACAATGTTCCTCAGCTGGAATGTGAAATCCAGGCCGAACTACTCGGCTTGCGGGGACTCTGGTCCTTTCTCGGTAGCTGTCTCACCGGGACACTGCGACAGCCAGTACAAGCTCTAAGGTCCCGACTAGTCTCCAGATATGGGTGAGAGTGAAGTTCATGCAAGAGGAAGTGGAAGTGTAGAGCGTAAGTATATATGCGCAAAGTATGCGAAAGTATGTGCTTGTGTGCGCGTACGCGCAAGGAAAGAAGAAAGGACGAGGATGAGAAACGAAAGATCACGCGCGGTCCGTCGAGCGTTTCTTAAGGATTCGCCGGCTTTTGCTTTGTACTGATAGGAGTAACCACGAAAAACTACTGATCAGTGCAGCCGGGAGCTAGAATTCTCCTCCAGACAATGGTTGCACCCGACCTGGCTGAATTAGCTGGTGTGGAGCAGCCGGCACCGTCGGGACTCGAATCCTAGTACCTCCTGATCAGAGCCCGAGCACTCGTTCCCGGAGCCTATCTGAGCCGGCACGATCGTCGGGGACACGGGACGTCGAGTTGGTGGTAGCAGAAAGGCCAAAGCAGGCGGCGGCACGAGGAGCGCAGAGCGGCGACGGTGGCCGGCCAGCCGCCGCCAAAGGCGAGGTGCGTGGGCGGGCGCCGCGGGGCTGTTTATGTGGCCCAGATACGAATGCGCGCCGCCGCCGCCGCCGCCGCTAGGGCTTCGGACGCACCAGCAAAAACACTCCTCCGCGGTCTTGCGGTGCGGCCGCACCAAAGCAACACACAGCTCTGCGGGCTTCGTTGTAATTATTACGCGTGCTCGTTTCGACGGCCTCTTCGCATTCAAGAGGCTGGGAATATCAGGTGAACATTCTTTTGAACCATACTACTCGCAGAATACAAGCAGTCCCTTCACAAATCTACGTCGTTCACTCTAACTCGTCGCCGAATCAACATTGAACTATTTTTGAACCTATTGAACCTATTTATAAAGATAGCAATAACAGAAGAATTTTATTATTAATTGCGAAGTTCTACTTTGATGTGTACGAATGACGTAAAGATATGTTGATTTATTTTATGACTACTTTTATCTTTTCTGCAGTAATTTCCTTGATCGATGATCGTAAATTATGTCCATGTAAATGAGGAGCAAACGACAATATACGAGTTTGTTTTCGTACGCCAGGAAAATGCAAGAACTGAAAATTAGTTGGACAGGGCCTAATTAAAGGAATGTTTGGAGATAAGAAAAAAGAAACTATATTGTCACGTTTATTGAACAGAACTCATTTAGAACTGCGCATATAGAATCAGTTAGTACATAAACAAAATACTTATAAATAATAAATCACCTTGAAAACAGGTAAAATGGTTTTTGCAGCCCACGATTCAGACGTGTCGTTATATAAATACGTAAACATATTTTTTTCCGAAAATATTTAGTCACATATATTGTTAACGAAACGCCCTTTTAAAACATGCGAGTACTTCAGTTCTCCTTTTTAATGTACCCTTACACTTGACAAGGTTCGTTGTGCACTCATGACGATGCTATTTCTCTAAATTAAGGGTTTCGATTATTAAATTTATAACGAATTTTTAATTGATTGAAGAAAGTATTTAATTTTACAAATGTATTATCACAGGAACGCGGAAGAAAGCACTAACTTTTGAGTTGATTTCTCATACAAACCTTCCCATGAAAGTTGTTCATACACCCCCTACAAGATACTGGTACTCTTCGGGTTCTTGTAGCCCAGTTTGAAAACCCCTAACCTGCATAATATTTTCAAAACGTATACTTACGATACTGAAATTAGATTGTCACGAAGTCCCACAGTGAGTTCGGAACCTTCTGTATGCCCTACCATCTCAGCTGTCGAACCCATTCGTGGCAATTTTACTATCTTACAACGATCAGCGATCTTAGGTAGTTAGCAGGAAGGGTGAAGAAGAACTAGATGATTTTGCCATGGTTGCACTTTACTTAGTATTTTCGGACTTGAAGTACGAATATGATTTTAAGAGGAATTTTGAATCGGCGCCAATTCCATGAGCTTACACCACTATTGTAGATGGTAATTTATTGCCTTTCAGAGGAAAGAGTACACTATTCACTTCATGTGTGCCATTAAGAGTAATTAACATAACATCAACTGGTTGTACTTGTAACTAACCTTTAATTTTTTTATTTTTCAGAATTAGACTAAAAGCAATTTTGAAAGCGACCTTCGAAAATGTAACTAATTAAATTATTTAAATAAGTAACATCGCGAGCACTATTTATGACAAGCTAAAAGAAGCGGTCAGCTGTTCCACAGCTAAGATATGCTACACTGCATGTGAAGGGTCATGATATTTACTTTCGTTCACGACGGAAAGTAGTTGGAAATTATTCACTGTTATTTTCTTGGAAGTTGTAGTGGGATTAAAGAGGAAAATTTGTCGTCGAGAAGGAAAATATGTGGTTAAGACGGAAAATTTGTGTCACTATTAGGAACTACTTCACTTTAATTATAACAATATCAACCACTAACCTGCATGATGATCTTGCGAGGACAGTCATGGTCACTTAAGGAAACGCAATAAAACTTAAAAGTGACATCGTCTCTCAACCCATTACGAGTACCTCTATGCAATTAACTTCATTACATCAGTCCCAACTCATGATACAAAACATACGAGTTAATTGGCTTCCAGGAAATTGTCAGGAGTGCCCTTACTGCACAACACACACATTTCTACGCCCATCCATGTTCTTCATACTACAAAAGTAGTCTTTGTTATGTTACTTAAAAGGATGACGGCGTAAATTAACTTCTTAGAATCCCAGATTTCACAAAAAACTCCTGATAATATCTTTATTCCAAGAATTATTTATGAAATTCTATTTTCTGAAATTTCAAAAGAACGAAAAAGAACAAGGACACCGACTTATTCCAGTGTCTTCTTACTATATTTTAGCGCTATCACGTTTTTCGTCATTCCGCAACTTCGTCTCGACTGCTGAATCCTCGTTGCGGAACACTGACCTACGTTTCAGATAGCGTCAATAATATAAAACGATAAGTACATCCACAAATGCGTTCGATTCTGATTACGAGCAATGAAACAGCAACGAAACACATGTACAGTCCATAAAACAACAAAAAAATTGACACGCGATCTCTATGAGAAGCACGTACACTTTTGAGAGAGAGAAAGGGAGGGATGAGGAGAGATAGTGAGAGAGAGAGACAAACGGCAGGAAACAAATTTGTCAGATAGGTCTTTTCACATTAATCGACGTCTGTAACTGTGTATTACCTAAATAGAAGTGTGCGACTAGACAACTGAGCATCTCTCATTATTCACGTGGCAAAAGTAGGTCACAAATGAATACACACGGCATTTGCAAAGAATATGAAATGCCTAGTATAACGCTTCGTAACTACAAGAGAAACAAGGACTCTACGACCATTTCAAAATAACTCAGTTCGTAGAATATGATACGGCAATGATGAAATCATTCTTGTTAGTTAAAGGAAACCACTCCTTACATACTTCCGATACCCAAATGCCACCTCGTAGATAACACTAACTTGTCGAAGCCGCTGATATACGTACGACAGCCGCGAAGGACACTGCTCGTTACGAAGGTGTTGTGAGGTGAACAATGAACAACTACTTTGCGTTTCACAAAAAACACCAAAACCAAAGCCCAGAAACGGTGAAGAATCACGCCAACAATGTGCAGCACCCTGCGTACACGCCTAAATTTACGTTTACATATAGTACACACAGTGGGAAGAAGTAAAGTCGCGAGAACTGTCAATACCCTACTTGCGTCGCGAGAACAGACGGTATCCTACTTGCGCTATCCCATCAAAGACGGCACGCGCACAAAGGGATTGTCAGCGCGTAACCGCCTCACAGACAACGCCAACCGGGAGCACTGTCCAAAATTCCACGAAGGGTCGTTCCAATCACGCCTACTCGAAGCACGGGGCCGGCCGCCGGCGCTCAGCACTCACCACCACGGCCGGCACGTTGGCGTTCCTCTTGCGGCGGCGCTTGAGCGCCAGCCCCAGCAGCGCGCGCACCAGCTTCGCCATCCAGGGAGCGTGGCACGGGCGCTCGCCCGCGTCGCCCTCGCCCGCGCCCTCGCCCTCGCCCGCGCCCGCGCCCGCGCCGCAGCTACTGCTCGCGCCCTCCTGGCGCATCGCTCCTCCGCGCCCGCCCGCGCGCGCGAGTGAGAGAGAGAGAGAGACACAGGGCGCGCTCCCGCTGCGCGCGACCGGCTGCCGCGCGCCCGCCGCCCCGACTAACGCCGCGGCGGCGGCGGCCTCCACTGCACGCCCCCGCCTCCCGCCGCTCCTTCCCCTTGACGCCGCCGCGTGCGCTGCGCTCTCTTGCGCCTTCCCGCAGACGGCGCCCACTCCTACTCTTCCTCCTCGCGGAGTCCCCGCGTCGCCGCTGTCGTAGAATGACGGCGCCAGATAATCGCGATGCCCCTTCCTCTATTCGCTGGCGCCGCCGGCGGTCGAGGTGGTGGTGGCGGCGGGCAGAGGAGATGGAGGTGGCAGAGTCAGAGAAAGGCAGCGAAGATGGCGAGATGCAATATAGTCGATGTTCGTAATGGCTATTGCGGGGACGGCGGGGACCGAAGGAGCGACGATAGCGAAGGCAATGCAAAAGGTGTGAAAGTAGCACGTTTGTGGCACGCACCGAACTACTCGGCAAATACGTACACGAACATTCTGAATCCGGGCCAAAAGGCCCATTCACAATGCAGACGTAAACATAAGCGTAACGCACAGACATAAACTTAAACATAAGTGGTAGACTGAAGCATTCACAATGTACAACATAAGCGTAATCAAAGATTTTCTATCTTCTGTGGGCCATTCTAGTTACTATTGGTTGGATGTGAGAATCTATATTTTATATATATTGAAATTTTGTGAAACGTATGTACTGTGGCACAACAGCTCTTTACGAGCCAAGGCCTATACCAGCGGCGCGGCGTCTCGGCCTTGCGGCCATGCGTTGGGTTAGGTTAGGTTAGGTATTTTAATTTTAATAAAAATTCAAACTAAATGGTACTACTATGAATGTAACAATGAAACTCAACTACAAAAAGATCGTACGCTACAAAACAATGCAGAAAACCGTCGAAAATCAACCAAGCAATTTGGATCTATCGATTTCGATACTCGATTTTGAGTTAAACGTACTGTGATTGGTTCATTTCTTATTTCTGACATAAGCATAAGCACAGAAGCTTGAAGCTTGCAAGCTTTTAAGTTAACGTCTTATGCGTTATGCTTATGCGAGTGCATTGTGAATGAGTCCGCTTAAAAACGTTGTCCTAACTTTTATGTTAACGCTATGCTTATGTTTATGTCTGCATTGTGAATGAGCCTTAACACAAGCAAGCTAATCGGATCACCGTTGCATCGTCGGACAAGTTGTTTTCAGGTTGGGCTGCCGTGAAGTGGCGAGCAAATACCAAGTTGTATTATTGAATTTACTCTGAATTTGCTGCACGCAATCTGATGCAATACTGTTTTATGGATTTTAAAAGCGAATTTTCTCACACTGCAATTTCAAACTTTCAAGATTTGTTCATGAATATATTCGAAAGAAATTAACTGTGCAAGGGGCCGCAAGTGGATTATTAAGAGGATCTCCTAAAGGATTATTGCATATAAATGAATAAGCTGTCTAATAAATAAATATAAACTAAATAAAATAATAAGAATAATAAAGATCAAATAAAAATAACCTACAAGCTATTAATATTCATTAGTTACTAACGCACGAATAAGTAAGTACAAAACTTTAAAAATAAAAAGTTGTTCCAAACTAGAATAAGTCAAATAATTAACTACATATTATTATGGCACAATTAAAAAAATACATGTTTTCATTTGTGTTCGAGTTATTGACGTAAGACTCCTCTTCATTATTTTTAATGTATTTCTTTTCAAGCGCATAAGTTTATAATTCACTCAATTTGTTCTCAAGAAAATCCAATCCCAAGCTGACACGCAACAATTGGCTTAAGAATTGCTACATTGCATACGAACTTTCTGTATTGAAAAATACGACGAAGTTAATTTTTCTTCCGCGCAGAAGGTTACTCACGTTGAACCTTATATTTCGGTTGAATTCTAGAAATGAGATCTAAGTTTAGAAATTGCATTTTCAATTCTTAAGAGCTATACGATACTTGCCACAAATGGAAGAGTAAACGATGATAGGAAGCACACTAAATCAACGAAATTAATCTTATGTTTATAATTTTTTAATAAATAAATTATTTGATAGTTTCATTGGCCTAAAAATTTCCCAATTTTCTTATATATATAATCAACAAAAGCGCGATCACATCACTTTTCCACAAATTCTTTCATATGATTCAAACAAAATGATGAATATTATGACATTTTCGTAGCAAACATTCTTGAATGATGCATTCAACATAACCACGCAGTAGAGGTGAACATTCACTTCCGGTCACATTAGCTAGAAAAGTGTCGCGGCATTGATTTCAACAAAAACCAGGAAATGAACTACGCAACACCGTTCATTCTACGTGCTCAACATGTCTCAATTAGAATAAATGGGGCGGAGTTAGTGCAGTATTGGAGGTCTCCATAAGTCAGTCAGAGCGCGTGGCATTTAAGCAACTCTAGCTCCGTAATTTCTATTCAGCGGAGTGCATTGCACGATTTGCCTCGCATTCTATTTAATAACACTGATGGATGGAGTAATTTAAAGCAGGTCGGAGTACTGTACGCTAGCCGGACAGATGCAAACATTGCGGGATGCTGAGGAAAGAGAAGAAAGAAAATAAGGAAACGGTTGGAAAAAGAGAAAAGATATCAAGGTAAAAAGAAAGACACCCAAGCCTTCTCTCTCGTGCACCCTTAAATTTCTTCACCCCTTCCCCCAAACTCCATGTGTTTGTTTCTTCCCCTTTCTTTACTATGCCAGATTGCCGACAAGCACAAGCTAGGCCACTTGTGATCGAGTAAGTTACTGGTAAGCCCACTTGGGGTTACGAATAAGTCTCCCCATCCCCTTGCCTGCCCCTCGAGTGCCAGCCAGTGTCAGTGGCATAAGCTGGCCGGCCTCGGGCCAATTCCTTAACGCGATTTCTGGATCGAAAACTTCGCTTCGCCAGAAGCGACCATTGCGTCACGCGGCGCGGCGCTGGGCGGCGCGGTGCGGCGCGGCGGCGGGCCAAGCCAAAGCCTCCGAGCGCTGCCGCAGGCGCACAGTGCGCCTCCCGTCCCTCTGCGCGGCGAAAATCCAATTGACGCGCCCCACCCGTCTGCTTGCATAAAAGGGAGTTATCTACGCTGCAATAAGTTAACACTTGTCTAATGAGATACGAGGAGATGGAAATAAAAACTAATCACGTCGGTGATTTGGGCAGAAATAGTATTAAGAAAATCCATATTGAAGAAGGAAAACAAAAGTTCCTATCTTCCAGAAAAAGTTGCGCACATTTCCAGTGCACAAAATGGCTCTTCCAACGATGCATGAACAAAATAACTTCTAAACCATGTTTACCATGTCACTTAGGGGAAGATGAGGGAAAATACTGAAACAAGTTTGTAATTATCTAATGCGAATAACATGTGTAAATATATTAACTTCTGTTTTCCTTCTCCAAAAACTAATCAGACATCGCTGTGCGACACACTTTGTTGGTTACAACCAAAAAATTAAAAGTAAATCAATTATTGACTTTGGTATTTATTTCGTTTTAAATTTCTTAACATGGAAAAAATCTAAAGAAAGGGAGGAAAACAATAAAAGTAAAAAAATAAATAGAAAAAAAAAAACGAGGGCAAGGGATGAAGCTTCCGCCCTTCGCATCCCGCGAACGCCGCACTGCGCGGCACCGCCGCTGTGCGGGAGGCCGCGCGGGTTTTGCGGGCGCGTTCACAAGAATGCCGGCCGCGCCGCGCCGCGCCGCGCCGCGCCGTGACGTCATCGGCGGGCGGCGAGGCGGCGATGCCGTCGCGGCCCCTTTCGAGTGGTGGCTCATCGGCCCCGCGGCCCCCTCCTGCCGGCCGCACGCCGCGCACGGAACATCGCGTGGGGAGGCTACATTGGGGCCTTTATTACTCGTTTTGACTGCGCGCGGAATTATTGCACACGGCCTAGTTATTTTTGCCATCATTTCACGAAAATAAATGTTGTAGAACAGGTGAGTAATAATATATTTCAGCAATTTATAAGACACTACATCCAACTAAATCGTATGGAGTGCTTTAAGGGGGGACAAGTCTCAAATGAACTTCCCACGCGAACAATGACGATGTTTTTTAGATCTTCAGTGTTTGTATTTCGATTCTACATATCATTGACATATCAATACATCAAATATTCATTGACTTACTTGAAATACGCACGTCCTCAGGAGAAATGTAGTTTAATATCTGCGTTTTTCCTTACACAATGTATTAGGCACACAGTTGTTTAGTTGATGCGAGTATCCCGTTAATTTGATTTTTAACAATCGAACATGTCTGAACCCAAGAGGGACTATAAAAAAACACAAAACAAGTGTTAAATTGTTAAATACGCAGGTGAATGATAACAAGAAGACGTAACGTAAGGTCAACAATGGTTAACTACAAAAAATAATTGACCCGTATTTAGAGCGTAAGCGCAATGGTTTAATATTTCTACGAGTGTGTGGCACACAAGTGTCACTATTTCTACTGAATTTTACATAATTAACTTTTGTAACTTGTGTTTAGTCTATGAAGCTACTCTTCGCCTGCCTGTGATTTTTGTTTCAACACTATCTTGTAATTCAACTGAATTAAACCTCGGATTTGTTATATTTTTTATACAAAATACACCTGCCATCAAAATAATTATTTTTTGTGGGACTTGAAATGCCAATTATAACACAAGAATTTGTGAGTTAAAATATTAAGAGTTTTCCTTGAAACTCACGAAAGTCGTGTTTAATATTTAAGTACAACAATATTATAACATTCCTTCTTTCCTTACGTTCTTTCAAAATGTACAGTTAATATTTGTTATATACATAACTTTTTAAATATTTAAACTATCAATAATAACAACAGATCTAATGCAACAATTAGGGAAAGTGAAGTGGAACAATTGGAAAAGTGAATGATTAACATGAAAATATCAATTATCGTCAATTAAAACATGTTGGAGTACATGTACAGTACATGTTGGAGTTCGAAATAAACTAAAATACATGTTTCACCTTTCCTCTGCGATATTTGTAACTTTTCCATTTAAAATTGTAATTTACATTCTCAAAAAATAATAAAATTAAAAATGGACTTACCTAAGAAATAAAAACTGAGATTTCACGAGAGGTAAATGCAAAGGTATATAAATACATAAGGCGAGTGCTTTACTCAACACATTTTCGATCCAGTTTTGTCAAGTTATATCTTTATCGCACGGCTTCTACAAACTGTAAAACACACTTCCCCTCCCACAAGGATTACCACGAATCGAACAGGCGTCTGCGCCGGCGTATATAACGACGCGTCATTCCCGAAAGAAAAAACAAACAGGAAGCCAAGATCGGAGAACTCGTCCACTACCACAAAATCCAATATCCTAGCCAACGGTACACGCATCTTCCTACCACTTCTTACGTAAAGACACACACGGCTGAAAATAATTCTTTCGAAGAGGGGAACTATCAAGAGACTTGGAGCTTGTTTCAGGAATCGGATGTGATGGTTCTGAGAACGGCGGTGACAAAGGTCGAGTGCGCGCGGCACGAGGGAGAGGGTCCGCCACAAAGAAACTGGTCCTGGCAGCTGACTGTGAGGGGAGTGGGAGGGCGGGGTGGGGCAGGGCTACGCGCGTGCGTCAGGTGGGCGGGGTCAGGCCTACCTCACGGAATGCGCTTGGCAGCCTCCGATGGGGGATTCCTCGACGTGGCCAGTAGACGCTATGACGTCGCTCTGCGACTCACCGCGGATAAAACGGCGGACAGTCCAGACTATTACGCATGTCCCAATCCGGAAAGTGGCGAAGTATTCCTCTTGCCAAAATGTCTCGTAGTACAGAGAGAGAAAGTCACATGTAATCGTGGTCGTATAGCGAAGCATCGTAAGTTGTCACTTTTTTCTATGTTAGTTTAATTTATTTTACCTACATTATGTTTGGTAACACAAAACTTATTCTTTGCGTACGGTGTTATACCAATGGTAAACGCCTATGCTCCATTGTTAAACAACTGTTGCGTCGTGGTAAGAGTCGGGCATTAATGCAATATCCGCTCTTCGCACCTATGTGGTTGTGAGCACCTGCTGGTGATGGAAATGGAGACAAGACAAGATCCGCCAATCTAGCATCCCACTGCTGTTGGAGACGTTGGACAGAGAGTCCCGCAGTACCGAAGACGCTGGCAGCGTGGTTAAAGGGGATTCCCCTGACTGAGCAGATCCGCGACGCCGCTATTAGAGGCCGGAGAACGACGCCTGAGGCGCAGAGGCACAAACTGGCGTGCAGCAGGAAGGTCAAGGGCAAGGACGCACTAGAATAGGGCGCTGAAGCACCCTTAGGATACAAACGCGATGAAAGGAACGGAAAGAGGAAGGGCCTCCCATCGCAAAGGATGGCCGAAGATGATGGAAAGATGCGAGTACATAACATGAAGCGAAAAATCAGGCTCTTGCTGTGGAAAAATAAATGGATGGAAGAACAAGCTGATGGTCACTACGGTAATGCACTGATGCGTGAAATGAACAGAAAAAGACTAATGGTTTGTATGTTGCAGAGCAATAAGGGAAAGACAGAAAGGAAAACGAAGCAAAAGAAGGTCACACAACTGCATCCACGTCCCGCGCACAGTTTTACCCAACCACTCCATTGGACATGGTACCTCATCCCACTTTTTTAATTATCACATCCTCACCAAACTTTCAGGGCACCACCCCCTTGGGGTGAGGTCAAATGATAAAAAATACGCAGTCTGGGAACATAAGAATGCAAAGAAGTATAAAGGGCATACGTAATGGTTTATTTGAAGCTCTTCAGTTTTTTGTTACAAACACAGTTGTTTTCTTTATATGAGTCTAAAAAAATAGAAAAGACTACTCGAAAACATGGCTCACTGAAGAGTCGTCAATTTGTGTCACGAGGTGGATATTTCCAATAATGCAACATACGTATAAATGCACAGATATTAGACATTCATATCATTCTACATCTGTCTTGTGAATATTTACTTAATCTTTTTATACCATAAATATATACGTTTACATCGATTTCGTTTAGTAATAAATAGAGCAAACTAATGTAAATTTTAGTTAGAATAAAAATCATTCTTTTTAAATGGTGATTTTTTATTGTTCACATGCCTTTTTGCACCCCTATTTCGGCCAGAAATGCCTTTTTGCCTGCGTAGGTAACACAAATGTTTGAACTACCGGGCTCTAGTAATACACCTTTATGAAAAATATAGCATCACTCATTTGATACGTAGTTGTTGAATGGCATACAGACTTACAATTTACCACACCTTTAAATTCACTGATCACACTACTTAAAAATTCTTGCGTAAAAAAAAAAAAAAATAAAAACTGCCGCGCAAGGCGCACGGCGGGCGAACGGCAGCGGCATCCGCGGCGGCGGTCACCCAAGGAAATCGAAGATATTTGTCTAGCTGCACACGTGACCAACCGGTTCAAAGGCGCATCTCGCACGGCACGTGAATCGTTAACGGGGTTGGCGGCTGCGACGATACGCTTGCTCGCCAACAGCAAAGGCCGAACAGAAACGGAAAGAAAGGCTCCGAAAAAAGAGCGGCCGAAGCCTGCGATCTGCCTCTGGCCGGCGCGTGAGGCCTCGAAATAGCCGGCACGTGAGATCCGGAGGCCCAAGGCTTACGGGTGCTCAATAGAAATAAAAGAAAAACCAAATATTTTAAGACAATTTTTCGAAGAGGCGCAACTGTTTTGACAGAGTAGTACCATTTGAAAAAGTGTAACATTCTTTTCATTCACATGTTAACATTATTTTTATTCATTCCTGTGAATTCTGTAAAAATTAATAATTAATACTTTTACATTATAATGAATATTACTACTCCTCTGCAAGAAATAACACAACTTTCCCCAATCCACAAAAATGAAAGCATTTGTCTCCAAAACCATAAAAAAAATAATAATTAGTTCAATAGCTGCACAGAATGATGTCAAGAGCGCTTGGGCCTACACGTCGCGCCTAGTGAGAGCCATTAACTTAGTGCTGCATGAGCTCCGTTACTTCGCGATTCGCATCGCGATCAATCGCAAGCTCTCGGGAGGGATTCACGAAGCGATTCACGAAGCTCACAGCAGGCGAGGGATGAGTGAGTAAGTGAGAATATTTAGTGTTTCTGAGCGAGTCAACTCTACGTATGCCATTAGTACCGAAAGAGTAGTGCATTCAGGAAGGTGGCAGAGTTCCTCCCATGCTCCAAGATCCGTGCTATCCGGCACCGGCGGCTTGCCGGCTATTCCACTTCCAGGTATCCCCCGAGGGACACAGCTCCAACCAAGTCAAGCTCTAAGCTTTCGAAGAATTTTCTGTCATCTATGGTATGGTAATGGAGTTATTGAAAATCGGTAAGACGAGAGGATAGAACAAGGTTTAAGAAAGAAAGAACGCGCGTGGTTTGTTCGTTAGGGGTACTGCTCCAACATTCGCCCAGAAATGATCGGAAAAACACGGCGAACTACTGATGTGAGCAACTGGCTAGAATTCTTCTCCGCGTTGCCATCGACCCATCGCAGCTGGAACTAGCCGAGAGCACACGCAGCTCAAGCGGAAGAAGATTGCCTGACCAACGCAGTCCAGTAAAAGCTACGCTGCAGGAAGAATGTTTTTCTGTCGGAAAATCAATTGCTTGGCTACCTCTAGAAATGAAGCCCAATTGTGGGTACAATGCCAGCTTTGTATTAAGAATTCGTATAATGTCAATACTGTTGCTTTTTGAGACTCTGATGTCATTTTCATCACTGATGAGTTTGAGATAAAGTGGTTAGGCAGAAGAGTAAACTTCGACATTTGAACAATGAACCTGAAATTCAATGCTGAATATTCGAAATGTATAAAGCATACGAAGTCTCATATGCATTGTATATATGAAGTTATTCTATACAGCTCGAAGGTCAATATATAGGTCTATACAGAACCGGGAATGCTAGTGAAAACTGATCATGATACGTGATCCTCATTCGATTTGTCTCACTCAATGATACAGCGTTTATTATTCTTTCACGATATCCGAATGTTAAGTCAAATTGTTCGGCCACAATGGGCGGACTTAAAGAATATTGTTAACTAAACAAAATAATACAGACGGAGAGAGAGACGGGCGGACGTTAAAAAAACAACTTTTTTTCGGTTTAAGGGGACCCAACACATGTATTTCCGTTGATATCTCGAAATTTATTTCGTCTGCAAACTCTCGTGTACTACGTATATCACTCAATACTCGCAAATACGTACGTATACCAAAAAGTAAAAAGCATGCCGTTTCTCCACAAAATCCATTTGCTTGTTAATACATATTTTACATGTTTGCTTATTACCTCACAAATTACAGATTTTGATTGTGCCTTTAACCAAGAATGCACAATTTTCTCAATCTACGTCTTCTACGTCGTCAGCGCTCTCAAATCGCCGTCTTCTCAAATTTCAGTTTCCAAAGTATTTTAAGAGTAAAGAGCTGCGGTGTGGGAACGAGTGTTGTGTATATAATTTCCAATATAATCGAAAACATAACAAGGTATTAGGTGAGTCAATAAAGTAATGAATCAGATCAATATACGGGTCAATGAACAAATGCTGAGACTGGTAGCACAAAAATGGGGAGTGCAACAGCTGCGATTAAGGAGCGAAATGCGATGGTAGATTGATGTAGACAGATTTTAAGTAGTACGATGTAGAGGCCTGGTAGTGACTGGGAAGCACAATAAAATAAAACATCTCGATAAATGTACGAAGCGAGAAAGAAGTTTCCGAGCCAGAGTTGAAGTGAGTGAGGAAGAAGTGGACGAAGCGAGGTGCAAGGGAAAATAGGCAGCGCTGCACCACGGTCCAGTGACAGGCGAAGAGCGGATGTGGGGTGGGGGTCGTAGCAGCCTAACGAACGTCGCCGGCGGAGGATACAAAGCCGTCAAAATTGCGGACTAACCAGATCCGAATCTCCGACGTGCGAGGGAGCGAAGGCGGGGGTGAGGACGGGGGCGAGGAAGGAGAGGGGCTGGGGATGGGGACAGAGCGGGGGCGGGCGAAGTGAAGCCTATTTATAGTTCAGATCGAACTGCCTGGGCCAATCGCGTAATACCGCTCCCCAGCTACACCTGTCCCCTGCACTGTAGAAACGCACTTATAACACAAATTGAAATTGTGTCATAATTACATAACAAACCATGATTTGGGGAATAGACGATTCAATTACCATTGATGAGCAAAATTTGTACTTCTATTGTGCTCAAATTCCTACACTAAGATGCAGTAATTAAAGGAAGAATAATGATTTTGAATATTGTCTCAAGACTATTTTTTTCATATTGATTTCCATATATAACTATAATTACAGGAGTTTCACTCTCGCAATAAGCTTTTAGAATGATTTCAATATCGGATAAAGTGTATACAAAATGAAAATATCAGTGGCAACTGGCCTACTTCAACAAAAGTGAAGGGATACATAGTACCGAGAGTTCAATAATAGTATGCAGGAAATAAACGCATTTTCGTGGCACACATTTATGGAACTACAGAATTTTTACAAATCTACCAAACTGCGGGTATCGTTAAGTGCAGAGAGTAAATGTCATACCATAATAAAACCTTAACGTTCAGTGCATAGTATGTACGGCATACTCTTCGAAGTGCTGTGAATTAAATTGGAAATAAATCATCATGTATTGCACAGGAACCTTTCTAATCTTCATCGAGTCTACTGATACGTCCATGCAGTCTCCGCTAGGTGAGAAGGCATTATTGTAAGTCTTCAAGAAATCAATAGGCTCATTAAGCTCTACAAACAAGACAGAAATAACTTCATCTCCCCCTATTAACGACCATCCACAACCCTTGAACTTTCTGGGTTACAGCTCATCGTCGCTTTTGTCAGTAATGAAAACGGGCCGTATACGGTCAACGGGTTAGAACAGATAGAGGCGATGCGGGAGCTCGTCTCGAGCGTGCGCGCGTGTGCGCGCGTGTGCGTGAGTGAGAGTTGTCGGGGTCGCGGAGTGAGGGCGTTTGTTGTGACAACGGAGCGGCCGCTGCCCGCCCACGCGGCGCCGCCGACACCCGCTGCTCCTGCGAGGTGAACGGCTTCTTCGCAAGGGCTGCGCAAAGCGACTTACTCGCCTGCCCAACGACCGACAGAGCACGAGGGTCGGGGATCCAGGTTCAGTCGTGGTTCAATACAATAATGTTAGATATATTTCGCAAGAGTGTACTCTTGTATCGACACAACGCAGCCAACCTACAGATCGAAAACCCATTCTTAACGGCCGGCGGCCCTCAAGTAATTTATCAACCCATAACGGAAAGTCGAAACAAATGAGTTGTATCACAAGGTGGCTCTTGAGGGCTCCTATTCAAAGAAAAAAGTATTGTTATACAAAAAAGGGGGTTCGTTTAGAAAGAAGTTGAGCTTTCTACCCAATTTCGGGACTTTTCTCTCTTTAGAGAGATGGTAGTGCTCCGTATATGTCTCATCAGTTTCTCATTTTAACAGGTTTTGTGGAACAAACGCTATTTTTGTTTCGTGGCACGTCGGCCCGTGTACGGGCCATGGCCTACCAACAGCAGCGACCCGGCCTCACAGCCATAGGTTAAGGGGGTACGCGTGGTTAGCATGAAGACATCCCCACGCCGTATTCTGATTTTCTCATCGTCACACAGCAACATATATTGAGACATTGCAAAGAAAACTCACACTTTAATCTTGCCCGACCGGGAATGGAACCCGGAGTCACGTCCTGGAAAGCGAGTACGCTCACTAATGAGCAACCGCCATAAATAATATCTTAAAATTAATAGAAAGAATGCTTATTTGTCATTAGTTCATAAGGTTTTGTTCGGAGAGCTACCATCGATCTAACGAAAGCAGTCAATGTTTCGTCGTTTAGCACGAATAAACATGTGAGTGTGAGGTTGTAGTCAGCGAAGTGAAGATAGCAAGTTCTTTTAAACACCAAAGTTTAATGAGCGACTTTAAACGCAAACAATACCGAGTGTATAAACGCAATGTCTATCAATCAACTGACGTCGTCTTTAGAAAATAAGTCAGTGATTATTGTTATATTTGTTATTATATTTATTATTATTATTGTTATTATAAGTGATGCATTAAATTTGTTGAGGTAAGGGGACAATCTCGTAGATATTTGAATATTTGAATTTAAACTTTTGAATTTGAATTTTTGAATTCAAATTAGAAAAGAAAAATATATCTAAGTTGGAATGTTTTGTGCCTTGTTCAAAATTATTTGCCTTTTCTTTTATTTTATGAAGCACATAAATACTGGAAATTTGGCTTCTTTTCAACGTTTGTGTTGACTGTGTCAGTTAATTTTATATGTAAGTTTTTTGAAATCATTTTATTGGATTTCACAAATTCAAATATCTACCAGATTGTCCCCTTCTCCATTCTTCTGCTCAGTTTGGCCTCTGACACCCCGAGGGTGTTGTTGAACGTTTGTTTCTTTGCAAAACAAAATAATTCGTAAAAGTTGCAAATAGAATTTAAGAAGGAATGACACAGGTTGTTAAGGTGAGTTCATTTGCACCTAATCCACAATTATTATAACATTTCAATTTGTTTTCACTTAAAATGGATAAGTTATAAAAAGTGTAATGTGCTATAGTTAATTATCATTACCTAAATTCTAACGTTAGAAAAGAAAAGAAAATTGTAATTAAGCTTATAGGAGTTTCTGTTTTATAATTAGACTCCTGAAGAAGAGGAAAAGCGCTCCTCGAAACGTCCAGAAAAAGTAATGATTCAGAAAGTATAAAAAACACCTTTCAATAAATTTCCAAATTTAAAATATGGCTTTTATTAATCTTTTGGTTTTTAAACGTATTATATTAGACTGTCTAAAATAAAACTGGACAAAGAAATCTAATTTAAAAAGACCAAAGATCTGAGACCAAAGACCAAAGACCCCCATCGTTGTGGACAAAATTGTCAATATTGAAACTACGTATGTTTGCTGGTTAACGAAAATATTGACATGTCAAGGTTTGCATTCCACATTTTTCATTTTTACGTTTCAATTAAGAAACTTTTTATAATAAATGGCATCTGAATTCATTTTAGTTTCGGGAAGTAATACTAAACCAACACGGTGGCGATCTGCTCTTGTTGAACGAACTTCGAGGCTGGGAGTCCTCGTCAGTAGCAGAAATACGAATACTTTGAACCATCATTTTAGAAAATAATTAACATTTTTAAATAGTTATTCAGAAGTCAGCACCTACGAGGTTGTATCAACATCAAGAGATTCAAGATTTCAGAGCCTTCTATCTTTTTATGAAGGACTCAAAATTAATTATAATAATAATAATAATAATAATAATAATAATAATAATAATAATAATAATACTCATTCAATATTCAAATTTACTAAATTAGAAATTATAAGTTAAAAATAAGAATACTTTAATTCAACTGTTGAACAGTACTTTTGTATTTGTTATTTATATTGTTTGAACATGTTCCTTACGTTGTCATTTGTTTTCGAAGTTTAATAAATAGTTTGAAGATCACGGTTTTTTAATAACCGCCAGCTCTCCTTATCTGGCCATTTAGATTACATGTTCATTCCTCTGCTGGGTTGCGTTTTCGAAGGTAACACCACGAGTGCTTTGGAAATTGTCGATTAATCGCCGACTGGAAGCGAGTAGGTGCCTCGCTGGTGGGAGATACCTGGTTGGGGAAAATCCCGCAGGCCGATAGTAGGTCGCCGCCGGATCACGCCATCCTGTGGGGCAAGATTACCGCCACCTCCCTTTTACTCCCTCCGTTATATTTTCGCAATGAACAAGTTCTAAAAATGACTATTGTTTCCATTCTGAAATGAATACACAGGAGAACTGCGTTGTTTGCAGGAAATTATTTCATGTAGTAAGTCTAGACTCTTGCCACACGGAGGTTCATGACACACTTTACTAATTTGCTTTAATTCACTGAAGAGGAAATATAGGGATACTGCCATTGCCTCAATTACTCTCCTATAAAAAAAAAAATCGAATTTACTGTCTCCGGAATCTGAAAGGAATGGCATTTAAGCACCAAGTTGCGAATCAATTTTACCTCCAACCACATTATTCATTGAATCGATCTGACGCGTTCCAAGAAGTGGTGAAAAATACGCACATCCAGTATGCTTCTCCGACATCGGCATCTACGTGAGATTTTGGAGAGTGGCCAGGAGAAAATGAACTGAGCGGGGAGGAATTGGGAGGGGGATTGGCGTCCGGCGCCAGTGTTGCGGCGCCGCCTCCGCAGTCTCCCTGGGGGAGCTTCTGCGGAGCGCCACGGCGCCAGGCCTTTCCTAGAACGCGCGCCAACTAGGAAGAAAGAACGACGGGGAGGAGGGAGCCATGCCGTTTGTCGGGTGCCGCTGGGCGTAGCGCTGTTATAAATACGAACCGTGTCCCGCCGACGCCAACTCTTGACGATGTAGCAGCTGCGTAGATACGGTTCAGGAGGAAACTATTAGTCACAAATGACAATTCGATGGATGGTTCTCTAATGTTTGAAGGTTTCTATATGGACTAGGGACTGGTAATTTCTGAAATATTAAATAGCATAAAACTGGAGATGAGCACTATTTATGCGTCGTACACAATAATTACGAAACAATATTCAAATTCTATTATTTCATTAGTAGCACTTATTTTCAGTGAGGGCGACTTACTCGTATTTGCAGCAGCTTATACTTCCAGAGGGAACCCTCCGCCTCCTCGCCTGTCAGGAGTGATCCGTCAGCTCGTCTTTGTACGTCCTTAGGTTGTACTGCCGGGGCACGCCTTGGCGAAAGAATGATGTAGTGTTCTAAAGTCCTGGTATGGGCACGAAATACGTCTAGAAGGTGTTCATAATGACTGGGCTAGTCTCACCATACTACAACATCCAACATCCATTCCTTACCGAGATTCAAAGCCGCTGATGGGGCTACTTCAACGTAATTGCCCCAAGACCCAACGCCACCCAGGCCGGCCAATACGAACGATCTATCGGCTGAGGGCATGGCCTGATGTCAGTACAATGTCTCTTACGGGAATAATGACTAGGACTTGAGTTCCGACGGCGGCAGGATTTTCGATACAAGCTATATAGCGAGATTGAATTCAGCCGCTCCCTGGGGAAGAATTCTATAGGGTGGCTACCTGATCGGTAGTTATCTGTGGTTTCTGCAATAGACACCGAGTGAATGTCGTAGCAGTACCTTCACAAACAAGCGATGGACAGCGCGCGATCTTCCCTTCCTCTTCCGTGTCCTATCCTCACCTCTTTTACTTACACTCACACATCTATTGACCACATATTCCCACACGTCGAGAGCTTACAACTGGAAGGGGAAAACACCGCAAGACGACTACACTTACGGGGATAATGACCGTAGCAGTAGATGCGCCCGGAAACGTGAAATAAATCAATGAATTAGCAAACAATTAATTAATAATCAATTAACAAATGAAGCTTACTGACCTACTTTGTCCCATACGGCTTAAGATTTTAGGTTGCATTTTCTGCATGGAGTCGTATGCCTAATAGCTACCACGAACCACTTCACTTTGTTCCGGATTGCCACTCCTGCATCGTCGCATCGCTGCGGTACATTCACATGAGACCCAAACGCATACGCAATTACGTGGGGCTAATCGAGAGCGGGTGGGGGCGCCACACTTCCACGCGGGCCGAGCGCACTTCACGGGCTGGACTCGCCCTTGGGGCAGCAGACTCGAGGGCTGCAGACGCTCTTATTCAGAGCGTTTCCCCAGAGACGAGCGGAGCGGGGGGAGGGGGGAGGAGCGCAGGAGGGGTGTGGGAGGGGCAGGAGTGCCGGCGGCGGCGAAGGACCTTCCCGGAAATTAGTCGCCGCGGCAGCGCGCGCCGTTTCGGACTACTGCGCGCGCCGCTAAACAAAGGGCCGGCGACGGAGGGAGGTTAATTAGTCGCTTCGCATTCCGCGAATTTACGCTAGCCAGGTGCCTTAAATTAGCGCCTGCGAGAGAGCTTTCCTTCGCATGTGCATCCAGTGCGAGGCCCAACAGGGCCGTTTTAAGGACGCGTTATTGCAATGCAGTGAAAGAAATGCGCGTGTTATGTGGCACACGTATTTACATTTCTTAAAGCGCTATTGAGAAGCAAATGAAAGTACTAATAACATACTTTTAAAAAATCCTTCAGTAGAAAAATCTTAAGTGAAAACTCTTCCTTTTAGACTTTTCAATCGTGATATAATTTGTGAATTCCTTTCCGGAATAATTGGTGCATGTGCACGTTTACTCCTCAGTATCAGAAACAGACAAACTCGTTGATTCCATGGTTAAATAAAATACGCGTTTCATTTCATTCATACATTATCACTGCCATTCATTTGTACAATTACAATGTAATTCATTTTTCGCATAACTTAATGCAGAGAGATCATCACAGGCGGTTGTCATATTACACAACCATGTTTCTCGGATCCTCTTCTAGACAGCGCTTTTTAAACCACTGGTCGAAAAAGCACTAACATTAAAACAGAAACATCGAGAAGTACGAAAAACAAAAGATTACCGAATTCTTCATTCTCTACATCAATTTCCGTCCGAAGAATCGCACGCTGTATGTGGTTTCACGCTGAACACCCTTCGTCGAAAACTGGCAGGTAGTGCAACATTATTTTAGAGCTTCAAAATACAAACTCGATCCAACCACACATATCTAAGCTTTCTAGATCCTCTTCGCATGTAAAACTTACAAAAACGACTGCCGTTAGGAATGTATATGAATTATTGACAGTGCTTGAGAGAAATTACTGAAAACTGGCTGGTGGTACAACATTAATTGTGCAGACTGGGCGAAACATCAGCCACGCCGATGAAGACTAAACCACCTAAATCCTCTGAAGTTCGAAATTTTCTTACTATCTCGAAATAAATGCCTGTAAAGTAGTGTATGTCGTGTTGAAGAACCACTGCCGAAAAGTGGCTGGCAGTGTATTTCCAGGCTTGCATGCCTAAACACTAGAGATCTACATAATGTGGAAAAGCAACCGCCTGCAACCGACTAGCAACCTGTCGCCACGCAGAGAACGCTGGAACGCTTTCTGCAGCCGGTCTGAATGAGCGCGAAATGTTTACAAATTACGCCATCGATGACATTGGGAATGGGACATTGCGGATGATAAGAAAATAGCTTAGCGTTGTGCCTACGGCCGGTAATGTCAAAAAGTTTTAGTAGTGCAAGACCACAATAAAAATAAATCTTAGACATATTACACTTCCGAACCTTGTCCAATTTCGGACATTTAAATTATTTTTCTTTATAAAATTAGGTTTAATAAACGTCAATCTGATTAATCAAGTCGTTACGTTTCGCATAAATGCCCGAAAGAGTAAAGTAATTCAGAGCGTTTTATCAATAGATTACTAGCTGCATAGAAACCTTCAAAACCGCACTTTTTTTCAGAGGTTTTCAAGAATATCCTTAGGGGAATCGGCTAAGAATTGTATTTTCCGATTGTTTTGTCGAGAGTAATATAATGAACTTCTGAACACCTCCGTATGCCATATATGACCCAAACTCTTTTTTTGTATCAAAAAAGCCAACAAACACGTTTCTCAGTGAAATTTCTTAGAAGCTTATAGATAGATCCGTAAAAGATCATCAATTCCCTACCAAGGAACTGAGACGCGTCGAATGACACCTCATTTTCCTCGATATGTGGACAGAAATCGTGAGTGATATACAGACAAACGGGCGGAGGGAGGGACGAACGGACGGATGGATGCAGGTTTTCGTTTACTACATAATTAAATAATTTCATCACTTATTATTTGTCTTCTTTCGAAGATCATTTTAAATCATAGTAATTACGCGAAATGTTGTCAATCATTTATCTTCTTAAATATATGAAACTGTTATTAGTTTTTACATTACATTCCGATACATATTTACACAAGAAAATCAGAGTTTAAATGTCAAAATCCTTCGCCGAAGTTGAGCACACAGGATGCACACCAACCCCTTTAATCGAGTGCCTCATCTGCGCCCCCAATCACTTTAAGGAGGAGAAATCTAACGGCCGGCTACTCCGATCGGTAGCTTTTCGTGATTTCTCCGACGAATGCCAAAAAAATGCCGGAACAGAACTAACTAGCGGGCCATAGACCGCGCGTGATCTCTCCTTCCTCCTCCCTTTAAACACGTGCTTGCACTACACTACCACACACATCAGGAGCTAAGAGCTTGTCACTGCTGGGGCAGTGCTCCGCTGGCGAAGGGGTGCCCCTGGAGGGGATCCTCCCGTTAACCCATGTTGACGTTGCCGCTTGACCTCATGTTCCAGCTGGGGAGGAGCACTGCCACTTCCCGGGATATATCAGGCACTACATTTACGGGACTAATGCTCTCAGCAGCTGACCCGCCCCCTCCCCCTCGTCGTGTGCATCCTCGAGGCGGCGCAGGCGCCATCGACTGGAAGACAGGGTATCCCTCCGCAGCCGCGGGGGGCGCAGTCACCGCCGGGCGCAACAAGGCGCCCTGCATTTAATGACACTCCACTCCAGTTGCTCTCCCCATGCTCGTGCAATACACCGATTTGTTGCTACCAGTGGCGTTACCTCACTTTCAAGGATGAAGGGAACGGGGCAGGTGAACGGAAAAGTATTTCAAACTGAAATGACGGACACCTTGTTGACGTAGTTTCGGAAAACCGGGTGACGAATTTTTGACACATTTTACCTCAACAACATGTGACATATTGATGTGATCTGTATTTAGCGTTTATTGACAGTACACATAGAATTCATTCCTAAGATCAGTAAATGCCTGTGCCATGAACTGATCACACAATATTAAGCGGGTGTATTACTTTCTTGCGCTTCAGGAGGAACTTACGAAGAGAAAGTTATGTAATGCTGCGCGAAAAAAACGGCATATTTTCGACAGAAAATCTCTTATTACACAGCCCTGGCAACAAAAAAGTTGATAAATAGAGATGCTAAATATAGAAAAAAAATCCTCTAACACGAGGTGTAGCCAGAATCCATGTTTTATAGGTCCTTGATACCGAAAAATCGATTACCGGCAAAACGTCTCTCCGTCCGTCTTTGGACAATGCAAGCGACTAAATCGTCCATCCGATTTTCTGCAAAATTGATATTCCGGAATCGATCTGATGTCGTGGCCCCTTGAATTTGAAACCGATATATTAATAATATCATTTTTTTTATAAAATTGGACGCTTAAGAGAATTGTGCAAGTATCATGTTTCTTGAAATTCCTGATTTTGCGAAAATAAAAAAAAAACTTGGCCTCTTCCTACAACTACTATTTTGAGGATAGAATTTTTTAAAATAAAATGCGTTCATAAAAAACACCTTCAAATAAGCTCATGTTGAATTTTTTGAAAATATTAGTAGTTTTTCTATAATTTCGGGACAAACGTAATAGCCCGCTCCCAATCGTCGTAAACGTATCAGAGGTAAATTCATCTGGTGGCTTAGAGCGAAGTCGCTTGCCTTTCACCAAGAAGGTCTGGGTTCGATTCCCGTCGATCTCATGTGAAATTTGTTCCAACAAAACGAGTCTGCTTCACCTAGCCCTGCTTCACAAGGGCTAGTCCAACCCCTGTGAAGTGTCCTAAACCCTACCTAATTCCTTCCCAATTCTGGCCGCTGGGTAGTGAAGCAGGGGCGCGCCAAGAGAGGCGCGTGCGCGGAGATGCTACCTGACGGTCCTCTGCACAACGACATACGGACGAACAGACATAATAGTAACGGAGGTTTACTCCAAAGTAAAAGATTAACTTAACGGAGGATTACTCCAAAAGCGCTCACACAAGGGGTTGGGAGAGGGTTGGGAGACGCGTTGCGACCTTTAATTGACTTAACTGGGAAAACGAATAGATGAATTCGTTTTGCTTAATAAGATGTGAGAATGAAGAGTAATGTTCGTAAAAACAGACTAGTTTTCGTGAGTATATAACAATATACTTAATTATTATATTTTTGTAACATTTTCATTTTCTTGTCCGGGGTATCAACAGTGCTAATTTGCAAAATGTTGTATCCCATACGAATTAGCGGTCATTCTTGCATGTTGTAACACCTCACTGATTTGGCGATAATGACGGCAGCAGTTCGTTCGCGTTATTATAAACTAATAATTTTATTTACGGCTAAAATACGCATCGCGCATCGTTGGTAGATTCATGTGGAACGTGAATGCACTGAATTCAATGGCATAAAGTTATTTTCGTTTACACGTGTGAATAAAAAAAAATATTTTTCATGTTTCGTTTGCTTAAGAATTTTTCAAATATTAATTAAAGTGTATGAGAGAAATTGTCATATTATAATATTACATAGCTTTAGCATTATCGCGAGAAAGTACGCGCTGTTTTTGCACCACTACTTTTTAATTCGATTAGATGCCTAGCTCTTCCCAGTTACGTGCCTGGCTGCAACCCATTTTTGAAACGTTCTTGTTCTCTGTGGCTTGAGATCTCTTTCCAACTTTTCTAGATCAAAAGGTTACGTAAGAACCACATTACAAGGTATCATTAAGATGAAGATTTTTACCTCACTTTTCGTGTTCAGAATCTTTCTGCTTGTACAATCGACCTGGTAAAAAAGCTACATAATCGTAAATACTACAAATTTTATATGATTTTGTTCTGCAAAGTGAAGCTAATTGGTTACATTATTTTGACATTGGTTTTGTAAGAAAAAAATCGCTAAGCACTTTCCGCTTTCATAAAAAAACATTCCACTCTTAGTAGGTACCATGAATTCATTACATAACATCAATAAAATTGTATGGTGAAACCACAATATTCCTTCTAAATGTTTCATAAAACAAGACATTTTCTTTGGAAGTCTTAGGAAACAAAGATGAAAACATGCATATAATTATGTTAAAAAATAAAGCCAATAACGCCGTATGTTGGTCAACATTTGCTTTTTACGATCACATATGCTTCGTTACCATTTAGATACATCTAGTTGGAATGTGCGGAAGCAGTTTCACAGTTGTGAAGCATTTTCGGCAAAACTGATATTTTACGACTTCTTGTTTTTGATACTTTCCTTACTGTTAGTGTTGGGCAATAACATCGATGGGTCAGCTTTCACTCTAAGAAATTATATCAACATTTTCTTTCTTTAGAAAAACAGAGCTTGAAAACATAATTATTCTCCTGTCACGCCTCTGAATTAAGATGAAATGTTGAATAACACAATAGTCGGTTTGAGATTGATTTAATAGGCCAACAAGGAGTCCAAGAACCAAAAATAAATACAGTGCTCACAGGCTAAGATGAATACAATAATAATGTTGAAACAAGATGAATTAGATGGCATTTAAAACTGTCAAAATTACTAGAAATAATTATTCTACAAGAAAGGTGCGAAATAAAAGAAATGCGCTAAAGCAGGCGTTTTGAAACTGTTTTCGTCCTTGGCTCCCTTGATGTAAAAGAAATTTCTCGCGTCTCTTCTGGTAACAATAAGTTTCACAGATAAGGGTCAATATAGGCCTACTAAAGATTCAACACAAATGAGGTGATGTAATAGGCTATTGGTAAAAGACTTATCAGGTTCAATGAATCCACAGTTAATTAGAAAAATAAATCGTATATATTATGAATATCATGTAATATGATAGTATAAAATACATAAATGACACAACGATTAAAGTAAACCAAATCTTAAGATCAATTTTAATAAATCACCGCGACGGCCCTAGGAGCCGCGACGCACAGTTTGGAAATCCCTGCGTTAAAGCATTCAGTACATTTATGTTCAGCACAAGTACAACATTTCAGAATACAGTACAGAGGAATACAGTTACTGTGTGGAATACATTAAGAATACAACGAATTTCTATCACGATACTAGCTTCGACAACGGAAACCTGCTTATTAATGAGCCTCATTATACAGGAATATTTCACATCAATTGCGAAATCGGAATCAATTCGTACCTTTTGGACATGCATTCGCATGCCTTCCCTTTATACTGCTCACAACACTGAGAATTATTAAATCATTAGCTGAAAAGTATATACGAATACAATTTAAATGCGTAGTCATTTATACTCTGATACGCCAGAAAGATCCCCATTTTTATTAACATGAACGGAATCGGGATACTCAGTAAATATTATCTCAATGCGCGTAATTTATGCATACATAATGAGGCGTCGGCGTCGGGAATCCAGGCTGTGAGGGCGCCGAGTAAATAAACAAGCCCCGGGAGGGCAAATGCTCAGGGCGAAGCGACGCCGGAACAGGAAAAGGCGAAGCCCCGTGCAATGAAAAAACAATGCATGTGGGGAAGGGGAGTGTAATCATGCAAAAGAATTCAATTTCGATCTCTTTCGACGCCAGCGGCCGAGCGAGGCACATCAGCCTTTGGTGAGCTGCGATCGCCGTTAGATGGGACGCGCGGTATCGGTATTGTGGATGTTAGTTGAGGCGTACCCTTTGGACACGTTTTTTGAAAATTTTGTAGGTGTCACAGGACATTAACGCTAAGTATCCCCCACAATTGAAATATTGGTTTTAAATTCAAGCGACTGTGACATCAATCAAACAGATAGGAAAATATCAATTTTGGAGAGATTCGACTGAACAATTAGGCAGTAGCGATGACAATAGACGAATGGGCAGTCGGACAGACTGACATTTTGCCGTCAATTGATTTTTTCGGTATCAACGGCCACAAAATTTGAATTCTGACTATACGTGTTAGAGGAAGTAATTTATTACATATAGGAACAAGACTTTTCCACTTTTCGTCACTAGGTTCGGCAAAAAGTTTTTATGTCGAAAATTGGCACTTTTCCCCCGCAGCATTACAATTCTTTCTCAATTCTGTGTGATCAGTAGCGAAAAAATAAAATAAAATCACTTGGTTAGTTGTGTAAATGTAATATTTGAAAGTACCTCGTAGGAATATTTATCGAACTACGGAAGCACTGTATGACACGCTATGCTGCAGCCCAGTGAGTGAAGGGAAATTCCACTTGGTAATCGTCACACACAATGACTCGGAGGGTAACAGGAATTGCAAGAAATATCCGGTTTGAGAAAAAAAAAACGTCTAAGAGATGTGTTATAATCAACCAGAATTTCTAATTCATTTCGGCAAAGCACATTTCTATAACTGAACTACATTTGTGTTTTATCACTTTCTTGTGTCTCTTTTGTGAGTAGCAAAGGCATTCCAGTCTTTTGGGCGAAAGACACACTGACGCCATTTTTATCAAAATCTTGTTTTTATTAATTTTTAAAATAGTACACATTGCACGGAATATTGAGCGAAACCTAACATAAAAAAACAACACATAACCTTAATGGACAACAAATTGAATTTGAAGGACCTCACTAAGGAGAACAAATTTAATTTGAAGTAAAAATCTCTAATTTCAATTTTGTAGTTGGGGGAAGACACCGAAAACAAAAAAAATTTTGCAATTTTCGGAAATTGAGAGTTAAAACCGTGAAAATCGGACCTATGCCAACTTTACAAGCGTATTTTACTCTTTTCTTACCAGAAAATAATTAAAACATTTGGAGCAGATTTTGAGAAAAATTTGAAAATTGTCCGGGAGGCTTTATGTAAAGTACACCCATACTTTTAAAGAATGTTTTTCAAACTCTCAAAGCCTCAACTCGAGCCTGATGGACAGGGGCTTCTTAAATTTGAAAAAAAATTCTACGCATGGTTTGGCGCTATTAGTGTTCACAGACGGACAGGTGGACAGACATACCGATATTTTGAAAAGAACCACTTTCTCGGTATCAGGGGACCCGAATACGTGTATTTCCGTTGAAATCTCGAAATCGATTATCCGCAGCATTACATAACTTTCCCTAAACTCCGTATATACGTATGTATACGGGAAAGTAAAAACGGCGGGCCCTACGATTAATGCAAATGCATTGACAGCCACGTCGCGAGTGTAGTAGGAGAAAAGGCTTCTGCAATAAATATTACAGCAGCGGGATCATCTCTCGGACGGGATATAGTCTGTTCCAAGGCGCTTCAAACGGTATTCGCTTCGTTCACACTTGAAATGAACGCGTGATAATTAGTTATCCCATAATTTAATTTTTATAAAATGTGATTGTGGAGCTTTTTCATTGACAAATAAAACATCGAAAACTTTAAAAAGGAGGAGTACAACCATCGATGTTACAAAACATCGGCTTTTAATCAATCAATAAATAAAACTTCAATGTTTTTGGACGGATATCGATTTTTTTAGAACACAGATATCGATACCGCATCACCAGACGAGACACGGGCTCTCTTCTCCAAGGCGACAGCACCCGGGAGGAGGGAGCCGAGCGAGAGCTCACCGCTGCGCCGCCACGCGTCCTCCCACGCCCCGATGCGGCGACCAGAAATACGCGCGGGCGGGCGACGCGCGGGAGGGGGGGTGCTCCAAGGGGAGGGGTTCTGGGAGACGCGCTGGGCTGCGACCGCCGCGCCGACCGCGACGCCTCGAGCAGACCTCTCGAAGTGGACGCGACTCAGCCCCTGCCGCTGCCGTTGCCGCCACCGCCTTCGCGGAATCGCCTGCGCCCGTGCCAGCGCCCGCAGCTGGATAGCAACACAGCGCGGAGAGAAACGACAGGGTAGAGCGAACGCGACACACACATCATGGGCGAGGGGTGTGGAGCGGGAAGCGAAGGAAACAGCACGTTGCGCGCGTAATACTGAAAGGCAGTCGCTTGGCAGGGCGTACGGAGCGAATGGAGACGGGATGAGCACAGCCCGCGGGAACGAGACGAGAGAGGACAGCAGGCAACAGCGAAGATAGGGCATCGTGGAAGAACGATGTGTAAGAACGAACAGGAAGGAGCGGACGGTGAGCGTGGCACAACTGGGGATGAACAGCAATAAACAGGAAAAGGAAGAGAGCGGCGAGCGCGGGAAAGTGAGTTGAGGACGAAATAGAGCAGAGAAATATAACAAAATGCAGTGAAAACAATGGCAGGAAAACTAAAAGGAGGAACATGTAAATAACAAGGTAGCAGAGAGCAAACGGATTGGAGAAGAGCGCTACGTCAGAGAGCAGAAAGAGCAACGCGGAGGAGCTGAGGGGGAGACGAGCGAACGCGGACGGCGGTAAACGCCCCCAGACCGCCGCCAGTCCGCCATCGCCGCTGTTTACTGACGAACGGCATTGACGCTGACGTCCTGTTTACAAGGCGCTTCCAACTCTAAGAGGAGATGCGCTGCGACAGGCACGCACGCCGTGCTTGTCCTGACGGAGCTCAAGGTATCGGGCACTCGTTGCACGCAGATCTCATGACGCCAACGTCCGCAATTTACAAACCCCGAAAACCTAGAAAAATTAGAGGACGATTCCTTTCGTCCACATAGAAGGTTCGCCCTCCATGCTCAGATATCTCTACGTACTCTTCATGTCAAATTAACAGAAATATTGCGTAAGAAAAATATGCAAGAAACTAAAAAGTTACTTTCGTATTTAACACATTAAAAATTTGTTTCGTAATTCATATCTTCTGTTAAATTCGGACAACCACCAGATGGAGCGATGTATGGACACCTTATATTGACATCGTTCCTGAACAATAAACGTTCGGGAACGGCTGGCTAGGCACAAACTGAAACGACCTGTTTACAACTGGCTACACACATCGAGTACACGTGCTATTTTGCTGTTTTCTGGTCTGACTTTGCCCATGAACTGTGAGCGTGAAAGCTTGTCTAAATTTGGAACAACTCTCGAACAAAATGACGTTTATATTATCTGCTGCAGAACCTTTCAAGTACCCTACAAAATGTTTAAAGATAACAATTGGGGTCTGGAGAAATTATCATTTTTGATTTTTTTAAATTTTGCATATATTTCACGCGATATTGCGCGAAAATTACTAATATTTTTAAAAAAAAGTACATGTCGTTAATTAAAGAACTAACTATGGAGAAAAAATGGAAAGGAAGGAAAAACCTCTATTTTCAATTTTGTAGTTGTAGGAAGACGCCCAAAATTCAAACTTCTGCAATTTTTAGAGAAAGTTCCGAGTGAACAGTGAAAATCGCGCCTATGTCACTTTATCAGTGCATTTCACTCCATTCTTACAAGAAATTTATAGAAAAAAATCGGAGTAAATTTTGAGAAAAAAAAAATTAAAAATGTAGCAGGGGTTTCATGTTAAGTATTCCCAAAAATTAACGTATGTTTTTCAAAATTGCAGAGCTTTGAGCGAGGCCAGATCGACCGGGGTTTATTCAGTTTGGAAAAATCCTATGCATGGTTTAGGCGATAGTGTTGCTCATCGAGATCTGCAAGGCGTGCTATACGCTCGCTCGATCATTTCATCTTCCAGTACCGTGTCCTCGAGCATCAGCTCGCTCGCGATGGGCTGGTTCACGGGCCCATGGCGGCGGCAGCAATTTCCACGATGTCTTTACAGTGTGCCATGGCTTCAAAAGCAACGTAAGACGATTATGAAAGCTTACATTTGCCTGGAGATGGCGCCCTAACACAGGAGAAGAAATCTAAAAAGAATAAGGATAAGAGGAAGAGGCTTCACAAATTGTTTGTGAAATCGCAAAGACTTTCTTCAGATTTGAGAAGTTTGTATGTAAATGAAAATTTTTTTTTTCGCAAGAAAACAAGAAGATCATTACATTTTCATATGTTTTTGCAAACTAAACTTATTTTATCGGCTAAACGATTTTGTTTTTGAAATATTGGAAAATAAGTAACGGTAAAAAGTAAGGTGGAACTTAAAAAACAATTATATAATTATTATTACTATTATTATTATTATTATTATTACTATTATTAGAAGCGTAATATTTCCAGGCATTAGCATAAACTGTCGTTTTTCCATGTCCACATCTCCTTATTTAATTCATACAGCCATCGTCCTTATTTTAGCTCATACTTACACATCCCCTCATTGTGGCACACAGCCCGTGAGGCGTCGTTCCCGTACCGAGCATCGGATGCTCGGCTTTCAAGGCCGAATATAGTTCCCTTGGTCGATCGTGACGATCAAAACCCTCTCCTACTGGTCTTACGTCTAGCGGATTTTCTGCTAACTGCCGCGGTCCTCGAGCAAAATGTTCTCGTGCAGGACTCAAGTTGCTCACATACGACAGAGACTGACAGACGGACGTTTTGAAGAGAAGAAAAACCAACACTTTTTCGGTATCAGAGGATCCCAAAACGTTTCTGTTGAAATCTAGAAATCGATTTTCCGCAGCATTACATAACTTTCTCTAAACTAAGTATATTACTCTGTGCATACGTATGTATACGAGGATGTAGAATGTCAGTCAGGAAGTCGTCTCGTCAAATCGAGAGTCAACAAATATGAGACCCACGCAATTTGTGTACAGTAATTCACGCTATCCGAGAGCAAAATTAAATAAGTTTTAGAGGCATTAAAAAATTAAAATGTAATAGAGGATTCATGTTAAGTTTCCCCCCAAAACAAAATATTCATTTCAAAATTTGCAGGGTCACCACCTTTAAATAGAGCCGGAATAATAATTTTGAAGAAATTAAGCTGAACGGTTTAGGCTCCAGGGGTGACTACGGACGCATAGAGAGGCACGTTTTGCCGTCAATCAATTGTTTGGTATTAAGATCCCCCAAAACATGAATTTTCCTTACCAGAGCCTGGCAATAAGCTTTTCTGTCGAAAATTCGCCTTTTTCCGGCGCACGATCACAATACTTTCTCTTCTTAAGAAGAGAGGGTGAGAACGTAGAAGGAACCCTGCGCTAGTACATAAATGAGAGGGAAACTTTTACATGAGTTTAGACAAGAGATCCAATTGTAAATGAAAATGAAGCGTTAAAACTACCCCTTTCAACAAATAGGTAAATATCGCGACGAAAATAAATTCGGTGCCGAGTTTTTATGTGGCGTACAAGGGAGGAAAATCATCCGGTCCAGAGCACTCAATTAATTAATGGAAGGGTGCATAACTTTCACTCAGTTGCACAAGTTCAAAATGTTCGTCCGTGGTAAAAGGAGAACATTGCATCCCCAACAAACTCCGTTACTTTTATTATTTGCACTCTGTTCATGAGTTATGTTCGTCTAGAAAATTATTACACACCTAGTTAAAAAACATTAGTTAAATTCACTTCCAGACACAGAGATCTGCACCTTTTAGAATTCTCAGTATTTCTTTCTTGTTTCTTTCCGTCTCAATCAAGAGTATATACTTTGTATTCCTGGTAGGCTAGTAAAATTATTTCCTCTTCGCAGTACTTCCACGCAACAACTTATAACTTATTAGACTATAAACATGTGACTAACATTCATAATCAATTTATTTACAATGTCATTTATGATGAACTTTTATAGCAATGTTAATTTTGGAGTAGTTCGCTCAGATAAACGTTCAAGTCTCTCGCATCTTTCTTCGAAAGATAATCTCATACACACTTTACATTAAGTCAGACCATTTTTGACTCACACCTGGTTTTTCCAGTATCACTTGTCACTGAAAATAGTGGTGCTATCAAAGCACATACTTTCTCGCACAGTTTCTAAATGGTTCTAAATGTTATTACACTACTACATAAACCAGTAAAAATGATTTCAACCAGCAATTTTTTCCGCTCCGCGACCCGAACTCACATCGTCAGAGTCAATGTGCCGACACACATACCACTACGACACACAAGCGCCGTACGGGAGGAACTCGGGCAGACGCATAAAAAGGAAAAATGCAAAATTCATGTAAAAAACAAATAACCTGACATAAAGTTTAAAAAATTCCAGCTTAGACGTATTTTTTGCTTTTTCATTGAAATTCAAATTAAACTAATGGCGTTACCGAAGCACATACTTTATTGCATTGTTTGTAAATACCACGCAATATTATACTCCTACATAAACACCAAAGTGTTTTCAACCAGCAAATTGTTTTCCCAAACTCAGATCCTCGAAGTTAAAGAAGGTGAAAATTCGAAAATCACATACAGACATTTCCAGTATATTCATCGTAATTAATTTGATTTTTGATCAGAATTGCTTCAAATTATTTTTTATAAAATTTCTACAATTCTCAAATATTTCCTGGGACAACAGAGAATTGTGACAAATAATATTCCCCGACCAGAACTCGAACCTGCGAAGCTTCCCTCGGAAGAGCTCAGTCCGTGCTCACCAATTAGCGCCCACGACCACCCTGGTAATGCATGGCATTTTCACTTATGTAATAAGTAATAAGTGCATGGTGGTTTCAGTTCTAGCATTAGGAAGCCGAAAAATCGAGAGAATGTGAAAAATGTCCTTTGGGCGACCAAAGAAGGTATCTGGGAAGAAAACCATTCATATCCGAAAACCTAGTTCAGAATAGATTAGAAAACTAAGTACTGCGAGAAAGTCTGTGCCATTCTATAGTACCACTAGCTTATTTATTTTCAAACGCTCTTACATACGAGGAGAAACTTAAATTCGTATTTCGTGTGGATTTTCAGAAAATAATATTTTTTGAAGTGGCATACATTTCTCACACTAAATAAGCGAAATCAGCTTATTTTTTCAAGAAATTGTACATTATCTTTTATAAATAACTGATCTTTTTACAACACTCTTTGTTTACAGCAAAATTGCTATCTCCAATGTTGTAATTTTAAAAATACTTTATTGCAATTCTCGAAAAACCGAGCGATTCACGAAGAAAGGACTAGTACTGTAGAATATATGCAATTGACATCACAATAATTACGAAATATCTGGCTGCTCATTCGTGAGTTGTCTTTCATCCTAAGATAACAGCTCCGACAGCGTTTCATCGTGTTCACTATTTAATTTGACATTAGGATCTCATCGTCAATTGTTCTATACAGTATATTTTATTAAGAGTACAAAAATGACTGACACTTATCTGATAGTGAAGTGCATAAGCATAAATTAATATAGTTGAACAGTCAATTTACTGACTACTTCGAGTGACACACTTGACCTTCGCTGCCACTAAGTATTAGTTCCTAGAAACTGTTTATCAACAAAGTGGCGCAAGCAAATTTGCACATGGACGCAGAAATTCATGAGCTCAAACTTCATTTATTGGAAGTAAATTACTACAAGTGACATTTCCTTTTTTCCTCACTCTTGGATAAGATCAAAATACGCATTGTAAAGAAATTTGAGTACGTGTGTGATAGCTACGTTATTACTTTCTACCTTCATTTCTGAAAAAGAATAAAACAAAATGTGGTCAAGATTAGCTTTACCGACATAGATTGTAACCACAAAGTTCTATGTGATTTTTACTTTCTCGCTATGGAGTACAGAGAAACTTACGTAATAATGCGCGAAACAAAAAAACAACGAATTTTTCGTCAGAAAAACTCTTATTACAGATCCCTGGTAACGAAACAGTGGATAAATTTAGAAAAAAATCTTCTAACATGTGGTGTAGCCAGAATCCATGTTTTGTTGGTCCTTGAGGCCGAAAAATCGAATGATGGCAAAATGTCTGTCTGTCCGTCTGTAAACAACACTAGCTGCTAAACCGTTCAGCCCATTTTCTCCAAAATTGATATTCCTGAATCGATCTGGTTGATGTCGCAGGCCCTTGAATTTGAAACTATTTTAATTCTGGGGATACTTTACACGAAGCCCTAGAAAAATTTTCCAAATTTAAAAAATATGGCTCCATCATTTTTGATTAAATTTTGCTGTTGGATAGTTTGAAAGACGATTAAGAGAATGGTGCAGGTCTCATGTTCGTTAAAAAAAACTGATTTTGCAAAATTTCAAACTTTTTTCGGAGTCTTCGTACAACTAAAATATTAAAGATACGATTTTTCCCTTACTGAAATCTGTTCCTTAAATATAGATTTTGAAAAAAGGTCTTACACAATTTTTCGAAAATCTGAATACTTTTGCGTGAAAATACGGGCGAGAAAGTACGTTCTGTTTTTGCACCACTAGTTTACAACAGACTTTGTCTGAGGCAAACATCTTTATCTTCAATTTTGAAATGTTAACATTTTGCGATTTTCGAAAAAAAACTACGAGAGCCGAAAATGGGACTACCACCATATTTTGTAACGTGTCTTATTACTGTGATATGCCAAAACATCCCATTACAATATATTTATGGTTGTGGGCTTTCGACGTATGCAATATAGACAGGTTGCCTTAGTAACGAAATGTAAATAAACCACAGATGCCGGTTACAGACGTATATACGTCATTTCGGACACCACAATTTTTATAGGGAGAAAAGCAATGCCCCACATACATATAAAACAAACGCCGTATTCGCAACTGAAAATTTTAAAAGCTTTCTTTCTGTCCATAGTCTTCGAAGCGTGTACATGATAGTCTTCGTGTCGAAGGGATCATGTTAGCAGACTTTGCTTAAAGTATTACTCGTTCACTTTACATTTGCAGACGGAGCGCTGCGATCTGTTTACATGAAGTCTCTGCCGACTGAATGAGAAACGCGCGTCTGCAGTAGATACTGACAGTTTAATATGATATAGATGGCGGTGAACAGCACACAGAATCCCGGCGGGGCAAGAACATAACCATTAAGCAGTAGATAAGTGCAAAGAAGAAATAAAAATATTGTACGGGAATGTGAATAGCGAGTGATGTGATCTATTTTATTGTATATTACCTCAATTATTTAAGGGTATGACTCCAGCTTACTGTCAGAAAGTCATAGTTCGTCAGCTGTGTCCGTAGCGCTTGTTCTGCCTTCGGAGACAGCTGATTGGTCAGATGCTGATTGATATCGCTAGAACGCTTCGTTTAGGACAGGGCTTTCCAACTGGCGGCCCGCTGGCCGCATGGGGCCCGCCGGATCTTTTGGTTCGGCCGGCGACTGCTTTGAAAAAATTTTATTACATCAAACAAATACAATACAATTGCACAATTCATCTTATTTTTATTTAATGATAAATTAAGTTTCTCGTATGTACATTAATCATGAAGTATGTTGAATAAACGTCGTATCTAATATATATTTATTACAATATAATGTCAGTAGTTAGGGTAAATACCATCTTAAATTACGGTGCGGCCCGCGGGTTAACTAGAACTTGACTGTGGCCCATAAGCCCTTCTAAGTTGGATAGCCCTGGTTTAGGAGTTATTTAACTAAATAGATTGTATCAATGCTACCCGAGCGTTGCGGGTTGTATTTACGAATATTCACATGCAGTTTTTTTTTCATCAAATCCTTCACATTTTTAAAATCAAAGTGCAATTTGTCAAGTCTCTATGAAATTCTCTTTCTTTAGAGACATACTTTATAAAGATTGCGCGTGAGAGACGCAAAACTCATCTACACTACTGAAATAATGTAAGAGACGATCCTTGAAATATGCAATTTCATGCAGTGTAGTTAAAATATGTAAAATAAAACTTCGAAATAATCATCTAGAGGCCCTCATGCGGAAATAAAAACGAACTTCAATGGACTTCACTAAGGAGAAGAAATATGCAATTGAATAAAAATCCGATTCCTATTTACGATAATTTAAATATAATTAACTTGTTTTTCTCTTGTATTTTCTATTTTGTTTAGTGTCCGGGGCGACGATTTTCTCCACAAGGAAGCGCCGAGTATTCTGTGGGCACGCGTGAATTCTTGTGATGGTAGCGGCGGCGGTAGCAGCAGCAGCGGCAGCTGGGCGGTAGAGCATTCTATCTCGAGCGCATCCAAACATTTACTCCGCTGCTGAACCGAGTTTAAACCGCGGAGGCACGTGACCAAGTGTGTGCGGTCTGGGAGCCTCGAGACAAGTTTCACGACCCGATGAATAAGGAAGAGTGTCACTGATTTATTTCCACGGGTTGCACGAAGGAAGACAATAAACATACAGACGTCGTTCAAGGAGATCTGCTCCTTCGCAACGGTGGGATACTAAGTCGAGGAATCGAGTCAGGGGAACATAACTCAGTAAATAATGGTATGCAATGTATATGCTCTAGCATACAAACTAATTCGGAAACAATATTTCTTATTGAATGAGAACATGTCTACTAAAAGCCACTTTTGAAGTCTGTATTATTCACATCATAGTTATCTCAATGCCTTGAAGGACGAAAGGACTGATTATATCGTATTGCTATGGGGGGACAAGTTTGAATTCTCCCTTTTGGGTGGTGCTTAGTTTCGCGGGCTTCTCCCACCGCTGCTACAGTGCCAGAATATCTGCACCTACTGCGCGCAAGCGAATCGTCGCCCTCCCCCAGCAAGGAGCTGTAAGTCATCAATGTCACTGCAGCCTTCGCTGTGTGACGTCATTGTCGTCCTCACACTGAGAGGAACTGTCCCGCAAAGAAACGATAATTTTGTCCACTTTTGCTTTCGTCGACAGGTCTGTTTTCATACATTCTTCTTCGATTTTATTAACGTGTTCACAACACTTCTTCCATTGATTTGGGCAATATTTAGAAAATAATATTCGGCATACATTTTCTTTAACTCATAGCTACCGATGCTTTCCTTCGTATGATTCTTAATGGAACTCCAAACTAATACGATGGAATGGAGATCGGGATGGTAAAGAGGGAGCTTGATGTTCAGGTTATATTACCTGCAAACCGTTGTCCTAGTGTTAGAAACAAATACACACAATATTACGCCTGTGAACTTCACTTGAAATTAGGCCTACGCTAAGAGACGCCACGCTGCACAGCACTCGAAGACGAAAGGGACAGGACTGAGGACCAGGGGCGATGCTTCCAATACATGTTTCTTTTACTGAATCTTAATATATTAAGAGTCAGCGTTTGTGCACAGACAGCTGAAACTGTTTTGATTTGGATGGCTGACACTTTTACTGCTGCGCGTTGGGCCACGAACAAAGCAGCCTGTTATGCGTTCAGACCCCCCTCCCCTCGACCGGCCACATCGCCTGGCGCGCAGAGCGAGTGAGAGAGCGATATTTTCAGGGGAAGTGATTGGTTGATGGTGGGAGTCACCCCTCCTCGCGCATGCGCATTCGGAGGGAGTTTTGTAATTTGTCCCATTATAGCATCGCATGTGGCACAAAATCGCTGCCTTTTCTATGCAATGCATTTCTTTCAAAGGAAATTCGCCCCAAGTATTTCTTTTAAAATAAATATTGTGTCATATATGTAAAAAAATTGAGCTACTTCTTCTAATGCGAATAATAATGTAGAACGATTTTATAATGTTAGTTTAGATATTCCTCTGCTTTTTCTTAGATTCAAAAATTTCTTGAACAGTAAATTTCGTTATCAATCACGAGAAATATCTATGGTTTGGCGAATTTTTCGTTATAAAGAGTTGACTATATGTTTATAATTTTCGCAAAAACTGCGACAGTTATGAAAATAATCTTCAAATAAATAGACTTTATTGCCCTTATGTTGCAAAACACAGTGTATAACTTCACCTAAAATGACGTACTAGAGATACGAGGAAATCAGTAGCTGCCATTTTCCGCGAAAAAAATACGCCAGAAGATAGCGTCCATCAGCAACCACTATCAGGACATGACGTTCAACCCAACGACACGTTTGACCAGTCGCGGCTGGTGCCACAACAAACTGGAGGTTGGAACTGCATCGAATGACGGAAATGTAATTTCAAAATTCAGAACACGAAAATATAATAAAAAGAAAGCAATTGTTGTAAATTAATGAAGATTAAGTAGCATAAAAGCCTATATTGAAAATTACATAACTAATTGAATTTGGCGTTGCCGACGCTGTAAATTGCCTTAAAATTATTTTCATGGGTTGCAAATTTCTTTCATACTTCATTTCTGTCGTGCCTAGCTTTGCTCAAACTTGTTACAATATCTGGCATTGGACTTACGAATGAATCATAGAAGCTGATAATATTATACTCCCGTTCAAAAATTCCCAACACCCAATGGCCTTGTATGTTACTTCCATACGGGATAATAATTGACAACATTGCAATTTCAAAATTATAATCGCCGTAAAAAGTACTTGCAGGTATGGATGATTAAAATCGTTAGAATTTAGTGCAGCCACATTTTTTACGCTCATTTGCTAATATGCGCAAAAATGCACATAAAAGATCACCTGTAAGCGGTTCTGCATTATTCTCTAACACTTATATAAGATCATTCTCAAAAAGTTCCGAAAATTCTGTCACAAAATCATTTATAATTACAATTGATTCTTTCCCGTCTATGCTTAACACTTTCACATTTTTCTCCCCTAATTTTTTTTAAGAGATTATAATTCCACAAACTCAGTCTTATTTGTGCTCACTTCTATACTTCTACTCTATTAATAGTTTAGTATGTGAATGTATATAAACATTAAAAGAGATATATAAACATTAAAACAGATTGTTTTATATGTTTATGTGAATAAGGTGTAGTTAATTTTTGTAAAAATAAGTTGTGGGTCACATTAATTTGAAAATCAGCATTTTCACACTTAAGAATGTAAATGTGAGAAGCCGAACGTAAGAAATTTCATTCATTCTCTAACACTCACAGTTACAGTTTTGTTTTCTCCGTATTCACTTGATGTTCTTCAATTTTAATAAGTTTCAAGGCAATACTGTTCCAAGGTTTTAAAACTTTTTTTTAAAATACAGTAAAGAGAATGTACATGAAATCTGCGGCGCGATTCAGTTAATAATTCACTTGTTCACTTAAAGATGGCAAAAATCAGTGCTGCAATCCCCTTGACAGACAATTATTGCGTTGAAGGTAAAATTGTCTTTGAATAGTGGAATTTAATCAACGCCTCTTACATAGATCTATTTAGGGACATGTGTTTAATTCCAGGCATACTAAGATCGCAGCGCCAAAACTCGCAAAAACACGTTTTTGAAAATTTCTCTTAATCTTATGGTCGGATCCAAAAAAAAAATTATATCAGTACCCCACCAGGAGTCCGACACGCGTCGAATCGACAAATATCGCACTCCAGCATTTTGCAACAAGCTCTATTGTTTGGACACGGTTTTACACAAATAAAATTATTTTTGTAAAATAATTGCAACAATGAAAGACCTTCCACACAAACTCGTATTCACAATGTTCGTAGACGGTCACCATCACTTTATATTCGGTACTGCCCCGACGGTTGGAGATACACACACCGTGAGAGATTGAGAACGGGACTTCTTTCCAGAATGTCCAACTTTACGCAAAGGACTCATCAAATGTATATTTTAAATCAAAAACCTAACATCAAATGAAAATAAATTCTCCAAACGTTTTTAATAATAAATTTAATATTGTCAATAACAGACTCAACTTGTGTTCTTTCAATAACAAGCGTAATTTATAAAATTAAATTGCAGCTCATGTCAGACGAAGACATAATTGGTATTCTTCTCGGACGCCGCGCAGCGCTAGGCTAAAGACCCCCCCCCCCCACCGGTTGCGAAACCGAAGGTTCTATATCGAAACGTTTTGAAGTATTGGCCCAAAGAGTAAATGCAGTAAACGCAGTAATAGAGCCAAGGGCGTGACATGGTGCAGTACCTGCGAGAGCACCAGACGCCGGAGAGAGCGCTCGTTTGGTACTCTTTGGTTTCAAAATGATTTCATATACATCAATATTGCAGTAATATCTTTGATAGTGAATGCTACTACGTGGACAATGTATATTCCTAAAATATTACAAGATCTTCTTCATCATTCGGGGTTGTGCAACCTCAGCGCGTGCCGCCACTGTGTATTACAACACAACAAATGGGAATGTTCCGTTAGAATTTCACTCGCACAATATCAACAATGCCAAACACAACAGAATAGTGTTCAATATTAGCACTGAGTGCAAAGCATGGAGCTCGCCAACTATCCAGAGTGTGAAACCTTCCCTGCAGGCGGACTTCCCTCTCCCCGACTGCTGTCAGGTCTGGAGGGGGGGGGCGCTGTCACCACCTCTCGGGATGAAAGACGATGCGTCGCCCACCGTCAACGTCATCTCTCCGCGGCAGCGACGAAACTCGATCGTCAAAAGTGTTGGTGCAGGTTGGGGTGGTAACACGACGTGACTCACTGCTAGATCGATTCACGTGGAGACAAAAAAAAGTTAAAAAGAAGAAAATGTAAAACAAAAAATCTGTCGGCCAGGTAACGAGGATAATGGAACACATAAGCTAATGAAGGAAAACAAAGGTAAGTTCTTTTCTGTCGCGCTTCCGTTCACAAAACATTTCTGGATAATGCTATTATTCAATTAAAATATTGAAATAGTAATGATTAAACTTTATAAAAGCAGAAAACACATATATTCTATTACCTAACATTTATATACTTAAACACAAAGCTGGCATGTTAAATACAGCAGTGGGAAAGGAAAAAAACAATGAAGTAAACATTGGTAAAATAAATGTAAATATACCGGAACCAGAGAGGACACGGAAAAACAGAAAATAAACAAAGGGCAGAAATAAAACGATAGTTCCAATTTATTCAATGCATATGAATAAAACAGTTATTTTACGAACGCCACTGAAAATAATTGTTTTTGGTTCTCGTTTCATGAACTAGAAATTTGGTATTAACGGTGAACACTGATTTATAGTCGCAAAGTCGTGTTCAGCTTTGATTTCACAAAAAGAGGAGAAAACAAGATTAAATTACCCTCCCCACCCATCTCACCGAAGGTCTCAGCTAGGGAAGTAAAACAATTATGGGGAGGAGTTTTCTTAATAATATAGTTCTTTCATGGGACGCCAGTCTCAGAGTGTTACTGACACATCAAAAGAAACACAAGAGAAAATCGACAGGTACAGGATGTTTTATATCCGACACCGACCAACGTAGACATTCCTAAGACCTCGAAGTCAGTAGGAATTATTAGTCCATAGGAATTTCGGTTATCGATTGTTTTTCATTCTTTTCATCTTGATTCTACTCATTTAGAATTGAAATTTCCTATGCACAGGGCAAATTCTCAGTTGGTGGGTCGCTCGCGACATCGCAAACTTCGAAAATATTGTGTGTCCGCACAAAACTTCGCAAAGCAACCTATGGAAGAGACGTTCGCCTTTACGGAGTCGTCCAGGGTTGCTCGCGGAGTCAGCAGTTCCTTTCAGCCGCATCTCCGCCGCCCACGACGTCTCTCGCAACATGCAGGCATAGCGAGCGCTGGGCACTGGGCAGCGTATAGTGCGACAACCAGCAGGAGTGTGCATCGCAAATAAACGAGAATGCTCTCCACAGCGGCAATAATATTGCACGAGTTTCCTCTCGCACTTCGGAGACTCGTGGGCATTTTCTACCAAGTCTTGTAAGATGAATTATAATCACTCACAAGAGACTTTTAATATAAAACATTGTTAGTTGCTTTCAGGATCAGAGAGACAATTACTCTCCTTCAGCTCAAGGGCCGGTGACGTTCTTAAAGAAATTATCTTTTAAACATAGTAACGAGCATGTTGATGTATGGCCTCGTATTTGTATACAGAGTTAAGAAACTCCGTTGCTGACTGAGTGAAGAACTACACTGCATACTTCGTTCTTGATTTTTAACAGATAATGATCATAACTTACTTCACACACAATTTCTTCAAGTAACATAAGATGATAACAACAGATCACCATTTATAAGATATACGGGCCCATTAAAACTAGTGATCTTCAACAGTACATACCTTCTCGCATTATTTCTAAATCAGAAAATATTTAAAAAAAATATTGCAGTAATTACAGGAAAAAAAGATAATTTTTTAAAAATTGTCTATATTTCATGCAAAATTATGCGAAAACTAAACATATTTTCGAAAAACTGTACATGAACTTATTTCAAGATCTGTCATAAAGACCATATTTCATTGAGGAAAAAATCTCCATCTGTAATATTGCAGTTGCAAGAATACGCCGAAAAAAATAAACTTTTGGAATTCTCAAATATTCAGGGATTTCAACGAAAATAAGACCTGTACTATCCTCTTAATCAAACTAATAGCACTTGACAATATACAAACTATTACAGGACATACCAAAATGAAATAATGCTGGACAGTCGTCTTTTGTTATTCTTACAAGTAATGCGATTTTTCGGTCCCAAGATAACACTAACTGCTCACTGCGCGCTGTTGGCGGCGTCGCTGTGTCGTCATGGCAACGCGAGGCGCGCACCGAGCGCACCGCAGCGCCATCGAGCGGCGGCGCGGGCAGACGGCGGCGGGGCACGAACGGCGCGCCACTCGGCCGCAGCGCCGCGCAGGGCCAACCCGTGGGGGCAGACGCGGCCACACTCTACACTCAGATGGTACGAGGGCCACCGAAGAAAAATCCACAACCCGAGAGAAAGAAACTAGCTGAATGTGCGTCGATCACGCAGTAAATCGTTTTAAAAAGTATTTTCAGGTGATGAAAATGTGTAAGTGTCATGCACAGCTTTGTTCAAACAAGTTCTTCCAGTACCTGACACTGAACATACCCACGATTCATTGAGTCGTAGTAGCTAATGCTGTTATATTGTTCAAATATTCTCAACACCCAACGATCTTGGATGTTACCTCCGTACAGGATATGAACTGGTAATATTGCAATTTCAAATTTGTAATCACCGTAAAACAAACTGTATTGTATTGTATGTTCATCATACACAAATTATTCATTAATCATTACAAATATCCGATCGTAATTTCAAGCATTCTTCAATATAACAAAACATTTTTAATTTCCTCGGCAGTATTTGACATTAGAAATTATATTCTTATTCTCTGTATAATGAGCACTTATTGGATTACAACTCACACTTCTATATGTTTGAATGATTCATCTTTAAATTATAAACTGTACACTTTTTGGGCATATCAATTTTATTCCAAATACTTTTGGATTTGGTGTCTCTCGTCCCATCATTCTTACTTTAAGTCTAACGTTCTAGTTCATGGAAGAGGCAGATCAAGACACAAATATTCTTCTCCTTTTTCTGATTCTAAATATTTAATGTCTCTGTAAATGTGAGTTTATGATGAGTATTCCACACGGTGCACCTTATCAATGATATTTTATCTTTTAATTTCTGTGAGTATTTGCCGTTCGGCATCAGCGAGTTGAAAAAGATCTTGATTGTGCAACAGATGTTTAAACCCAAATTTTGAAAACATACCCACTAACTCCGTTACCCAGTTGTATTTTGCCTTCCATGCTGCATTGAATCAATGAAGAAATTCTAAATTGATGAAATAATGAAACGAAAGTGACACTCACGTGTATTTGTTGCGATCTCAACTGTTTATTTCTCATTTGAATATCACATTATTGTATTGACACATTATAACAGTATTTGTTACATTACAAAATTATGCCATATTTTACATTTTTATTTTGTTTTAATTTTATATGTACCTTATTTTATTTCAACTTCAAATAGTCTATTTTTTCTATGACATCGACTCGAAACACTTCATAACAGAGTCATTTATATACTTTCATTTTATTTAGAATAAAATTAATACATTTTTTAATACAGATTCAATGTAAAAACTATTTTAAAAAACAATCCCCAATCACGGTACAAACGAGTGTAATACAGTGTTTCGTTAACGTCTGTATGAGAATTTTCCTTTTCAGCGCAGTTTCAATATCGGGATATGACAGGGGCGTGGCTTTTAAAGAACATGACGTCTATAAGTGTATAATGAACTTTTAAATTAAATATTCAACAAAACTGTGCGATTAAAATAAGTATTTTTTTGAACAGTTTTACTTTTGTATTCAATTCAATTTTTTTTCTTCTAATTTTTTCAGTCAAACTAATAATTTAATTTCGAATTTTACACTAAAAATAGTTCATCCAAATGGGGTATCGGCCTTTGTCAGATCTCAATAGATAGATCCTATGACCACTGATTTAGATGGACAGCAATGTAGTCACTACATTGTATGGATTAGATTGAGTAGCTCTGTTGCATATGCCTGCTAAAATGTCATTTTCCCTTCCCTTTGTCACGATGTTGACCAACATTGCAACACTCGAGTCGAATCAGAAAGTTTACATAAACAAATGTGCGACTCAGAAATTGACATCTATGCAATATTTTAGAACGACATACTTAATGTAGTAAACGCTACAAATAAACTTCCTCAGAATCCCAAGCACGATTTGAATACTGGTGTTGCAGTTCTAAAGGCACTAACAGCTTTCATGAAGAACAAGCGTGACAATTTCTCGCACTACGAACAGTTAGGAATGGAAAAAGCGGGGAATCCAGAGTACGCGATATCCTGGAGACTTCACCGAAATCGTCGGTTAATCTCATTGGACTGTGGACATTCACCGGACGTTGACCTGTCACCATCTTTTAAGATTTTACATCGAAAATTGACTACCCAACGCTGATGAATTCATAACACAGTAGAATCAATGGGTTTCAGAATACGAATTGGTTTCACCATTTTATGCAGTAATAAGATATTCCAAGAGACACGAGATCATAAGATAAGGCACTTTTGCGGGAAGAAAAGTGAGGAAACTGCCTCTTTAACATAGTTAAATGCATTTATTACATAATTACCAAAAATTAATATATAGCTTTAAAGGGCTTTTGATCTTTTCCCTTAGTTTCACCCAACAAAGGGACCCCATTAAATTTTTGCCCAGGGACCTCCACAACAGTCAATCCGGCTGTGACTTTAATAAAAATGACGTAAAAATAGTTTACATTCTCTACCTAAGATTAAGTTGGATCGTTTGGAGAAAAACTAAACGAAAAGCATTCAAACAATAAATAATCAGATACACTATTATCAGCACAGTCGCAACTATGTTTAAACCACAGAACTGAGAATATTTTTTACTGTGGAATAACTCCAAGCGCCTTGATTTTTTCTGAATCGAACGTTATCGAAAAGAATACTATCGACGACAGGAAAAGAGACATCAAAAATATCAGGAAAAAGTACACATTAGTACATATTCATACCATTAAATTAACATTAGGTTCAATGCCTGCAAGTCTCTAACCTTAACATTTTAAAAAAATATTCGTCAGAAGAACTTGGTAGTTTTGTACTCACCTCATTGGGATCATCGACGACCATTTCTTCGGTACTGGTGTTCTGGAACAAGGAACAGAGTTGTAAGATTAATTAAGCACATCAGTAAGCTAAATTTACTCCACATTTACAAGATGTAAGTAATGTATGAGATGTGCTACATGTAGGAGATGAAATAATGAAAAGTAACGATAAGAGCTAGTATTCGTTCTTTGAAAGAAGAAATTATAACTGTATGCACTAAAGTATCCTAACAATTCAAATGGACTCAGAAGATAAAACGAAAACCCTTAATTATAAATACAAATAAATGATAAATGTCTAAATTAGATTTAAAGTGCAGAAGTAGAGGCGGTGTGCGTATGCCCCAAAGTCTTAATAACTTCCTCCTGAATATGAAGGGCAAGAAGCATTGCCTCTGAATGAGTTCGGTTGTGGTAAAATACAGGTGTTCACGGTGATGGCACACCGGCTGTTGAATCAATAGGTAATAGTTTTTTCACATTATTTTGATTATTCTAGAAGAAAATATGGAATTCGTAACTGCGAATTCTAGGAAAATTATCCAGTGCAAGAGAAGGTAAGGATGAGACTGGGAACAGGGAGAAGAAAGTAAGGTGGGGAAACTACAGTGAAGCCGACTCTAAAGAGGAGAAGTTAGCGGATAACAATTACATTAAGGTTACTGGGCACAAGAGACCAGGAAGAAGTATTGGCAAAGTAAGTAACAATGAGGAGCATTGAGCGTAAGAAACTGGATCATCCAGTTGGGTGAAAGAAATCGAACAAAGGTCAAGTAGCTACTTTTAAAGAGAGCGTTTTGGGCAAAAGTTTGGCGTTCAAGAAAGTTTGCAATTCTGATTTTCAAAATGAAGGTTGAAGGAAACAGTGAAGGGCTCTAAGAGGAGAGAAGCAAAAGTGAGGGGTTAAAGAGGTTATGATACATAATAAAATAAAGCGATAGAAAGAAGGAAACGGGAGAAGAGAAAAGGCATAGAGAAAAAAACGAGTGTGAGAGGTTGAAAGAAAGTCTAAAGAAACGAAGATAGAAAGAAGCTTCAGAAAGAAAAAAGGAGCATAGGAAAAGGAAAGAAAGAAAGAAAGGAGAAAGGTAAAGAATTAAAAGAAGGAAAATAGATCAACGAGAGTAAAGAATAAGAAAGAAAAGGATTGCAAGAATCCGCGGGGATTAGCATGCTTACAAAAAATTGGAGTAAACAACTCGCACGATTTCTCGAACAGGAAATATCGAATGTATTCAATACATCGATTACAACTCACACACTGAAATGATGAACAAATGTTGGCAGAAAAGTGCTCATTTCATTAATTCCATTATGTAATTAAAATTTAGTGTTTACATTAAAAATGGTTAACAATAAGTGAACAAACAGAGTGAGATCAGTATTCACAGTTCAGTTACTTGAGCGATTATTTTTACACTCATTTATGCCCAATTGAATTGGGGAGGGGGGGCGTTGGTGAGAAATATAGAGAAAAGATTCGCATTAATTTCGCAAACGCTAACTTTTGGTGAGTCAATGGTATTCCCTACTGTTCTCATGTAGCCAATTGGCGAATGTATGCAAAATGCCAAACTCGTATTAATGTAGCTAGAATGTAAAAATGGAAGAGAAAAAGGAAAAAAGGAGAAGAAGAAGAAATCTTCTGATGAAGAAATATTACTTGTCTAGATTATTCTTTCATTCAGAGCTGTAACATTGAGAATTAAGTTATAAGTGTGTTTAAAGAAAAGAAAACGGATCTCCTTGACATTCGACTTGACATTGTGGATAACACCAACAAAATTTTGTTTAAGTTAATTTTGTTATTGTTTCTGATGCAGAGTGTTTCAAAACACTATGTTTACATTTACCCATGAAACAAAACAAAAGAAATTCTTAAATATAATGTGTGAGAAAATGTAAATGCAGTATATATAAATATAAATATATATATAACAAAATTGTTAAAGTACATGAAATTGTTTATATATCATGAACAGTGGGCTTAAAAATGTGTTGTCTTCCTAAATTTCCTCTTGTACATTACATCATTCTCTAATCAGTCCCAGACATAATCACCAAGCATTCGCTCATTATACTGTCCCTGGTACCTTCTTTCAAACAAATTTAAGTACTGATGGAACCTTTCGCTCTGTTCCTCTGAATATGCACCAATATTAGGCTTGAAAACATCCAGAAGCCAGTGGTGTACATGCAACTTTAGAGACATTCTGCATCCCATTGAGATGTAGTTCTTCAACCACATCCCTGCCACCTTATACCACAACCCTGTGATTGTCCACACTTGTGATTACCTAGGAAACCATTCACATCTCAGAAGCTCTTCCAGGCCTTTCTTCGAACTGGTAGAAGCTTGCTAATGAATGTGTCATCACGAAGTAAATTTTTCACTTGGAGACCAATAAAAATGCCTCTCTTTATCGTAGCTTCTACTAGTTTGGGGAACACATTTTAGAGGTACTTCATTGCATCTGATGTTGTATCTAATGCCTTTACAAATTGCTTGATGAGTCCAAGCTTAATACGGAAGGGAGGTAATAGAAATAACAGTTGGAGAGGTGATCTGTTGGTTCATGCCAAATTCTAGGTACACCAAATTTAATTTTTCTGTTTTCTCCTTTATACCAGGCCTCGAGAGTTGAACTGCAACACCCACATACAACATGATTTGTATCAATTCGTCAAATCTCGTGTTTAGCTGATAATATCGGAACAAACTAAATCCCTAGTGAAGCCTTCCCCTAACCTGCAACACAAGTCTCCGGACTGACACTTCTTAGGCATTATTTGTTGGCGCTCTAGCCCAAATGGGTGGCCAAAGAATAAATTTCGAGCAGAGCGATACTGTCTACAGCGACGCTCAACTGTTTTAAAATGTGTCAATAGAATCGTTCAGTGCCCTGAATAAAGCATATGATTTCAAGAGAATAGAACTAATGGTACTCCTCTTTCTTTTCAGCTAGAACTAAACACCCTCTGAAGGAGGGAGAGAGGTATGGTCTATCTATCAATCGTATGAGTATACTCGCGGGGAGACTGCTTGCTAATGAATTAGGCAGAGTTCCGTAGCCGATTTTCGACCCAGGCTTCCTGGGAAGCCCACCTCCGACGCGGGTCAGATCTTTATCTGAGCAGGAGCACCAAATGGGCGGTCCCCTAAATGCGCTTGGGATTTGAGTCTCATTTTCTCCGCCAGATGTCGATCTCAGTGAACCATCTCCGAACTATCTGATTGGGAGAAAGTGAGATCTCGTTAGGGCGGGATGTTGTCGGAGGGATTTAATTTTGCCGGGCATCTGCCGGGGTTCTTTTACAAGACACAAGAGTGACATGGCTACAAGAGTTTTCCGCCCTTCGAAAATCCGCCAGCCTCGCCTGGGATCGAACCCACGCATTGGGGATTCAGTGGCCAGTAAGCTAACCCCTCGCCGAGGCAGGCAGAGGTGGGGTAAAGTACTCCAACAGAAGCGAGCTTCCCCACGTCACTTGCACAGAGAAACGCGATTCCAAAGGGCGCCGTGGAGCTGCAGCCTCAAGGGCTGGGACTTGCGTCGGGGCTGGTCGCGCTGCGTGGGACAACGGCGCTGTTAAAAGGTCATTTCCGCGGAAAGAGCGCAGCACCGGCCGGGGCGCGGGGAGGAGGGGCGATGTAATCTCGGGGGAGAAAACGGGGCGCTGACCCAACCTGCGCGCATGGACACGCGATTGTCTCTCCGCTCCACCGCCCTAATTGCGCTAACTTTTCCACAAATACGCGAGTGATTTGTCCTCCTTGCGTGCACTCGCAAGTGCGCGCGTGTGTGAGCACGCATGTACGCAATGTTTGCTTAAGCAAACTAAGCACGTGCTGGCAGCCACCTCTCGATAAGGGCCCGAATAACTTTTGTAAACTCAGTAATTCTTGTTAAAAATGTTCAAATATTCGAGAAACAAAATGATATATTATCAAAAAGTTCATTATTATCAATATCAAGTCGAAGCTCTATTCAACATTAACTCAGTACACTTTCAGTTGGTGTTTAAAAAATTTTTGCATAAAAATTCACATAATGTCATTCAGTTCTCGTAAAGAAATAGGCTTCCCTTACGATTACAATCCTCCCAACTTTGAATGAAGAAACCTGATGTTCTTGAGTTTACTGACGGAGGGTGTCCTCCGTGAAGTTATTTCTACCACTTCGTAGGGGCTTTTATTAGTAATAACTCTCCGAACAAATATTCCGAAAGGATTAAAACAATTATTAATCGTTTTTCGACGAAAATTTGTCTTTCAAGGGTATGAACAATTACATTAACTTGAAATAAAATATGAGGAGAAACTTAAAGTATTTTCAAAATATGTTACATACATGTGTGAGTATTTTTTGTTCGATTTTGGAGTCAAAATGATCTTACAAAAAACAACAACAAACAACAGTGATAAATATGAAATAATATATGTAAATTTATACAATAAATAATAGATGCAGAGAGAAAAGATAACTATAGAGAATCTTTTCAATAACGTCATTTAATGTTTTTCCAAGTTGAAAAGATGTATATGCAGGACAAGAAGAAAGGAAAGTATAAACTTTATCTGAGAGACGAAGGATCCAAGATTTTAGAGGAAAAATACGGAGTTCGTGTAATATTTAATCGTTTCTTTTGAATCAAGACACTTTCACTACTTTCCTTATACATTTATTTTATATAACCTCGAATTTGTTAAAACACGATTTCGCTAAACTACCCCCATTTTGAAATGATAATCTTTCTTTGTATGTAATCTCATGTCTTCGTCCAATTTATTTTCATCAAAACCCAAAGCACAAAATTCAAAGATTCTCATCAACGAACGGCCAGCGACCAAAATGTTCCACGACGAGGAAAAAGTTTGGATAAATATTTTTTTGAATTATATTTTTTTCTTATCTTTGGAAGGTTAACCCCTAATTTGTATACTAACACATTAATTTTCTTTGCGGTAAGATTTGTCTGCGACCTGCTTGAAATCTGATTCGGAAGTTTCTACAGTTCAGTTTAATCCAGCACATCCTACAGAACAGTTCGCTACTTAGGATTTTTAATGAGAATGGGCGAATCTATTTATTTAGAAAAACCTGACGCTCACGTATCGCGGAAGAACCACATGGCAGAGCCAGAAATCACATCATTTTCAGTTCAGCCTAAGAAATTTTTAAGTCACACAACTATGCTTAAAGAGACAAATGAAGCTTGCGAGCAGCGCTGTGGCCACTGTTACTATACTATTATAATAAATTATCTTGGCGATCAAATACACAATCTTTATCATTTTTAACAACTGAAGCTGATATATCGTTAGTTTCATATTGAAAAATACGATATCCTCCTTTAAGCAATTTTCATTCAGATTTCCCCCAAAATTGGCATTTAAATTCTAAATATTAGTTTGTTCCATCTTTCTCTTTTAATGAGAGCATGAATGATACTAACTCGAATGTTGACGAAATGACAGCTAATTCCAATATTGTCACAATCCATATTGCCATATTGTCCAATTAAAAGTTAATTTTATACATCTTAGTATCACTATTTCCAGTAACACAATTTTTGTGGCACAAGATAATACATACGAAACTAAATGTCATATTTTTGAAATTCAAACTCCCCAGGTGGGGACAACTTGATGCAACAGCGCATTCTTGTTCAACATCTTTCATCCAACAGCACCTTCACTAGAGCGTAAGTTACAACACGAAATAATGAGAGACGTCACTTTCAGCGTCGACGTAATCAGTGAACTTGCAGAGAGAGGTCGTTAACAGCTAAGTATCACAGGGCGCTTACAAAACGTCGGATCCAATGTCAGTGTCAGCGACGGACGAGTACCACCAAAGGAAGAAGGGAGAAGTATCCCTGGAAGCGTTACGTAAGGCGGAGTTACGTGAGGCAGTGAAGATGACAACGACAGAAAGCGACAGAGGGGGAGGGTTAGTGCCTTCGTGCTCCTCCTCTGCAGGGACCCGCGTACATCGCCTCCAGCGCTGCGAATGATAAGTCGCGTTCGCTCTGACAATGAGTTTAGGAATGACTGCATCTTCGCTGAGCAAGCGACGCTTCAATAAGCAATTGAAGACCAAATAGTACACAAATTATGTACGTCAAAAATGTTTAATGATATTAAATTTACTTACAACATTTCAATAATATGTACCAGGGTCTTCCTCTAGTAATGCATTTGTATACTTATATTACGTAAATATTAACATGAAACATTTTACACAATTAATATGTTATATGTTAATATTTGTGTAAAATAAATGTGTAAATACATTACATGAGGAAGACCCTGACACGCAGGGGTGAAACGTTGTAAGTACATTTGATGTAATTAAACACCAAAGAGGTAGATTATTTATCTGCAGTTTGGCCTTCCATAATTATGCAAGAGACATTATCAGATGCTGAAACTCATCAAGTCCATTTCCAATTTTTTGAGTCATTTTCAACGCCAAGTAACATTTTCTGTTCTTTGGACAAGTGAAATCTCAGAAATCTTGAACTTTGGGTGTACTAAGTTTTTATTTCGTTTTTTAACTAAGTCACAAAAGAGTGACATCTACGGGAAAAAAATCATATTTGGACCAGACTTTTTTTCTTAAAAACAATATTGCAAATTAAAGTTTGTGTAAACAATATCTATCATCTAGAAAAATACTTTGAATAGACCAATTCGTCGAGTCTCTGTGCCGAAATAAATACTTTTGAAGGTTTATGTGGTAGTATAATATTGCGGAGCAGTTAGAAATAACGCCAAACAGCATGTGCTGTTGTTTCTACTATCCTAGTTTCCTCTGTGACGTGAAGAATGGAGCTTGGCTTTTGATGAGTTCAAGACTTCACTATCCTCATCAGCTCAATTTTTATCTGGGAACACATTTCCCTTTCTCTTTACTTGTACTGAGTAAGAATCACTTGGTTTCTTTCCCAGTTCGTCTAAAAATGGCAACAAAAACTTTTTTTAAAACCTGATTTTAATGCTGTTTCCTTAATTGTAATTTGCTTTTGCTTAATTTCTACCAAGACTTTCCTCATTTTTTCTTCCGGCCAATTTTTCTAGTTTCTCCCACCAAATTTTATAATGTAATCACGAACGAGGGCTGAAAAATACAAAATAATTAGAGAGAATAGATCAGTAGAGATGACACAATCTCACGAGACCAAATACTGAATTAGTAATCAGTGCATCAAACTCCCGCAAACAGTAAAATACATAAACATCTTTTTAGGCGCGCGTAACGACCACGTAGTGCGCTCCAAATCCTACACCCATGACGCATACTAACAATGAGGTCGACATTCTATTGCTGTTGAGGAATTATAATAATAATAATAATAATAATAATAATAATAATAATAATAATGCCTTTATTAATGGCGAGGCTCAGGCCATAGGGCCTGCTCTTCCGCCTAACCACTCAATCTACATTAATACAGAGAAATAATATTTTAAGAGGGGGAGGGCCAGCTGTACATTTACATCTGGGAGAGCAAAACTAGGGACCACCCCGGCATACGCCTTAAGCGATTGAGTAAACCCAGAAAACCTCAATCAGGATGGCGGCTAAAGGCCGAACATTTTAAGAACAAAGAGATAAGTGAAAGAGAGTGGAAACACAGATGGAAATGAAGAAGAAAGGTCGAAAGAGAAAGAAGAAAGGAGAGAGACTAAAAGGGGGGACAACTGTACATTTATGACTGGGAGTGCAATACAAGGGACCATCCCGGCGTACGCCTTAAGCGATTGAGTAAACCCAGAAAAATCTCAATCAGGATGGCGGCTTAGGGCCGAACATTAATAGAGCAGAATATATACACAGTAGAGAAAGAGAAGAGAAAGATGTTCCGAGGGGGGCGAGTCATAACGAAAAAATGGGGAAGTTTGTGAGCAAAGGGAAGGGAGAAGAAACGAAAAAAAGGAGGAAGAAAAAGTAGGCGGAAGACGTGAAGTTATTCCAGAGACGTTACATCAAGGTACATTCGGTTTACATGAGCACTTTACATAAGTATAAAATCATTTTTAACACCAGAGGAGTACAATACATTATAGGCTAATAGTAACAATAATTTAAAATACAATGTTGACAGTATTCAGGAACAATATAAAAGTATAGTAGGATCTTAACATCAGATTGTATTTATACCAATATGTTGCAGTAAAGATTATGATGATAATACAAAAATAGCTACGAGTATAAGTACGTTTATCTGGAATGTCGCTAGTCACTTTATGTATATTTTATTTAAACAATTCCATTAAGATACACTGAAAATTAAATGATTGTATTAAATAATTTACAGGGGTTGATACAGAATGGAAAGTGAAGAGAGTCATGAGGTATGGGATGGAATTTTGAATTTAGAGAGTGCGGAAAGTACAGCATTTAGAGGGTGCGGTGACCGGGTGCTTGGAGGTGGGAAAAGTATGGAGATTGAAGGAGATGTTAACAGCCATTCTGCATGTCAGTATTCCTTACCCATGTGGTTAATTCATTTTTGAATTTACGGAAGGCATTTGAATGTTTTAGGCTTGCTGGTAGTTTATTCCAGGCTCGGATAGCTGTAATGGTGAATGATCTACTGAACGAAGTAGTGTTGTGACGTGGTACACAAAGCAGTGCTGAATCACGAGCTCGATTTAATTTCAGAGGATTGAAGTTACTTATAAGGCGTGTTACATGTGTACCGTTTAAAATTTTATAAAGAAGAAGTAGAGAATGAAATAACCGCCTTTTGTCTAGAGTAAGAATTTTAAGTTTGTCGAAAAAATCTGATACATGGTCGTATTTCCTTAAATCAAAAATAAACCGTACGCATGCGTTCTGGGTTACTTGAAGTTTACGTCGTAATTTAAATGTCATGTTAGTCAGAAGAAAGTCACAATAGTCGAAATGTGGCATAATAAGAGATTTGATGAGAGTCTCACGTGTGCTAATTGGTAAAAGTGTTCGTAAGCGTTTCAGGGAATGCATTGAGGCAAAAACTTTACGGCAGGTTGAATCTACATGCGAGTTCCAGCTGAGGGTGTTGTCGATAAGCACACCTAAGTTTTTGACTTCTGAACACCAAGGTAGAACGGTGTCATTAATATAAATTTTAGGCAGAGCAGCAGATGAGATTTTATTCATAGTGCTTTTCGAACTGATAATCATGCACTGTGACTTATTTGGGTTTAACTGTAAGCCTAGGGACGCTGCCCAGTTGCTCAGTGTTATCAAATCTTCATTAACTTTTTGTGCGAGTGAGAAGAGGTGAGATGGGTGACCGCTTAGGTATATCTGAAGATCATCCGCATACATTTGATGACTACAATATTTAAGTGCATTACCTACGTCATTTACATAGATTAAGAAGGCCAGTGGCCCTTAAATCCCTATCATGTAGGGATTCATCAATAATATCAAGTATTGGATGCAACAATATTGACCAAATAGACTTTGCTCAGCAATATTGATCTACTTCCGCACTAGTGGAAGTCTGTCTTTCTTCGGAACTCCTCTTCTATCGAGCGAGGTGAATGCCCTGCGTGGCCTGTTATTTGGCACGGAGCCCGGAAGCCATTGTTCTTGTTCCCAAACAAAGTGCATCCACCGCGCGAGCCTGCTGAACCTATTGCTTAAACGTTCTCTCATCCTTCAACCTCATGGAAAGTTATTAATTACCGACTTTAATTGGAGATATTAATTTTACATTGGGGAAAATATGACATTGCTAACTGTGCTTTGGAAACGCAGCGTACACCATGCGGAATTGCATTACAATGGCACTTGATTGTCAAACAAGGCAGACCTGATAACGTACGCAAACAGTTAATTGCTGTAATTTAAAACGTTTTCCAGATACACCTTTTCGAGTACGGTTAGCGATTTTCAATTTCACTTTTTTTCAGGCAATTAATCTCAATTTCAACAACAACAAAAAAGGAGTCAATGAGAAACACACATTCCGTTTGTAAATAATGTATACTCAATAAAAGTGAATGCCTAAGTAGATTTGCAACCAATTCGCATATACATACTTTAATGAACTGTTAAATATTTCCGAATTCCAATGTAAATCATGTCCGCAACCTATTACTTTGTTAAGATACTACTTCCGAGGTACATAGCAAACATACTTCATTCGGAAGACATCTTGATACATTGTCCTCTAATTAACAACGAAGCGTCGACAACAGAGGTGATCTCAGAAGATTAGGAAAACAAAGCCTACCAAAATTAATTACTAACGAAAATAAATTTTATTTTTCTACCGAAAGTGGGTGCAAGAGATGACGCATATGCAACCCCGCCTGTTTCGTTCAGTTCCGGCGAAGTGGACTCACCCACCCACACCTGCGTGTTCAGCGGAAGGCGGAGGCTGCCCCACTGGTGTCAGCGGCGTGTCATTTCCGACTGAGTAATCGAACAAGGTGTAGGTGATGGCGAGGAAACCGCGGCTGCGGATGGGCCTTTTGGGGGACGGGTGGGCAGGGACACAGACGAGAGGCAGCGGGGAAGGCGATGGCAACAGAAAAGAAAGGGGAGCGTGGGTGACGCGGGGTTGAGAGGGAACGAAGGAGGTGGGAGGGCCGGTGATGGTGGCAGAGGGGAAGTGGGTAACGCGAAATGAGGAGGCTGCGGGGACGGCTGGCAAGTTGCAAGAGAAGAAAGCGGTGGGGGAAGTCGTGAATGAGGGGCACGTGTAGGGGGGGGGGGTCAAGGGGAAGGAGTCGTTGGTCCGCTGGTGACGTAGGGAGGGCGAAAATGCCCACGCAGCGCGCGGCCTCTGCCAGCGCCTTATGCAAGGGCACGGGCGCCCACAAATCGCCAGGCCGCGGCGCAGAGCGGACAGACAACACGGTGATTGGACATTAACATATTACATAATATGTAATAAGCAGAGGCTGGAAGTTTACCAAAATGCCTTTTTGTTATTGTTACTATTTTATGACTTTACAATAAGAATCACTTTATTGTCCTTCTGGGGTTGTTTTAGTAGATGTTCATTTTGCATTTTTTGTGCCTATTTTACGTTTTGATTTTTGGCCATTTTATTTTATTTCTGCGTTTTTCTGCAATTCCCTCATTATTTTGCTTTTTTCCTCCTGGTACCGATCGCAATCACGCTGAATACATGTCTGTAAGCCTGGACAACACGAAGGCATTGTCGTGTTTCGTCTTTCCGTGGAAGCAGAGGCTGTGTTAAAAATGTAAATGAAAAAGGAAGAAGATACCATTTAAGATTTTTGATTTTTTTTTGTTGATGCGTCAGGATTTGTTCACTCACGAAGAATCCCATCCTACTCTTGTGTAAGTTCTTCGATACTTTTCGCGGACAGAGCTCTGTATTTGACAGACTTCTCAAAGTTGGCGATTACACAAGTGCGATGAACGAAAGAATAATTCCTTTTTCACTGATGTCATTTCAAGATTCAAATGGGAGCATTTTGAAATGAACAAGTAAAAAGTAATTTAAAAAATTCTTGGCCGTCATATCGTGTGGTCAAGTGGAATCAAGATTGCACAGAAAAGATAGTTTCCTTACACGTTAAATGCTAATGTAAAATTTAGGGTTTGAATAAAAATGTGAATCATTTTAATCATTTATCGGTCACATACATCTTTAACCCCTGTTAACATCCAACCCTTCAGGTTTGTTAAGGACACTTGTAACAACCTGTCTGTTAAGAAACTTAACATCCTTGGCAACGGGTTTTAACATCCTTAGCAACGTAAATAAACAACCACCGATTCATCGCTCGCCAACATTATTACGAAAAAACAACACGGCAATTTACAAGACAAATAGGAATAAAAGTAATTCATTATTTGGGGGATGCTCATTGTTAAATGTAATATTAATTGTGCAATTAGAAACTTTGGAAAATTGGGTAAATTAGCATCATTTTCATGTCATTCCTTCAAATTAATCTCTTCTCCAATAATATTTACTGACTGTTTGGTGTCACCACTGGAATTCGACGCGCCACCTTACTCGCCGATAGTAATTTTTTTGTTGCCATTTTCACCTTATTTACCACGAACTCTTTAACATAGGATTCGGCTACGGCGGAGCTCCGACACCCACCAAAACGTTTCAAATCTGTAATAGAAGATCCTGAATCGGCCAATGCCTTAGCCGAAGTTGTTCTTAAAGATCGACTGGAGTATTTTTCGGGGTCTGGAGGACCAAGATGTGTGGCTATAATTTTTGGCACTCCTGCAATCTTGTGAATGTCACGTTGACACGAAGCTGCGTTTTCCAAACCGGAATGTCTTGATATGCCTTTTCGTATCGTCCTTTGGATTTTTCTGGGATTAAATCCCGCGTGACTTCTGCAGAGGGATGTAATATTCCTTGCCACGAAGTCTACAAGGAGGAGACTCAACTCCGGTGTTGGAGGCATGGTGGGGGTATGTACGAAAAACGTCGGCAGCTATTTGAAAAATAATACAAAAAAAAAAAAAAAAAAAAAAAAAAAAAAAAAAAAAAAAAAAAAAAACGAGCCCCTTCGCCTTCAGCGACATCACGCGGCGAAAGAAGGAACTTATCTCGGCTTTTCTCGGCCACTAATCGTCAATATTCGTTTGGTCCAAGTGGGTCAGTTGGCGCCGATTACCAGGCGCTGTGCGGATGTGCTTAACCGAAGACAATAAGTTGAAAAGGAAGTAGTAAATAATTTTGTAGAAAAAAATTTTGAATTAAATTTTGTATACGATGCTTTGCTGCCATTGGCTGTTTTGAAAGCCTTCGTAGTTCTTTCAATTGCCACGTGAGGTCGCTGAAGGCGAGGGGACTCTTTTTTTTTTTGTATTATTTTTCAAGTAGCTGCCGACGTTTTTCGTACATACCCCCGCCACCGGAGTTGAGTCTCCTCCTGTAGACTTCGTGTTCCTTGCGGAAGAAACGAATTTTTCCGCGTCCATCTTCGAGCGACGATATGCGAATGTATTGTTGAAATAGATACATCGCAAGCAACACCCAACAATATCGATTAACGTGCTCCAGCAATAGAATCAATTTTTTTTTCATATCGCAGTAAAGTTTCGCCAAAGTTGTTAGATTTTATGGTGACCGATAAAATGCTGAACATACCACGAAATATTATAGTGTTATTACATTTCTAGGTGTGTTAATAGCTATAATTTGTTTTAATACTTCCAAGAAAAAGTAGCTTTTTATTGTTTAAAAATTGGCCTTTTTGCGTGCCTATTTTAGTAAAGTAAGTGCCCGTAAGTCTACATGTCTATTATAGGAAAAATAAGTACCTGAACTTCCGGGCTCTTGTAATAAATAACTTAATCTTCATTCCCAACACATAACACAATGTTTTAATCAGAGGCTTTTGAGCCTACGCCTTGCAGAACATGAAGATAATGAGGATTTAAGGGTCATAATATTCTCTAACCCCATCCAGTCAGTTTTCCCAAAGAAAACTGGATTTACCTGGGGGAAAAACCTGGGAGTTACCTGGGGGTTCTCAAAAGTTTGCTGCTGGCCTCTCTCTTGTCATCGACGGTTCAGAAAATGTGTACCACCGGCGGAGAATTCACTTTGAAATAATTATTCCTGTACTTAAACTAGAAGTTCGTAGATTATGGCATTCAGTAATCCCTCGACATCCGCGAATTCGTTATTCGCGAGTTCTGAACATTCGCGATTAGAGAAATGCTACTGTTTTACATTCACGACTTCAACATTCGTGAGTGTGTCTTTTGGTTGTACTACATTTTTTTAAAAGCGAGCACATTTCGTTTCCTTATCAGGATCACCAGGGAAACGAACTTGGCAGACACAGTATCACGTTCTCCTACAATGACGAAGATGGAATGTCAATTCACATTAATAGTAAAATAATTCAATTCAGTAGCTACAAATTGGAGGTAAGGGTTTTGGCCACAAGAAAAGAAAATCCATTCAGGATCTTATCAACTCTCATTAGACAGACCCACTGAAGAGGAGCTTCCGGAAATCAACGAAGAAAACCTCCTCGAATGTAATGAAGTAATGAAAGCGAAACTGCTTCCTGAAGCAACTTCAATATCAAAACGGATAATGGCGTTCTAAAAACTTCAACAAGCTCTGGTGGAAAGGGTATTTGAATGTGATCCGAACATGGAAATAACTTCGAAATTTAAGAAAGAAATAGAACCAGCAACTCTTTCGTACATGGATATTAGAACAACGAAAAAAACAACCAAATCGTATAATTAATCACTTTCAACTCTGAAATAAGTTTCATATATTGTTTTATTTCTTCCCTTTGGGGTGTTAATTGTGAATTTTGTTTCTAGCAGCGCTCACTCAGTTCTACTGCAACATTTTGCCAGATATTTTTTTCTTTTTTTAAACAGTTTTTCCAGGAACCTAACCCACCTTTCTTCATTAAATAATATAGTCAACATTCGCGGATTTGACATTCGTGATGTTTTTTGGGAACCTAACTCTCGCGAATGTTGAGGGATTACTGTATTTGCCAAATCAGGCGCACAAGCAACCAGCAACTAACATGATTCAACACACCTACGCAACGTCCACAGCTCGGAAAAGATGCATTATACTTCGTAAAGGCAATGTGTTTTAGACTAGAATATTTGGCATGTTTTGTCAACTGTTTTAATGAAAATTTTAATATTCAAAGAGTGAATTAGGCAAAAATAATACTTTCAAAAATATTTTTCCAATAAATAGAAAAATTACTTTTTTTGAGAGATGCCGTTTCGTATGTACCGACGATGTGTCGCCCCACTAAAGTTCCTCTCCAACAAACAAGCCGCGACAATTGACTTACGTTGCTCCCACGGTGCGAAGCGGAAGTCGGAGTTCCCCTTCTCTCCTCCGGCAAAGCAAGAACTTAACTCTCCCCAGTTTACTCGGCGTTTGGTAGTTCCACGAAATGGAACTCGGGGACCAATTACAGCGCATCACTGACGTCACGACCGCTCTGCTTCGTTTCCGCTTGAGTCATGGAGGAGCCGAAACACCACTTCGGCTCAAATTGTTTCGAAAATCAAATGTCAGACTCGTAAGTTTCCTGCTACTCCCTGTCGGTGACAGGTAGCTACATTGTACTGTCAGTCAGCCAGCAAGACGCTAGTTAACAACTGGATATCGATTCAGAATCACAACCATTATTCTAAACTAAAGCTAACAATATCTCTTACAAATAACGTTCAAGGATGTGATAGCTTCCATTGGAGGGCATGAAAAGAGGAAAAGAGAGGTAGAGAGGTAGTTAGAGGGAGGTAGAGAGACAGATATATTGATAGAGAGAGGTAGAGAGTTTTTTTGAAAATCGTTCGAGCTTCCCTCTTCGGCGGGTGCTGTTTCGCGGTGGCCCACCCGCCTGCAACCCGATCCTCCCCGGGGCGCTCGCGGCCACAAAGGCGCCCTGCTCCTCTTTGTAGCGGACGGCACCGCCCTCTACTCTTCTGCTATCCTCGCTTGCTCATTCTCCCTCACATCTTCATTCTCTCCCGCCGCCTCCAAATAGCACCTTCGTCTTCTCCACCTCCTGAGCTCCTCCAATACCTTCACGGCATCCACCTTCTCTTTCATTTCTTCCGCCGCAGCCTCTCCCTTCCCCCTTCTGCTTCATCATCTCCTACACAGTTGCAACTTGCCTCGCCGCTGCCTTCTTGACGTCGTCGGTCGGGGTTCGTGTTCGTGTCGACGGAACCCCCGCTGCACACGACCCTTCTCGCCTCACTCTGGAAGTGCGCCGCGCCGCGCCGCGCCGCGCCGCGTATCTCTGCTGGTGCCCCGCGCCGCGCCGCCGTAATTAACGCGCCCTACCTGTGGTAACGCCTAAAACCGTGACGCCTGTACGAGACTCAGCATGTCCCTCGTTTGCATATCCACTGACACGATTCGAAAAGAAGAGATTGAATAGTATAGTCCTAAAGGGCTTCAAAGTATATCAAAAGATATATAGTAATACTCAGTGAGAAAATGAGATCATCCTGCAAACGCAAATTCATTACTATTCTTTTTCTTCTTCTTCTTCTTCTTATTATTATTATTATTCCTCTATATCACGATTAAATATGTTATGAGTTGGCTGAATATAAAATCAACTCCAGGTTGCAACCAGCTACCTTAGGAGCTGATCTAGGGCCTCTACAATACTTTTCGCAAAATGTCAGTTGTTTCAAATAAAGCTTTTTCTTGCACTTCCCAGTCCTTTGAATGACCTGTAAGTTTAGCCAAGTTCTTACACTTTTGCGGAACAAATCCCAGAGCTCTGATAACTATCGCGACGACCTGTGCTTTTACGCCCCACATTCGGCTGATCTCGATTTCCAAACTCTTGTATTTAAGACGTTTCTCTGCCTCCTTGGTTACGAAGTTTTGATCGCATGGTACAGCAATATCTATAATTACATATCTACAAGTAGGCACAATTTATTCTCCATATCTCGGATTACAATGTCCTGTTTGTTTGCTGCTATCGTGCGATCCATTTGAATTTGATGGTCGTACAATATTGTGTAAAGTCCAACAGATGTCACCGGTTTTGGTGAGTATTCGTACCACTTGGGGTTTGTGTTTGGAACTTCGAGGTCGGTACAGATCTGCCAGTGGAGGTAGCTACACACCCTGTCGTGTCTTTTCAAGTATTCTGTCTTTGCTAGAATTGGACAAACAGAGATGATATGATCAATGGTTTCTACTCGTTCCTGGCAAATGCGGCACTTATCATCTTGGGAAATCTTGAGAACCGCTTTATCATAATGTCATGTTCTCAACGCTTGATCTTGAGAAGCTATTAGAAGTGCTTCCGATTATGGCTTCATTGTTCCCCTTGTAAGCCACATAAATGATTGATCTTTATTTTTATGCACCTTTTTCATTCTTTTTAGATATTGTCCATGGAGTGATTTGTCTGTCCAAGATTTCTTTAACATTTTTTGTGTCTCACAGTTTAATTGCATCAGAAGTTCAGTGTCTGTGTTATTCAGCATCGACTACTCAAACCTGCGACCGTCTCGGCGCAGATGACGGCATCCGCAACAGTCTGCGTCACGGGGCCGGCTTATTATTATTATATTATTATTATTATTATTACTATTATTACTATTATTACTATTATTATTTTGTTTCGCGAATCGGCCATCCTGGAGCCACGTGATATGTGCATCCCACCGGGGCTCAGACTTGATTATCGGGGTAGGTGTACGTTACTTTTTCTATAGGGGGGAAAATCAGCAATTTATGCTGATTCCATTGTTATACCCCAGGCTTGTTATATCTGGGGAATGGGATGAAACTGTGATGTTGAAATAGACACACACAACGCAACCATGCCTGAGGCGGGACTCGAATCAGCGATCCTTTCGTTCGAGTCCGCTACTGCCCTACTGCTTTACTGGTCTCGGTCATCGAATTGGCATTATTATTATTATTATTATTATTATTATTATTATTATTATTATTTGTATATTTCAGAATCTTGTCTTATGCGAAAAAAGTTTTCTCACCATTAGCATGGTCTGAAACAATTGTTTATGGGCTCACAACGTGGTAACTCTCACAATTCACAATCAAAATAAGGTTAATAGAATTGAGAAGATAAAAACAACGATACCTGGTATCTTCAGTATGCAGATTACTGTGGAGTAGCATTGATTAGTATGCTGGCGAGCACCTCCATGTTTTAATTACATAACTCTTTTTTCTATTCTTTCTGACGAACCCATTCTGTTTTTACTGAAACGACGGTAATAGGAACTTCCTGCTAAACACATTACCAAAATAAGCTTCAGAGCGGGACGAGATTCTCTTGCTTAGTTGTTTTTATATGCCACTCTCTTGCATTCGTTGCCGATCCAATTCAATTTGCTGAAAGTAATCCGGAAATCTTTTCAGCTCCCGTCGCGCCTTTCTCTCGCTGCTTGGGTCGCGCACCCTTCTCAATCTGTATTGGATTTCCTCCCAACCAAGCAGCCAACACGCAGAGTTGGTGTAAGATGCCAAATACTCGCCGTAAGTCCGCTGTTCAAAAATAAATCATTTGACGGATGCACGGAACGGAACAAGTTAATTTTGTCATTCTCTAAAGCATTTTTTCAAACATTTTCCTATTCATTTTTTATATTGCTTATTAAGTTTTGTCTGCATTCTTTCGTCGTCCATATTTTTTTTCTTACTTCAACTTTCTCTACGTCCCTGTGACCACTTCATACCCTTTTTTGTTCTATTATCCATTCTTTCTTCATTTGCATTTCTTACACTAGAAAAATAAGACAGGAGCATAGACGCACAGTCGAAAATACACACTCGGTTCTATTGTCATTCTTATAAATTCACAACTGTTTTCATGTTACATCTATGCAACTCGTGAGGATTGATAGATTAGTGATTCCGGACGCGTCAACTGCTAAGGGCATTAGTTCCGTAAGTGTATTTTCATCGCGGGAGTGGCGACGATCTTTCCCCACCGATCTACGTCGGCTTATGGGGTTCCCTCCTATCGTCTCCCACCAGCAGGGCACCGCCCAGCCCGGACAAGCTCTAAGCTTCCGACTGGGCAAGTGTAGTGCATGTAAGTGTGTGTTTGTGTGTGTGTGTGCGCGCGCGCGCGCGTAAGTAAATAAGTAAGGGGGTGACGATCGAACGAGGAAGAGGAAAATTTTCGCACGCCCGGTCCGTGGCCCGTTTGCTACGGTACTGCTCTGGCAATCGCCTGGTGATCAGAGAAACCACGGAAAACTACCGATCAGAGCAGCTGGCCACTAGAATTCTCCTCCAGAGAGCGACTGAATTGGACCTAGCTATCTATCTAGTGTCGAAAATCCTGCCACAGTCGGGACCCCAATCTAGGACCTCTGGGTCAGAGGCACTGCAGTGACATCAGTTAATGCCCTGAGCCACCTCTCCCGGTGCAGTGCAATTCAGAAGTGAAATGCACAATCGATGCATTCATATTTAATACGTTAATCCACGACTAATGCAAGCCAAGATCGTATTTCCACAGGCATGTGCCGTGAAACTTCCTAAATTTGACGTAAACGCAAGGCCCCCGCGTGCGCCCTTCGCCGCAAACCGCAGAGGTTTCCCGCTCGAGGGCTACAAGAATACCCAGCGCGTCGCTAATTGTTTTTGTAATAGGATTACCGCCGATGGAACAGGTAGCAGCAAGGTAAACATCCCGGACGCCGCTCACAAACAACGCGCAGCCTGCGAGCGCCCCAGTGTTCAGTTGCGTCTGACCGAGTTCAAGGAATAGATCGTAGACACCCAAGGAAGGTAATGGAAGATATTCACAATCGCAACTGGAGACAAAAACAAAATAACACATCTTGTAATTCGGCTGGAAAGGTCACCAGCAGACAGGCTCGAGAGAGTAGCGGCAAAATCTAAAATAAAATTAAGTTGAAATTCAAAAATATTCCTGGGTAGAGAAATAAAGGAAAAAAAATATCTGACGGTATGCAAATCAACAGTATTAAGAATGCTCCTTTTGAAAAGGCTCTATTACTGAAAGAAAGCAATATAAATATTGAAGTCGGCAGACACAAGGAAAATTGATTTTGTAATAAGAGCAATTAGCTTCTTTATTCTGTAAACTTTTGTCGAAATTACAAATTTGCGTTATTGATATAGCGTATACTGATTGATATTGATATTGCGTATACTGAAACAGTGGTTTCTAATTAATTATTAAAAACTGTATACATTTATATATCTCAGTCGTTGGGTTTCTTCAGTTCGATGACAATTTGCTTCCTACTCCATTTGATTCGTACTACGTACGAATATAAAGGGAGCTCGAAGTATCACGAAGAATGTTTGCTTGATATGGAAGTATACTTGCCTGAAGTTTTATATCAATCAAGATTTGAATTAAGTTTATTACTTTAATTTCATATTTATTTTTCTTATTAAATTTTGCCTTGGGTAGAAATATGTTTAAATTTGGAATTTCGTGCTTGCTTACGTCTTGTTAATTTTATTAAATTATTCTATTATTTATGGGAATAATGTGAAATAAATTAAGAAGTCTGTCGTGGGGTAGATATTTCTCTTAAGAGACAAAAGTATTTGTTTAAACGTTTTTATCTAAACGCAGGAAGTGAACGCAATTATTGCACTCTTATGAGTACATACACGCGAGTACGATTTCAAGATATTTTCGATTCAAAATTTTTAATTTTACTCTCAATTACCAATTTGAAATATGACTGATGTAATTCATTTTAATCTAAAATTTCTTTTTCTTTATTAGAGGAAATGGGAATAATTGGGGGCAATAATTGTAAACTGACTTCTCCAAAAAAATGTCAAGATGCATACGTACAATCCTATTTTTAAATCTCGCGGCAGTTTGCTCTGGCGCAGTGCTCCCGAACTGTAGTGCGCTAGTTGCCTTGCCCGCAACCTTCAATGCATGGAAGTCGAGCAACTGGTGTGTGCGGAGGGCGAGTGGCTTTAGTGGAGGGCGCTCGAGGGCGATCGACTCTCAAGGTCCACCCCGCGCACACCAGAGCAGCTTTGCCGCCGCGAGAGGAACGCGCCGGCCGCCGAGTGCCCACAAGTCCCTGGAAAGGCCCTCGCTCTGCGCAAGTGGCGACCGCCCGCGCGCCTCAAGGAAATACCACGCAAATGAGTAGGGCACACACATCCACCAACTCAGAATACTTATTAGACTTCCCAACAGTAATGTTCGGGTGGGTATGAAATCAGTAATGTACATATTTTTGCGGACAATGGTCACGTTCCATATTATAGTAAAAGAATCATTACACTAATCACCGAACAATATTATTTTCAAAGATGAGAAAAGTAAAGTTATATTTCATAGTTATACATAAAGTTTACGCCTACAACTTAAAATTTTCTCTCCTATTCCTTAGCGATATTTTTCCAGTTCAGCTTCCCATTCATATTTTATTACTTTCATAAACATCAATTTCCTGACAGCCTATTCATGCCACCTCGTCCTTTCCATTACGTGCAATTTTATATTACATAATTATAACCATTCGGACTAAAGAAAATAAAATTAGGACATACATAGGATGTAGAAAACAATTTAACGTATTCACATAGTATTTTCTTCTTTGACTCTTCAAATGAAATTCTATCAGCCTAGTACTAAATGCACCACTTATAACGTGTTCTTTACTCAAATCAGAGGGATAAAATGTTTTGAAATATCATGAGATATTAGTAGAGGACTCAGTTATGAGTGAAAGAGGAATACGAATCACAAGAAGAAGAACATATTCAATTACAATATTACACTTGCATTTCCCATTGTTTTAGAATCAAGGTCAAGAAAGATAGCACGTGTGATAATTTTTAATAATTACAATAGCAACTGACAAGACCCGCTGAGGTCCTATTGAACAAGCACGGTGTTACATCTGTACGGAGACTTTAAATGGGACAGTAAAGGTAGATATTCCTATAAGCACACATGAAATCAGTAGCCTGCAATCTCTTACTTATGCGGACAGTCGCAGAGTCCTTCTCCATGACGATAATTCGGAGCAAGGGTTAGCAGCAGAGGGCAGCAGCGCGTCCGCCACTGGGGATACTAGTCCCTCGGGTCTCCATCGACCGCTGCTTTCTCGCTGTGAGGATTTGGACGGCGTTGACACAACACCCGGAATGGGAATTTGCTTCAAGTGGACAGCATGGGAAGGGAGCACGCGACACTCAGGTTCATGCACATTTGTCAAAAGGTCACTTAAAAACTTACCAGAACGGCCACTGTATTGAATGATCCCAAATATTTTAACTGATTCTTTTAACGGAACGACCACGTAACAACTGCTATGACAGGTAAACTGCAGTAGTCTTTTTTTTGAATCTCATTTGAACTTCAAATAAAAATATAGTAACGTTTTTTTTACTGTTACTACATATTTATGAATACTATACTATACTATACTATACATTTCTTTATGAATTTCCTCGTAACATCAGGCACATTTCAATGTACTAATAAAGAAAATGGATTCATTTAACATCCGCAACCTTTGTTCCCATTCAATGTTCTGCATAATGATCAGAAACGAGATAAAACTAATCTGACTTTATTGACGCCTACAAAAGCCGCCAAGTATATCAAATATTTTGTGATAACTTCGAAACTTAATAGAACATTCTCAAATTGCGTAAAATTCAAACAAAATTTAGTGTGAGTCGCGTATTGCGTCACTGCCATTGGAAATCACATACGAAACACAAATATACTTTTTCGAGAATGGCAGTGAAGAAGGCTGACGGTGACGTCGTTAGCGACTGCAGTACAGAGGACAGGGACCAGGAAGGGAAGTGCAGGCAGTCAGGGTACGATAAAACTTACGGCGGCGGCAGTGGTGAAGCATCGAGGCAGAGGACGAGGGCGGCATGGGCGTTGAGGGCGAGGACGGCGAATTTAGATTTATTGATTGCTGTGTTCCGGGCGCGTCAACTCCAGAGATCATTAGTCACATAAGTGTCGTGCAGTTATACCGGGAGGGTGCTGTTTTCCTCCCTGCTAGAACCTGAGACCTGGCGCCAACTTAAATGTGGGCTTGCGGGTATCTCCGCGAGCGGGGAATCTACCCAAACGGGGCAAGCTCTAAGCACCCGACAGGTGTAGTAGCGTAGTATGTGTAAGCAGGAGATGTCTCTGAGAAAACTACTAAACGCCTCAAAAAATGTACATGGCCTTAAAGAAAGAACTCGCTTGGAGAACAAATTGTATTTGAACGAAAAATCTCTATCTTCAATTTTGTAGTTGGGGGGTGTAGCGATCCTGAGCTCGCTCAGGTCACTATTTGGCGATAAGAAAGACCTCGTCTGCGTGCTTCGCCGCGCGATTACGTAACCTGTCGCCTTATCAGCGGTCGCTGGAGGGGTGGCGGGGGGGAAGACAGTTGTTTCCCCCCCCCCTACGCGGAAAAGAAGGGGTGGTAACCGCGGTGTCAGGAGAGTGCGCAGAATGTTTCAAGAAGCGGCAGCGTGAGGTAGCAGCGTGAATTTGGAAGCTGATGGTGTGGGGGCCGCGAGCTCCAGTTAGCGAGAAAGAGGTTTGGGCCCAGTGGTGGCTAAATTCACACCGCAGATGCGCGTTCGACGGAGGCATCTGGTTTTGGAGTAAGACGTGGTTGCAGAGAGAACCCGTGCTTAGGCCCAAGACAGAGCGTCGGCAGCCGCATTAGTTAGCTGTGAGTTGTGCGCTGGTGGCGAACGCCACGGTCACCGAAATAAGGTCGGTGTTAAAGACAAAACAATTTTGTATGTGATACTATAAAAAAGTAATGAGAATTTGGAAGCAATTGACCGTAGAATGCAGGTTGAAGTGTTGTTCCTGTAGTTCACTGTCAGATTGTTTAATATTTTTTTTGGCCATTAACACTCTTGCATAATGTATGATATACCCGACCATTGGTATTTCCATAATCATTGTGGACTATTTTCAAAAGATATTTGAAGTAGTGTGTCTTTCTAAGGGGAGAACATCACTTATTTATGATAGAATCTTGTCATGTTAATACACTACAAGTGCAGTTTCTGTCTTTAAATCAAAAAGAACATTTTGATGATAGTGTAAAATCCAAATCAAGTTAGAAACAATTTGGGTTATTTATGAACAATTAAAAGGTTATAAAAGTATATTTGCTATGAACTGTTGAATTTAAGTGAACTTAAATATCTTGAAATATTTATTGAAATTTGGATGCCTGTTGAGTAAAAATACAACATATTTTTAATTTCAACCAAAGGTGTAGGTTGTAATAAATGTTTCACATTTATGGTGTAAACACACATGTTTAGTTGTTTTTTTTTTCAATTTCTTTGAATATTCTGTGTTTTTTCAAAACTATGTTTATTCATTTTAATTGTACACAACATATGTCTTTGTAATTGAAGTGAATTGTTTTGCAAGAAACTACTATGTATGCTAATGCAGTGTATGTTGAGGAAGGGTTAATTGCAATTTTTGTAAACAGAAAGTGCTGAGGCATTTTGTCATCCGAAATGCCTGTGCTCTACCCTCTGATGTACTATTATGTGTACTCATCTCCCCAGAGATATCTTTGATTCAATTTGTTGGATTTCAATTTATTTTTTTTCACAGAAGATGTTGCTGTGATGCTAGTTTGTGCCAACTTTGAAATTCATAATTTCTGCAGTTGATTTTTCCTCAAAAAAGTTTTTTTATGCTGTTCAGTGTTGTATTTTTCTTTGTTCATTTGTTTATCTGTGCATGTTAGGTAATTTTGTAATTTGTGTTTCTTTTTTTTTTTGAGATTCAATTATATTAATGTTTGTGGCTTTCAACTTTGTGTTTTTTTTCAAAATTTCAACAAGAGCCAAATTACCCACGAAATTTCCCCACGGCCGACCTACACGAACGGTCACATAAATGGCGCCCAACTGGCTGGCTTGAAATTTTGAGAAATTTACACTATAGCCAAAACTATTGGTGGTTCCAGCAGTGTTTTTTTAGTATCTTTGATGTTTGACAAGGTTGTGTTGTGTTTGTTAAAGGTATGCATTTCTATAGATATTGTAGGTGGTAAAATACCCACTGAATAGTTAATATTAATTTTTTGTCAATTTGAACTCAAATTACGACTGGTTCATTTTGTTAGATAAAATGGCTGATAAATACAACCAAGCTAGGGATTTGGGAGATCTTTCTTCAAATGAGGATGATGGGGAGACTACAGTCAGGGAAATAGTTCAACAGGTAGAATCACCGGTTGCTACCGAAGAATATGCTACTCTTGGTACGTCGGGAACTGAATCTGCGTCTCCTCAAGATCCAACGACATCAGAAATTGACATTGATAGGGCGAATAATATGATGATAAGATTAATGTCGCAGTTTATGATTCAGATAGATGAGAAACTTAGATCCTCGAATTCGGAATTAAAAAGACAGTTTATCTTCTCAATTAAATGATAAATTAGCGGATCAATCTAATCAATTAAAAGACAGTTTATCTTCTCAATTAAATGATAAATTAGCGGATCAATCTAATCAATTAAAAGACAGTTTATCTTCTCAATTAAATGATAAATTAGCTGAACAGTCCTGTCAATTAAATGATAAATTAGCTGAACAGTCCTGTCAATTAAATGATAAATTAGCTGAACAGTCCTGTCAATTAAATGATAAATTAGCGGATCAATCTAATCAATTAAAAGACAGTTTATCCGCTCAGTTAAATGAAAAATTTGCGGAACAATCTACTCAGTTGGAAGATAGATTAACTGCTAGTTTTAATGCAAGACTAGTTCACTTAGAACAAGCCATAATAGAAAAGACTTCGCAACTTTCATTAGAAACAAAACAACTATCTGAAAATATAGTACAGATGGAAAAGAATTTTCAAGATAGGACGGAACAGTTGTCAAGAGATCTTTCAGACAAAACTTCACAATTGGAACAAAAGGTTAACCGATACGACCTCTCAAATTAGAACTGAATTAGAAGAAAAGCTGGAGGAACAGATGTTACGTTTGAATATTAATTTTGAAACAAAAGTTGATAAGGTCAAAACAGAAGTCGACAAAAAACGTTTCTGATATAAGGGCAGAAATAGTAGACAACGAGCACAAAATTTTGTCGCAATTAGACTCAAGGAAACGGGAATTAGAAGCTAAGGTAAACGACCTCCAAGAGAAGATTGATGGTTTACCTGCGGGCCCTATGACTACACATCCTATGATGGTTAGCTTACCGCAAGGTTTAACTTTTGGAGCCCATGGGAAGGAGAACCCCTGCGCATTCATAAAGGCAGTAGAAAATTTTTTTACATTGTATAATCTGCCTGAAAGCAAGAAAGTCAGATTGGTTTATCAGATGCTAGTGAGTAATGCGAAAATTTGGGCGGACACTCTGGATCCATTACCGACTTCAATGGAGGGATTTAAAGAAAAGTTCTTCATGAGGTACTGGAATCACGAAACCCAGGTTAATTTTCGGTTAAAGCTTATGTGTAGTACCTGGAAAAAAGGTCAGAGCATGCAAGACTACGCTACGGAAAAGCTAGCAGGCTTCAGATTATGCTCTCCCACGATTCCAGAAAGTGAAACCGTTTGCCTTATAATTAGACATTTTCCAATAGGCATTCAGAATTTGCTAAAAAGTCAACTGCCCATGACAGCAGAAAAGTTAGTGACGCAGTTAGGTCTGTATGATGCAACTTATGAGATGTCGGGTAAGCAGGATACAACAAAACCGACAAGCATTTCATCAGCAGCCATCATACAAACTTCTGGCACTAATATGGAAAATGGAAATGTGAAGAAAAAGGGAAAGAAACACGAGATATCAGGAGATCATGAAGACACTTCTACTCCGTCGAAAGTTGCTAAATCGGCTTATTATCAACCTGAAGCAGCTGCACAACTGTACAACGCAGAAAAGGGAAAGCAGAAAATGGGCAAGGATAATCCAACACCATCTACTTCAAAAGATCCTGGACGAGGGTTAAACTAATGAGGTTTGTCTCGTGTGGTCACCCCGAAACAAACCAAGAAATCAAGGAAGTAGAAGAGGTGACGATACAGTCTGTGACGTGTTTGCAACCATACTCAGAATCTGAAAGGATGCCGTTTACCAGTGTCAACGCAACCAGACGTAGGTGCCCGATGATCAACATAATATGCGAAGGAAAAGAAATCTCAGCATTGGTTGATACAGGGTGCACATGCTCTGTGATTGTAGAAGATCTGTTAAATGAAATCTCTAAATTGAATCTGAATATACCGCAATTCCCTATGCACAAATCATATATTGTTGGAGCGAACAAAAAGAGGTCGCGTCCAATATCTCGACAGGTCCTATTGCGGTTGACAATTGGCCTAAAGATGTATGATGTTGTCTGCATAGTAGCAAAGGAATTGCTGTATCCACTCATATTAGGGATGGATTTTCTGCACGACTACGGAGTGGTGATTGACCTATCTAGGAATGCTATACAATTCCCGTTGGACAACACTGTAAACTGTAATCCAGAAGGACGACGAGCAGTGCATGGATCTTCACATCAACTGTGTTACTTCTACTAACTTATTAACATCCATTGAAGATACGATTAACAAAAATGAAGAAAAAAACCATCAGCAAGGAAGAAGGGCGTTGAATTTCAAGATAATTTTTTTTACCATTTCAAGACGTTGATGATGCGAAAAAAAATCTTATTCATTGGGGGGCTATGTAGCGATCCTGAGCTCGCTCAGGTCACTATTTGGCGATAAGAAAGACCTCGTCTGCGTGCTTCGCCGCGCGATTACGTAACCTGTCGCCTTATCAGCGGTCGCTGGAGGGGTGGCGGGGGGAAGACAGTTGTTCCCCCCCCCCTACGCGGAAAAGAAGGGGTGGTAACCGCGGTGTCAGGAGAGTGCGCAGAATGTTTCAAGAAGCGGCAGCGTGAGGTAGCAGCGTGAATTTGGAAGCTGATGGTGTGGGGCCGCGAGCTCCAGTTAGCGAGAAAGAGGTTTGGCCCAGTGGTGGCTAAATTCACACCGCAGATGCGCGTTCGACGGAGGCATCTGGTTTTGGAGTAAGACGTGGTTGCAGAGAGAACCCGTGCTTAGGCCCAAGACAGAGCGTCGGCAGCCGCATTAGTTAGCTGTGAGTTGTGCGCTGGTGGCGAACGCCACGGTCACCGAAATAAGGTCGGTGTTAAAGACAAAACAATTTTGTATGTGATACTATAAAAAGTAATGAGAATTTGGAAGCAATTGACCGTAGAATGCAGGTTGAAGTGTTGTTCCTGTAGTTCACTGTCAGATTGTTTAATATTTTTTTTGGCCATTAACACTCTTGCATAATGTATGATATACCCGACCATTGGTATTTCCATAATCATTGTGGACTATTTTCAAAAGATATTTGAAGTAGTGTGTCTTTCTAAGGGGAGAACATCACTTATTTATGATAGAATCTTGTCATGTTAATACACTACAAGTGCAGTTTCTGTCTTTAAATCAAAAAGAACATTTTGATGATAGTGTAAAATCCAAATCAAGTTAGAAACAATTTGGGTTATTTATGAACAATTAAAAGGTTATAAAAGTATATTTGCTATGAACTGTTGAATTAAGTGAACTTAAATATCTTGAAATATTTATTGAAATTTGGATGCCTGTTGAGTAAAAATACAACATATTTTTAATTTCAACCAAAGGTGTAGGTTGTAATAAATGTTTCACATTTATGGTGTAAACACACATGTTTAGTTGTTTTTTTTTTCAATTTCTTTTGAATATTCTGTGTTTTTCAAAACTATGTTTATTCATTTTAATTGTACACAACATATGTCTTTGTAATTGAAGTGAATTGTTTTGCAAGAAACTACTATGTATGCTAATGCAGTGTATGTTGAGGAAGGGTTAATTGCAATTTTTGTAAACAGAAAGTGCTGAGGCATTTTGTCATCCGAAATGCCTGTGCTCTACCCTCTGATGTACTATTATGTGTACTCATCTCCCCAGAGATATCTTTGATTCAATTTGTTGGATTCAATTTATTTTTTTTCACAGAAGATGTTGCTGTGATGCTAGTTTGTGCCAACTTTGAAATTCATAATTTCTGCAGTTGATTTTTCCTCAAAAAGTTTTTTTATGCTGTTCAGTGTTGTATTTTTCTTTGTTCATTTGTTATCTGTGCATGTTAGGTAATTTTGTAATTTGTGTTTCTTTTTTTTTTTGAGATTCAATTATATTAATGTTTGTGGCTTTCAACTTTGTGTTTTTTTTCAAAATTTCAACAAGAGCCAAATTACCCACGAAATTTCCCCACGGCCGACCTACACGAACGGTCACATAAATGGCGCCCAACTGGCTGGCTTGAAATTTTGAGAAATTTACACTATAGCCAAAACTATTGGTGGTTCCAGCAGTGTTTTTTTAGTATCTTTGATGTTTGACAAGGTTGTGTTGTGTTTGTTAAAGGTATGCATTTCTATAGATATTGTAGGTGGTAAAATACCCACTGAATAGTTAATATTAATTTTTGTCAATTTGAACTCAAATTACGACTGGTTCATTTTGTTAGATAAAATGGCTGATAAATACAACCAAGCTAGGGATTTGGGAGATCTTTCTTCAAATGAGGATGATGGGGAGACTACAGTCAGGGAAATAGTTCAACAGGTAGAATCACCGGTTGCTACCGAAGAATATGCTACTCTTGGTACGTCGGGAACTGAATCTGCGTCTCCTCAAGATCCAACGACATCAGAAATTGACATTGATAGGGCGAATAATATGATGATAAGATTAATGTCGCAGTTTATGATTCAGATAGATGAGAAACTTAGATCCTCGAATTCGGAATTAAAAGACAGTTTATCTTCTCAATTAAATGATAAATTAGCGGATCAATCTAATCAATTAAAAGACAGTTTATCTTCTCAATTAAATGATAAATTAGCGGATCAATCTAATCAATTAAAAGACAGTTTATCTTCTCAATTAAATGATAAATTAGCTGAACAGTCCTGTCAATTAAATGATAAATTAGCTGAACAGTCCTGTCAATTAAATGATAAATTAGCTGAACAGTCCTGTCAATTAAATGATAAATTAGCGGATCAATCTAATCAATTAAAAGACAGTTTATCCGCTCAGTTAAATGAAAAATTTGCGGAACAATCTACTCAGTTGGAAGATAGATTAACTGCTAGTTTTAATGCAAGACTAGTTCACTTAGAACAAGCCATAATAGAAAAGACTTCGCAACTTTCATTAGAAACAAAACAACTATCTGAAAATATAGTACAGATGGAAAAGAATTTTCAAGATAGGACGGAACAGTTGTCAAGAGATCTTTCAGACAAAACTTCACAATTGGAACAAAAGTTAACCGATACGACCTCTCAAATTAGAACTGAATTAGAAGAAAAGCTGGAGGAACAGATGTTACGTTTGAATATTAATTTTGAAACAAAAGTTGATAAGGTCAAAACAGAAGTCGACAAAAACGTTTCTGATATAAGGGCAGAAATAGTAGACAACGAGCACAAAATTTTGTCGCAATTAGACTCAAGGAAACGGGAATTAGAAGCTAAGGTAAACGACCTCCAAGAGAAGATTGATGGTTTACCTGCGGGCCCTATGACTACACATCCTATGATGGTTAGCTTACCGCAAGGTTTAACTTTTGGAGCCCATGGGAAGGAGAACCCCTGCGCATTCATAAAGGCAGTAGAAAATTTTTTTACATTGTATAATCTGCCTGAAGGCAAGAAAGTCAGATTGGTTTATCAGATGCTAGTGAGTAATGCGAAAATTTGGGCGGACACTCTGGATCCATTACCGACTTCAATGGAGGGATTTAAAGAAAAGTTCTTCATGAGGTACTGGAATCACGAAACCCAGGTTAATTTTCGGTTAAAGCTTATGTGTAGTACCTGGAAAAAAGGTCAGAGCATGCAAGACTACGCTACGGAAAAGCTAGCAGGCTTCAGATTATGCTCTCCCACGATTCCAGAAAGTGAAACCGTTTGCCTTATAATTAGACATTTTCCAATAGGCATTCAGAATTTGCTAAAAAGTCAACTGCCCATGACAGCAGAAAAGTTAGTGACGCAGTTAGGTCTGTATGATGCAACTTATGAGATGTCGGGTAAGCAGGATACAACAAAACCGACAAGCATTTCATCAGCAGCCATCATACAAACTTCTGGCACTAATATGGAAAATGGAAATGTGAAGAAAAAGGGAAAGAAACACGAGATATCAGGAGATCATGAAGACACTTCTACTCCGTCGAAAGTTGCTAAATCGGCTTATTATCAACCTGAAGCAGCTGCACAACTGTACAACGCAGAAAAGGGAAAGCAGAAAATGGGCAAGGATAATCCAACACCATCTACTTCAAAAGATCCTGGACGAGGGTTAAACTAATGAGGTTTGTCTCGTGTGGTCACCCCGAAACAACCAAGAAATCAAGGAAGTAGAAGAGGTGACGATACAGTCTGTGACGTGTTTGCAACCATACTCAGAATCTGAAAGGATGCCGTTTACCAGTGTCAACGCAACCAGACGTAGGTGCCCGATGATCAACATAATATGCGAAGGAAAAGAAATCTCAGCATTGGTTGATACAGGGTGCACATGCTCTGTGATTGTAGAAGATCTGTTAAATGAAATCTCTAAATTGAATCTGAATATACCGCAATTCCCTATGCACAAATCATATATTGTTGGAGCGAACAAAAAGAGGTCGCGTCCAATATCTCGACAGGTCCTATTGCGGTTGACAATTGGCCTAAAGATGTATGATGTTGTCTGCATAGTAGCAAAGGAATTGCTGTATCCACTCATATTAGGGATGGATTTTCTGCACGACTACGGAGTGGTGATTGACCTATCTAGGAATGCTATACAATTCCCGTTGGACAACACTGTAAACTGTAATCCAGAAGACGACGAGCAGTGCATGGATCTTCACATCAACTGTGTTACTTCTACTAACTTATTAACATCCATTGAAGATACGATTAACAAAAATGAAGAAAAAAACCATCAGCAAGGAAGAAGGGCGTTGAATTTCAAGATAATTTTTTTTACCATTTCAAGACGTTGATGATGCGAAAAAAAATCTTATTCATTGGGGGGCTATGTAGCGATCCTGAGCTCGCTCAGTCACTATTTGGCGATAAGAAAGACCTCGTCTGCGTGCTTCGCCGCGCGATTACGTAACCTGTCCGCCTTATCAGCGGTCGCTGGAGGGGTGGCGGGGGGAAGACAGTTGTTCCCCCCCCCTACGCGGAAAAGAAGGGGTGGTAACCGCGGTGTCAGGAGAGTGCGCAGAATGTTTCAAGAAGCGGCAGCGTGAGGTAGCAGCGTGAATTTGGAAGCTGATGGTGTGGGGCCGCGAGCTCCAGTTAGCGAGAAAGAGGTTTGGCCCAGTGGTGGCTAAATTCACACCGCAGATGCGCGTTCGACGGAGGCATCTGGTTTTGGAGTAAGACGTGGTTGCAGAGAGAACCCGTGCTTAGGCCCAAGACAGAGCGTCGGCAGCCGCATTAGTTAGCTGTGAGTTGTGCGCTGGTGGCGAACGCCACGGTCACCGAAATAAGGTCGGTGTTAAAGACAAAACAATTTTGTATGTGATACTATAAAAAGTAATGAGAATTTGGAAGCAATTGACCGTAGAATGCAGGTTGAAGTGTTGTTCCTGTAGTTCACTGTCAGATTGTTTAATATTTTTTTTGGCCATTAACACTCTTGCATAATGTATGATATACCCGACCATTGGTATTTCCATAATCATTGTGGACTATTTTCAAAAGATATTTGAAGTAGTGTGTCTTTCTAAGGGGAGAACATCACTTATTTATGATAGAATCTTGTCATGTTAATACACTACAAGTGCAGTTTCTGTCTTTAAATCAAAAAGAACATTTTGATGATAGTGTAAAATCCAAATCAAGTTAGAAACAATTTGGGTTATTTATGAACAATTAAAAGGTTATAAAAGTATATTTGCTATGAACTGTTGAATTTAAGTGAACTTAAATATCTTGAAATATTTATTGAAATTTGGATGCCTGTTGAGTAAAAATACAACATATTTTAATTTCAACCAAAGGTGTAGGTTGTAATAAATGTTTCACATTTATGGTGTAAACACACATGTTTAGTTGTTTTTTTTTCAATTTCTTTTGAATATTCTGTGTTTTTCAAAACTATGTTTATTCATTTTAATTGTACACAACATATGTCTTTGTAATTGAAGTGAATTGTTTTGCAAGAAACTACTATGTATGCTAATGCAGTGTATGTTGAGGAAGGGTTAATTGCAATTTTTGTAAACAGAAAGTGCTGAGGCATTTTGTCATCCGAAATGCCTGTGCTCTACCCTCTGATGTACTATTATGTGTACTCATCTCCCCAGAGATATCTTTGATTCAATTTGTTGGATTTCAATTTATTTTTTTCACAGAAGATGTTGCTGTGATGCTAGTTTGTGCCAACTTTGAAATTCATAATTTCTGCAGTTGATTTTTCCTCAAAAAGTTTTTTTATGCTGTTCAGTGTTGTATTTTTCTTTGTTCATTTGTTTATCTGTGCATGTTAGGTAATTTTGTAATTTGTGTTTCTTTTTTTTTTTGAGATTCATTATATTAATGTTTGTGGCTTTCAACTTTGTGTTTTTTTTCAAAATTTCAACAAGAGCCAAATTACCCACGAAATTTCCCCACGAGCCGACCTACACGAACGGTCACAGGGGAAGATGCCGAAAAAATTCAAACATTTGCAGTTTTGAGAATTCGAAGTTAACCGTGGGAAATCGGACCTAAGCCACCTTTATAAGTGTATTTTACTCTATTCTTACAAGAAATGTGAAGAAAAAATTTTGAACCGTTTTTGAGAAAAGTTTGAAACTGTCCGAGGGCTTCATGTAAAGTACCCCCCAAATTTGAAGAAAGTTTTTCAAAATTTCGAAGTTTCGACTAGAGCCAGATGGACAAGTGCTTCTTCAATTTGGAAAAATTCCTATGAGTGATGTAGGCGCTAGTGGTCTTCACAGACGGACAGACGGACGTTTTGCTTTCAATTGGTTTTTCGGTATCAAGGACTCACAAAACAGGGATTCTGGCTAGGGGATTTAGGGGAGGGCTGCGTGTTAGGGGATTTATTTTGTTAATTTAGCAACTGGTTTTATCCACTTTTTCGTTATCAGCGCCCAGTAATTAATTTTTTTCTGCCGAAAATTCGCCGTTTTTTCGCGCAGCATTAAACGCATTTCGCGCAGCAACTTTCCCTATACTACTGTATTACTCCGTATACACGTCCATATATGGGAAAGTAAAAAAAAGATGTTAGCATCAAACTGGTTTTGATAGGAGAAACCACGGACTACTACCGATGAGAGCAGCTAAGCGATAGAATTTTCCTCCAGACAGCGGCGGAATCCGACGCTCGTGTCGAAAATCCGCCAGTGTTGGGACTCAACCCCTAGGCCGTCCCGTCCAGAGACACTGCGGTGAGCGGCAATGCTGTGCCTGAACATTGCTGAGCCGGAAGGAAGGCGCTGAGGTTGAGGGCGAGGGCCTTCGGCGAGTCCTGCGCAAATATTTGCGCCGCGGATGTGCGCCTCAGGAGCCCACTGCCCGCGGTCAGCGCGCGCCGCAGCTGCGGCTCCAGCCGTTCGCTCTGGCGACGATCAACAAGACTCGGAAACCTCGCCGCAGAC